>OY829528.1:4132395-4580271 GCA_963691665.1 Clepsis dumicolana | reverse complement strand
GAAGCGATCTTAATCCATCGCGCGGCCTATAGTATCCCTACATTAGAAATGCCAGCTGATGTTCTTACTAAAAGTTTAAGTGCTATAAAGCACTATGCTTTTGTCAAACAGTTAGGAATTTCGAGCGTCTGATAGAGTTAAGTTTATTATTGGATTTCATTAGAGGTGGTGTTAAAATGTTATAACAAAATCTATATCTTATACTAGTGCCGACATCTACTGACACATTTGTGTCATTTGTATTGTAAGGGTAGATTTACAAAAATGAAATTAGTCTGTTCGCAACCGTTACACGATTTTTATTATAAGGGTTAACGGGAGCGAAACTGATTTCGAAAATGAAGAAAAACTCTGAGCCGAGTTGTAATAATATTTAAACTAGGTAAGTAACAGTTAGCAGCAGATCAACACCAAAAACCAATTCAAAATCTATTTCACGATTAATCTTCGTATAGAAATCAAAAACTAAATCGTTTTGAAACCATTGAAAGAACTCTTAACACGGAATGCCACTAAGCGTCCGCTTGTCCTTCTCACACCTACGCGAATAGACAAAAACGGAAAACAATACATCCCCATCGAAATATGTCACTGTAATCTGCTTTAAACATTCAATCATGCGCAATCCTTTATTATAAATGATCTAATATACAGAAGAGTGAGACACGGATATGAAGAACGGTGTACAAAGGTATCAAACATTTTGCTGAGAAGATCACATTTTTGTAACGTACGGAGCGTGAATTAGGTACAATTATGATTACGAAAAGTTAAAACTAGCGGCTCAGCGACTTGTAGACCTCGCCACCTCATTTATGAACTTTTTTTTTTCAATAAATGAATCGACAAATATTGAAACTGGTCACAAAATTTCACTAAGATCGGGTCATTTTTGAACATTTTTCGCGTGACTTAAAAGAAGGATTTCTTAAATTGACATTATCAGGGCTTTCATATGACACTAATTTTATCAATGGCCGCCGATACGCCAATTTGCCCATTCTCGTTTGTTTTACTTTTGTTAATTTATTTTATCCTAGTAGTTACTTAGTTTAAGATGTAATTAGTTACACGAACGGTTAGAGTCTCTAGCCTAGAGTTAGAGACTATGAAACTTGAGGTCTTGGTTCGATCTCCGGTCGGGGCAGACGTTTGTATGATGAATACGAATGTTTGTTCTCGGGTCTTGGATGTTTAATTATGTATATGTATAAGTATGTATTTATCTATATAAGTGTGTTTATCCGTTATCACCCACAGTACAGACTTTTTTTAGTTTGGGATTAGGTCAATTGATGTGAATTGTCCCATGATATTTATTTATTTATTATTTAATCGGGCTTACATTAAAATTGATTTATTCGCGACTCGCCACGCCGGTATGTCTCTCTACCAAACGAAACGCAGGGCGGTATGAAAATTTATACTCTAATACTCCGTAATTTTGTAGCACCTTTCTTATTGATTTCTAAATTGGACTTCTAAGCTGGATTTCAAATTTTTTTCGAGCAAATGTGTTGAAAAATATTGTACTCAACCGCAATTCCTGAACGGGGTGTCGCTTCGCGGAGATCCTATTCCGCGCGCTTTAGGCGCTTTGCGCCTTGACGTAACTCTAACCTAACCTAACCTATTGTAGTATTGTTGTCCGCCCGAAAGTTCTTAAAAGAGCTGAATCTTGTAAACCGTAACGGTGATTTTATATAACATGAAACATATGGAATTTATTCTGGAATAAACTAATTTCATTTCGTATATTTTTTTTTATAAAATGAAAGCTGTGACAAAAAAAGTAATATACCAAACGTTGGTAGGTGATACGTTAGTTGACTATTTGATATCATTGACGACCGGATAGCTTCTAGGTTAGAGACCCTGACTATGAAGCTTGAGGTCCCGGGTTCGATCCCCGGTCGGGCAGATGTTTGTATGATGAATACGAATGTTTGTTCTCGGGTCTTGGATGTTTAATTTGCATATAAGTATGTATTTATCTATATAAGTATGTTTATTCCGTTGTCTAGTACCCATAGTACAGGCTTTGCCTAGTTTGGGACTAGGGCAATTGGTGTCAATTGTCCCATGCTAATAATTATTTTATTATTCATTAAAAAATAATCTATATGACAAATTATGCAATACAAAATGAAAATTTGTTAAATTATTATTCGATAAAATAAATTATTTGCAAAATCAGTAATTGTGTAAAGATAACTTTAGGAATAATGCATTTGTCAATCGTTGGTTGCGAAACGAAAATTTGCTAAATGAGTGGCGACAGAGTGACAGTACACCCTTAAAATTACACAAAACAAATTGATTTACGTGCAAGGTGAATGGCATCAAATGGTGCTAGCGTAAGGTGCGCGTGTATGGTTGCATAAAATGATGTACATATTTGTACAACTGCCGTATGTATAGAATCTGCCCAAAATCTCTTGTCCACCAAACCACCAAACTCTTGGCCTTTTCAACAATGGTACGGTTAAGCCGTTCCCACAAGCCATTTTGCTCCACTGTGTACGGATTGGTTTTCTGATGTACAATACCTGCATCTTGTAGATACTTTTCGAATGCTTTCATGCTTTGTTACATAATTCTAAACCGTTATCCGTTCTCAAGCACTTAATCTTCTTCCCAGTCTGATTTTCTACTAGATCTAGATCGGCATGTACTCTGTGAAGTATTTCTGTGCTCCTTGTACCAACATGAGAAAATGGTAGCCTAGTTTGCTTGGCCTTACAGCAAACTTTACAATGTTCTTTACTTATCTGAAACTTGTCGTTAAATGAAATCCCAGTAACCGCATCTTCATTCATTTTATTAAGGTCTTAACTGTTTATGTGCAAATTGCGGGTGGTAGGACCTTGTGCAAGGTCCGTCCGGATCGCTACCACCATCTTACTCGCTAATCTTGCCGCTAAGCAGCAGTGTTTGCACTGTTGTGTTCCGGTGTGGAGAGTAAGACAGCCGGTGTAATTACACCGCGTAATTACGGGCACAAGAGGCATTTTATCTTAGCTCTCTAGGTTGGCAACGCATCCGCTAACCCTCCGGGGTTGCGGGTGTTTATGGGCTGTGGTGATCACTTACCATCAGGTGACCCACTTGCTCGTTTCGATCTCCGATGCCAAACTTCTCCTGTCACTGCTGCAGAAGTCAACATACACTTGGATTCCACTGTATTCAGTTTGACACCTTCGATCAAATCAGCCGTGGCTCATCATCATTCTTGTTGAAAATTCGACATTTTTCTTCTTCAAAATAAATTTTATTGCGTATTGATTTAAACTTTCGTGATTTTCACACATTATTATGATACTTGGGACTTAATCGCGTAAAAAACATATATTCAAATTATAATTTAAATACCTCGACGATTCGGACGCGACGTTGCGTCCATGGTCTCGAAGGGACTAAAGAGGCGGGTATCAACATCTCCTAGCTGCACGGGTTCCTCGAACTACCCGCACTTGGTCTTTGTGATTAGTTTTTTCACTAGGGTTGCCACCAGTCCGACACACAACACTCACAACATCCGGCGATTTATGAGACGATATTTGATGACGCCTACACATACTGACTACCGGATTCCATGAAGATGAAAGCTTGATACCATACTCCCGGTTGAAATTACGATGTTTTCTGATTTAAACTGCGTCACGTACAATACTACTGTAAAACAAAATGTTTAATGTATGTATATGTTTTTTACGCGATTAAGTCCCGAGTATCATAATAAATTTTATTGCCTTTACGCATCAGGTCAAATTCAAATTAATTTATTTGCAATAATACTGTCGCTGACTGACAATAAATTCGATACCAAATTCGGTATGCATAACGTTTCCGTAACTAGAATTTCATATTCAATATCATCTGCCTCTGTAATGATACACAAATTGCCACTGCATTCAACTGGTATTGTAGTTTTGTTAGAAACAACAATCTCATTAAAGCGAGGTTTATTCTATAAATTTGTCAACCACTGTTTATTAGGAGTCATGTGCATACTCGCGCCTGCATCAATGTAAAATTTACATTACTGAATTTTGCACTCAAAAACACTGCATTGAACCCGTTTCATTGTTTTCGCTTTTCAGATTTGTCGATCATTGTACACTGATTTCTATAGGGTCCTGGTTATTTGCATTTGAAACAGGTTATATTTTCAATAAGTTATTGAATCAGGCGTTACTTTGTGGAGGTCCATGTTGCAGGTGCATATTGGAGGTGTTGCAAGGAAACATACATTTGCCGCACAGATATAACTATTTTTCACTTGTGACCAAAGGGTTGGCAGTTTTCTTTCTCAAAGAATCAGCATCGCTATTCAGCGAGGCAACGCTGCCAGCCTTTTGGGCACCATGCCACGGGGGCCTTATAATTTAATTTAGTTTTAAGTTTTAGCTTAGATTTAATGTCATTGTAAATTGCTTTTATTATGTAAATAAAGTTTTACTACTTTTTCACTTGTGGTCGCGGGTGAGCAAAGTAATTGTTTCTAGGTTATATTTTTATTGTTTGACAACTTGACGTTTGACTTTTCCATTGACACATTCTTACTGGTGCAGTTTTCTGCTTGTACCAACCTTTTGCAGCAAACGCCCCACTACACTCCGTTTCACTCGACTCCATGTCAAGCAGTTTCGTTTTTTAACCCTCGACAAAAAAGAGGGATGTTTATTTTATTTACTTATTTTATTTTATTAACTTAGGTACAATAACATAATGCAAGCTAATTAAGTTACAAATAGCCACTCATTCTAAGTCATTATAGCGCATACATCACGATTATAATTATACACAGCATTTAACACAACCCTAAGAAAAACAAATAAAAAAGTGCCGATTCGTTACAATAAGCACAAAACTATAATTATAAGCACTTAACTGATAACCAAGACAAACAAAAACAAAACAAGATCCCGATTTTAAATTTTTAAGCAAAGTGTTCATTTAAAATTTAAGTGTTATAAGTTTGACCTGTGTGTCTGTGTATCTGTGTATCTGTCTGTGGTATCATAGCTCCCACAAGGATGGACCGATTTCAATGCGGTTTTTTTTAAATCGAAAATTAGTTTAATCGAGATGGTTCTTAGCTAAGTTTCATTACAATCAGTTCACCCGTTTATGAAATATTGAACTTTGAAATGACAATGTCCCCCGACATTGTCATTTCAAAGTTCAACTTTTCTAAGTTGGTTAGGTTATATAACATCTGCGTTGATAGGAATACCTGAGTGCTCAATCGCCATTACCATTGGCGAGAATTTGTCCGGCAACCCGGTCCGGGTCCGGGTGTCCGGTTATTAGCAGTAATAGTAACGATCCAATCCATTGTTCATTTATATCAAAACCCGTTCCACTTAACCTCTGCGATGTTTCAACAACTTGAGTTACGTATGACGTCATTGAATCACAATTTTCCAGCCTGATCGATATTAAAAGACGAAGAAGGGTTATTGTTCTGGAAAAGCCGCGATCATCAAACATTGATTTTAACTTGTCCCATGACTCCTTCGTAGTCTTCGTTGTTTTAATAAGGACGTATAAATTCGGGTCAATTGTCAATACTAGCTTTGCTCCAGTCTTTGCATGCTCTGCGCTGGTCGCGGCCGTAATCGCACTAGCAGCCACTTTTATGATGAGACATTCCCTCCGAGACGAGCATGTTCTCCGCTGCAAAGGTCCGCTCATCATAATTTTCTCTGCCCTTCAACTTTGGCACATTTACAATGAAATTTGAAGCCATTATTGCACAACTCGACAAAAAAAACAATATTCTGGATTAATCTGAATCGAAACACTTTACTTTTTAACCCCCGACGAAAAAGAGAGGTGTTTATAAGTTTGACATGTGTATCTGTGTGTCTGTGTATCTGTCTGTGGCATCATAGCTCCCAAACGGGTGGACAGAATTTGATGCGGTTTTTTCAATCGAAAACTAGTTTAATCGAGATGGTTCTTAGCTAAGCTTCATTATAATCGGTTCAGCCGTTTTTTAAATATTGAACTTTGAAATGACAATGTCGGGAGTTTTTCAACTTTTGTAAGTTGGTTAGGTCAGGTTATTCAATAAAAAGATGGTCTGGGCCCATAACCTAATAAAAATCGTTTAACGGTAGCGAACAGACTAATTTTATTTTTATAAATCTAACATTATAATACAAAAAAAAACCTTAGAATAAAAACGTAAAATAATCCTCTAAAATAATGATAAATAAATAAAATAAAATAAAACAAAATGCGTTTATTTCGGACAACAGAAACTACAGCCTAAAGTTTTATAGCCTTGCACTAATCCGCAGAAATATGAAGTCGGTGCGGTGCGAGCGGAATATTCTTTGAATGAAGCACCGACTTCATATTTCTGCTGCTTAGTGCTAGGCCAGAAAACTTTAGGCTGTAGTTTCTGTTGTCCGAAATAAACGCATTTTATTTTATTTATTTATCATTATTTTAGAGGATTATTTTACGTTTTTTTTTTTAAGATTTTTTTTTGAAGGCGGTTTTACTTTTTGTTAAAAGATTTTTATTTCACAATTTTACGTTGATTTAACATTTTCAGAATTATCCTCCAACTCCTAACCGTTAAGGAGTTGTACCTTCCATCATCAGCTCATCAACATAAGATGATGACTACCGGACGCAAACTGTTGTGTACATTGTCAAATTAAGGGTAAACATTTTTCAGACATCGCCTTGTTTTTTTAATTAAAAACAGCGTCTTTTCCTATCAATCAGCATCTCGTCCTTTTTTAACCGACTTCAAAATGGAGGAGGTTCTACGTTCCACTGTATGTACGTTTTTTTTTAAATGCACTGAAAAACTCGTAACAAAACCGCAATCGGAGCTTGCCCATTCCAGATTAAACGAACAATCTGCAATATTTTCCACAAAAGGATACCTTAATCCCTAACAAGTGGGAGTAAACTCGGCATCTATTTTCAGAACCGCCCGCACGGAGGGAAAGCGATATTTTCCTTTTTAGGGTTCCGTACCTAAAAAGGAAAAAAACGGAACCCTTATAGGATCACTTTGTTGTAAGTCTGTCTGTCTGTTTGTCTGTCTGTCTGTCTGTCTGTCTGTCAAGACCCTTTTTCTCTGGAACGCGTTGAGGTAGCATGCTGAAATTAATATCAAATAGTCAAGCCTGCGGTCCCTTGAAGCTGTGAAAAATTCAACCTTCCAAGTGAACGCAATCAAAAGATACAGTCATTAAAAAGGTGGTTTCCATACAAATCGCCGTACTGAGTAAACCTAAAGGGTACTTCCAGTTGTCCTAGAAACTTGAAATTTGGTATGAAGGTAGCTCTTATAGCACAACCACGCCAAAAAGTCTCAAAATCTTTAATTTTTATGTCTGTCTGTAGATTTCGCAGACCAATATAAGTTGACCCCACACTGCGTACATTTTGCTCAGGAGCAGGGCTCTGCTAACACTGAACTTCTTAAAACACTGGGTAAAAGCGTTAAAATCTTTCTACGGAACCCTCGTGCGCGAGTCCGACTCGCACTTGGCCGGTTTTTTTTATACAACGAGGAAGGCAAACGAGCAAGTGAGTCACCTGATGGTAAGTGATCATCACTGCCCAAAGACACCCACAACCCCGGAGGGTTTGCAGATGCGTTGCCAACCTAGAGATCTAAGGTGAAATGTCTCTTGTGTCGTAATTATACCGGCTGTCTTACTCTCCACACCGGAACACAACAGTACAAGCACTGCTGCTTGCCGGCCCCTGTTTCACCATCGTTACAATTGTCAGTTTTATATGACAATTCGAACTACATTTCTTTGACAATATGAAGCGCGCTAAAACAAGAGCTCTTCAAGTCAGCAGTTGACACCGAATTGTCATTGAAAACAGACAATTGTAAAGTTGGTGAAATAGGGGGGCCTGGAAACGATGTCTAATTGATAATCGCTTTTCAGGCTGTAATGGTGATAATTGTCTTGGCTTGTCATTTTACTACAAAGCTCATATCACCAGTCTTTTTACGTCCCAGTGCTGGGCACAGGCCTCCTGTCAGAATGAGAGGGTTTGGGCTATAGTTCCCACGCGGGCCCAGTGCGGATTGGGAACTTCACACATACGATTGAATTGCTTCTCAAGAGTGTGCAGGTTTCCTCACGATGTTTTCCTTCACCGAAAAGCTCATGATAGATTAAAAATGTAATTCCGCACATAAATTCCGAAAAACTCAGAGATGCTAGCCCGGGTTTGAACCCACGACCCTCTGCTTGATAGGCCATAGGTCAAACCACTAGGCTGTGTCACCATAGTAGTACCTAATAAGGAATATATTTTATTTTATATTGTTAGGTGGGTACTTTAGGAACTCAAATAAAATTATGTTTCCTTTCTTTCAAATAGTAGGCTTTTATTACAAAGATAGGTAATTTAGATTATGAGAGTAATTTAAAATATATTCAACTAAATATGATTAGCAAAAATATGACATGAATTACCATCTATTTATCTTTTTCTGAGTCCACAGTTCTCATTTTAATATAAAACACGGCGGTCACAGGTACGGGGGTTATTTCGGAATACGGCTAACTCCGATCTTTTTCAAATTCATCCTTCGATAGACATCTTGTGCAGTGAACTAGCTATTCAAAACCACTGTAGGTACACTCTTTTTTAATCTGCGATCGGTTCTCATATTTTGAATTTTGATTAAAAAAAATCTTCTTTTTAATATTGCACGTCAAAGAATGGAAATGTCTGCCATTCAGAAAGCTTCTATAGTGAAAAAATGCATGTCCGAAATGAAATCGCGTTTAACGTGAATTATGAATATCGTTTATTCGTGCGTTTTTTGATTGAAAACTTGTAGTATTAAAAATTACAGTTTTTGGGTTGAGTAATAATCTGGCAGAAAATATTTGTATCTTTAATGTAAGGTAGAACAAGGATTTTTTTATGATAAGGAAGGCATACGAGCAAGTCGGTCACCTGATGGTAAGCCTATATAGACATCAGCAGCTCCTGGTGGTTAGCAGATGAGTTGCCAACCTAGAGTGCTAAGATAATTATAATTTCAAATCCTTATTTTGTTTTTAATTTCAAGTTTGTTTTGCATAAGCACTATGACTACAATCACGCCTAATGAGGCCTAAATTAAGGTCAAAGATGAGTCGTAGATACTAGTTTAAAGGCGACTTTATGACTTGCTACACTGTCCTATAGGTTTACGTCACTGTACTAAATAAGAATCATTAAAATCAGCCCGCGCGTTCGGTCTCTAGAGTGGCACAAAGGAACAAACATACATACAAACGCATTACCCTCCTTTGCGGTTCGCAGTCGGGCAAAAATTGGAGGTAAGCGGCCTTAAGATGGAGCACATTTGCCTATTAAGCCCATGATTTCTTGCTATATAAAAAAAAAACAAGAAATGGATTAATTATAACATCGAAAAATCCTTAAAAAAACCCGTGACATTTAATTCGCTCCTAAATTTCGTGATATAACGAAATTCCACATGAATTAAGACCGTAATAAATTGTGAGGTAATTTTTGTAATGATCGTAATTCTTTATTTAACGGTAGGGGGCGTCGCTGGCGCCTCTGGCGACGGAAGGGGGCCGTACCTCGGAACCCCTGGAGTAGGGTTCCTTAGGAACCGGAAACCGTGGCCGTTGCCCGTATAAGAGGGGGCTATTGCGGTGTTATAAGTTTTTTGTTTGAAAGTGTTTGACGCACGCGTTTTATTTAATACGTAAAAGGACACAATGGAGTTGAATAGAAAACAATAATCAGGGTTCAAACATTATCCCTACATTGCATAATAACTTTTTTCCACCATTTTTTACTCGGAATAAGTATGCTTCGCTAAAAAAGGTCTTATTATAGTTTAGTTTTTAAGTGCAACTGTTAGATGTACGTGCTTCGTTATAACTCCAATAAAAGAAGTATAAGAATTTCCTTCTCTGAAGTAATTGTCATTAACTAGATGTTTTACATTTGATAGGTACTTAATGTATATTTGTCTGCCTACATGCATTACCTACGTATTACATAGTACTTAAGTGTTTAAATTGCATTGATTACTAACCAAAAAGGCAAGGTCAAAACTTTTCGCCTAGCCAAACCCACGGGTATTACGCTAACAAAAAAGATTTAAATCAACCAAAAGATTCATCATATTAAAATTAAAACATTTAGACGATAAAGACGCAACTAAAGTCGAGTTACAACAAGAGTTAATTTGAATTAAGTTTTTATGCAGCAATAAAAAAGGGAAGTCCACCGTAACGTTTAGCATAAATCTGCAATATTTAATGAAGTTTCCTACCAAGTCGACAGCTTAAAGTGTTCGAATAATATATTTACGCTCGGTGTGCCCGCTGCTTTATCTTGGCTGACTCCAAACTTTGGAGCAAGTTTTTTTTGTTAATTATTAAAAGTTATATCTAAATTACTGTTCTTGAAAATGTTCTGTTTAAAGAACGTTTAGCACATATCCGCTTTGACAAGTAGGTTTCTATACATCGGTGATACATGATTATTAATCTTGTTTCTTTTTTAATTATTGATGTTAATATGTTCCCAATTAAAGGTAAAAACAAATCATAAGATCGTAATTATGTAAACTTCATGTTATGTCCACAAGGACTTTTAAACCGGTCGAACCGGTAATAATTCGATATCAAAAATATCTAAATTGAAAAAGCCATCATTGACACGCAATGATTTGTATCCCATAATGATTAATAACAAAGTCATCTTATTAAGTTAATTTCCGATAACTTTGGCAAAATTTATGACACCAATATAAAAGGGGGCAATTTATGACACCAATATAAAAGTGGCCAATTTTAAAATCGTTTTGTCACTTGTCACATTTAAATCGAATCTATCGAATTGAATTAATAAACTTGATGATTACAATTTAATGGGTGAAATACTTTATTTACACAATAAAAGCAATTTACAATGACATTAATTCTAAGCTTAAACTAAATAAACTACAACTTAAAACTAAATTAAATCTAAATAAAGCCCCCGTGGCATGGTGCCCAAAAGGCTGGCAGCGCTGCCTCGCTGAATAGCGATGCTGATTCTTTGAGAGAGAAAACTGCCAGCCCTTTGGTCACAAGTTGCATCAATTTAATTAGTTCATTTATTTAATCCGTCGAAAAAGAATCTGTTTCTTCTATCAATCAAAATCAAAATCAAAATTTTATTCAGCAAATAGGCAGTTGAATGCTCTTTTACACGTCATTTTTTTGAGTCTACCAGCGCTTTCGGAAAGACCATGATTGCCAAGAAGAATGCGCCGCAAGAAACTTGGCATAAAGTATTTTTTTCTAAAAACAAGTTACATTAGCTCTTACAATACGTAACCACAGACAAATTACACAAAGAAACCTCACTCTGTCATTAAAAGATTAGGAGAGAAAAAAAAACCGCATTTTAGAAACAAGTGTATAAAGTAATTATTAGAACAGCAAAACCAGAACACTACTTTACTGGCACGTTTTAATTGAGCAGGAGATGTATAGGGTCTCCAGGTCAAATATCTGTGAAAATTTAAATTACAAAGGGATGTATAGGTTCCCAGAATTAATACTATAATATAATACTTAATCTAAATGGCTTAGAGATGTATAGTCTCTAGGGTCAATTTAAACTAAATTTAAAATGAGCAGAGGTGTAAAACGCCTCCACGGTCAAATAATAAGTATAATAATACATATACATAAACTGGAGATGTATATGGTCTCCAAATGTCAAATAACAAAAATTGATGAAATATACATTTCATGTCATCACGTCAAATAAATAAAACATTATTTATGTCAATTGTATTACAATTAGTACGCAGCGGACAACGGCAACAGAGCCGGACACTATACACGAATATCTTCGGGACGCAGCCAAGTCACATTGATGTCCTATCAAATTTATTTGGAATAAAAATTGTCGTACAAAAACAAATAGATGCTCACTTTAATAATAAATTATCCCAGAAGTTATTCTACTTTTTGCTTGCTTTAGATTTTTTTGTATTAGTTCAGACTTCTTTGTTTTATACTAATTAAGAAAACCAATTAGGGCTTAATCTTTATAATTTTCTTTACGAAAGTACTGGTACAATTGATTACATTTATCTTAGCGAGCCGTGATAGCCTAGTGGTTTGACCTATGGCCTCTCAAGCAGAGGGTCGTGGGTTCAAACCCCGGCTCGTACCTCTGAGTTTTTCGGAATTTATGTGCGAAATTACATTTCTAATTTATCATGACCTTTTCGGTGAAGGAAAACATCGTTAGGAAACCTGCACACTCTTGCGATTCAATTCAATGGTGTGTGTGAAGTTTCCAATCCCCACTGGGCCCGCGTGGAAACTGTTATAGCCCAAGCCCTCTTATTCTGAGAGGAGGCGGACATAAATATTCTGATGATGATGATGATCTTAGCGAGGACTTACGTTGGTACAATATCGGCATTAAATGTAATGGCAACTGGCCAAGTGTTTAACGGTAGCATAATAGTTTACTGCTACATAAACGCATATTGCTTGTGTTAAAAAAACCGGCCAAGTGCGAGTCGGACACGCGCACGAAGGGTTCTGTACCATTATCTATAAAAACAGCAAAAAATCATGTCTGTTGTATGGGAGCCATTTAAATATTTATTTTATTCTGTTTTTAACCTCCGACGAAAAAGGGGGGTGTTATAAGTTTGACCTGTGTATGTATCTGTCTGTGGCATCGTAGCTCGCAAGCGGATGGACCGATTTCGATGCGGTTTTTTTTCGTTCGAATGCTAGTTTAATCGAGATGGTTCTTAGCTAAGTTTCATTAAAATCGGTTAACCCGTTTTTGAAATATTGAACTTGGAAATGACAATGTCGGCGGTTTTTCAACTTTTGTAAGTTGGTTAGGTTATTAGTATTGGTTGTTATAGCAGCAACAGAAATACTTCATCTGTAGAAATTTCAACTGTCTAACTATCACAGTTCATGAGACACAGCTTGGTGACAGATGGACAGACAGACAGACAGACAGACGGACGGACGGACAGCGGAGTCTTAGTAATAGGGTCCCGTTTTTTACCCTTTGGGTACGGATTCTATCTAAACCTACTCTTGAGGTATCATTTCCACCACCTTTTAATATTACATTAAGAAATGAAGATAATCACTGTAATAAATAGCACCCCTCTTTTTGTGGTGGTTGAAAAGACATTGTTTGTCTGGACAGTGGCGGCCATTTTAAACAGAAATAAGGAAAAGGACAATTAAACAGAGTTAACGAACGAGTAACGAATCCTTTAATCCAATTTAAGAAATCATCGATACATCTAACTCGATTTTAAGAGTTTCGCTAGGGGAGAAATATTTTCAAAACTTTTTCTCCGATGTCCTTTTTAAGGAACAAAGGTTATACGCGTCTTGAATGGAAGGGTTGATTCTTACAGAAATATTATTTAACGGAATCGATTGTCTTCAGAATTTCGGTGACAAAGGGCTGCTGTAGGTTATGATTCCCCTCCATTTTACCTATAAGTTGTTTGGAAAAGTCCTTTTGTTCGTTGACACGTTTTGTCATCGGCTTTTGGAGCGGCGATGGCCTTTTTAAAGGATTTTCTTTGTTGTCTAATTGGGGTATATGAAGAGATGGCTTTATTATATTTTGAACATCCTGTTCGTAGCCTTTGAAGTCTATTTTTACGTTTAGAAACGGCCAAAAGGCACACCTTTCAGTTTTAGGGTGCCCTATTTCTACAACAGTTTCTACAAGTAGGTATTAAATAATGTGAAGCTAGTATATATTATGTGGAATAAAATTTTAATTATTCAGCCTACACTGTACGCGATCGTTTGCTATGGATAACAAATAGCACAATAAAATTTCCGTTTTTATTTTAATAATTTAATTTATAAATATCGTGGGACAATTGACAATAATTGACCAGCCCCAAATTAAGCAGAGCTTGTGTTATGGGTACTAGACAATGAATAAACATCTTATAGAGATAAATGCATACATAAATACATATTAAACATCCAAGACTCGCGAACAAACATTCGTATTCATCATGCAGACATCTGCTCCGACCGGGGATCGAACGCGGGACCTCAAGCTTCGTAATCAGGTTCTCTAAGCCTCTATACCATCAACGTTTTAATTACGTCGCTATCAAACATACCGTAAACCAAACTAAACCTGCAAATCGTTGACGGATAAAAACCGTGAAAACCCTCGATCCACCTAATTAAAGATTAACTTTCGAAGGGTGGCTTAAAATTCATTATGAAAATTTCGCTTCAAAAGTCGCTTGGAGAAATTCTGGCCGCGTGAAATTTTGATGTTTATTTGTTTATGGTGCCGGGGCTTAAAAGTAATTGACAGCGCATAATAGGTATGTACAAAATGATCAATTGAATGTACGTAGTAAATTTGTAATTTATCATGAGCTCTTCTGATGATTCTGTGTCTGAAGTTTCCAATCCGCACTGGGCCCGCGTGGGAATTTAATTTCATATTCATTTCATTCTGAAATTAGGCATGTTATCATGATACTCGGGACTTAACCGCGTAAAAAACTTTTATATTTAAATTATAATTTAAATACCTCGACGTTTCGGACGCGACGTTGCGTCCATGGTCTCGAAGGGAGTATCATGATAATGTGTGAAAATCGCGAAAGTTTAAATCAATACATAATTTTACTCTTTCACCATCATGGAAAACTATGCAGCAGAACGGATGTTATGCCGCGATCCACAACATATAAAGTAGTTAAAAACGTGACTCGAACAGGTTGCTCTCCGATGACAGCTGCCGTCGTCCTGTATCTTCACTCTATGGACGTTGTGTCCGTGGGCCACAACGCATTTCCAATTTAATATCAGTTTTATGTGTTTTTGGAAGTGTTTTAGTAGTTAATTGTGTTTATTGTAGAAAATTATTAAGTGCAAAAATCGAATAACTTGTGACTGTGTTATGAAAACACCTTACGAGAGCGTCGAGAGCCGACCGGCACTTTGGAACATTATGAGGTTACCTATGTTGTTTACGAATTTAAATCGAAATGATGTGCATTAATAAAGGTATGTTACTCCTTTAATACACGCTAAGCTGTGATTATATCTATAAGCGAGGTCTTTTAACCTTAGGTAACATGATAATATGTGAACGACTCGGGCTTTGTTTCTACGATCCTTATTTATTGTTCCTTAAATTTATACATCTCGCTATCTTCTTTCTCCTATAAAAAAAAAAAAAAAAAAAGAGCGCGAATTTTCGCGCCTTTTTCCTTTCCTGTTGTAATGATTACGGTTAGCGTCTTTCGCTGTTCACTCCCTTATACTTTTACCTCCCGTGCGAGTGTGTGTGTGAAGTGAAAGTAATTTGAAAAAGTAAATTATGAAAAGAAGAAGCACTTCAAAGGAGGATGAAGTATTGAAGAAGATTAGGAGATATGAAAGAAAATTGAATAGAGAAAAGAGTAAGCTCAACCTGACCTCTGAGGAGACTGAAGCTGAGCCTCAGCCTGGACCTAGCGGGGAAAGGGCTGAAGACAACAACTCTGATGAGACAGGTGTGTAATACAATTGCTGTAACAAGTACTTAATAAGCATTCAAATCCCTCTTTATCACATGGTTTGTCCATTTTTATTTTGTGATATATACTATGGCACATAGACCAACCTTTTACTGCTCTAGCAGGCATTATGATTCCCTTTAAGTTGGTATAGCACAATGGTCTTAAAATTTATAGAGCTGGTTCCTTAATTGAGGCCAGACATGACCGGCTAAGCATATGGCAATGTTGCACAGGAATTCATTTATATATTCAGAGGGTCACCATGTTATCTCATGGTGTTTTTTCTCATGTCTTTGTCTCATATACTTACATATTTCTAGAGCTGTCTCGTTACAGGGCAGACAGACTTTTATTGACCTGAGTTTAAGCCAACTACTCAAACTTTTTTGATTTTTCCTAGGAGATTATGCTCACATAAGAAATATAAGAAATTTTTTATGACCATTACAGAAACACAACCACCTGATGAATCACTCCCTGAGGAATTTTTACTTGCCCTCGGTGATGAGGGCAACATTACAGAAAAGATTGGAGATAGTATCCGCCAGGAAATTGTTGACAGGTGGGAAAATATCATTAAAACAGGAATACATAAAGAAAAGTGGACCTCGCTGGTTGATAAATACCTAACGCCAAAAAATTTTTCTAAGGCTATTGCCCCCAAGCTCAACTCAGAGCTTGTTGCCGCTATCTCAGATGCTATGGTCAAAAGGGACAAGAGGTTTGAGTATCGGCAAAATCTTATTGGAAAGATTCTTTCCTGTTTAGGTTCACTTCTAACAGATATTACAAAGGGGAACCTGAACAGCGTGAAGCTTATTGAAGGCATTAATGATTCTGCAAAAATCCTGTGTAACATGTACCATTATGACAATATTGCCAGGAGACACCTGGCTTTAAGCTCTTTACCGAGCACTGTGAGACAGGCTATCACAAGTGCCCCAACAGACTCCTTCTTGTTGGGAGAGAATTTGGGTGAACGCATAAAAACAGCCAAAGCAATAGAAAGGAATGGTTCACTACTCCAACAAGCTAATAATAATAAACAAGCAGCTAAGAAACAGCCATTTAAGCCCAACAACACCAATTTAAACTGGAAAGGCCCGCCTCAGAAAACTTCCCAGAAAGACCCCAAGACAAGAGGCGGGCCCCGAAACCAACAGCATTACCAGTCTTACCAGCAGCAGTACCAACCATACCAGCAACAACACCAGCACCGGCGTCCGGCTCCCAGGCAGCAGTCGAGACCATTACGCCGTCGTTAATGGAGGTACATGCAGGTAGCTTAGCATATTATTACCATAATTGGCAACAACTGACAAATGATGAAGTTATATTATCATGGGTGTTAGGTTATGACATTCCATTCCACAGTATCATACCTACAAGAAATGAACTGGATTGCAATCGCTATTGGTCAAGTAGTGAAATTCACAACTTAAAAACAGAGATTATTAAATTAAAAAAAATTAGGAGCAATTTCTGAATGTACTTATCGAGAAGATCAATTTCTATCTCCAATTTTTGTTGTTCCAAAGCCTAATGGTGATAACAGATTTATTTTAAATCTGAAACAGCTAAACAAATATGTCAGTGTTCAACACTTCAAATTAGAAGATTTACGTACTGTATGTAAATTAATAACTAAAGATTGTTACATGGCCACAATAGACCTGAAGGAGGCATATTTCTCGGTCAAAATTGCAAATAATAGTAAGAAATTTCTGAGATTTGAATTTGATAACAAACTCTATCAATTTAACGCTCTACCATTTGGACTTTGCACGGCCCCTTACGCGTTCACAAAGTTATTAAAGCCAGTCATTTCCTACTTAAGAGAACAGAACATAACTCTGTCAATTTATCTCGATGATATTATCTGTTTTAGCGAAGAATATACAACCTGCCTTAATAATATTCATGAGATTAGTCAACTGCTACAAAGCTTAGGATTTGTAATTAATACAGAAAAAACCTGTTTCCTACCATCTAAATATTGTAAATATTTGGGTTTCATGCTAGACTCCGAAAACATGACGATATCCCTCCCTGAGTCTAAAATAAATGTTATATCAGAAGTTGTAAAATCCTTTAAACATAAAGAACTCTGTAAAATCAGGGAATTTTCTCACCTTTTAGGCCTATTGAACTCTGCCTGCACAGGCATTAAATATGGGCCTCTATATACTAAATTGTTAGAAAGGGAAAAGTTCTTAGCACTTAAATATAATAAAGATAACTATGATGCCCATATGCAAATACCTCAATACTTACATTCAGAGTTCAATTGGTGGCTTACCAGCCTTAACCGATCTAATAACCCTATAAGACAGTATATATACGCCACTGAGCTGTTTACCGATGCATCACGGTCTGGTTGGGGGGCAGTATGTGAGTCTAAAAAGTCAGCGGGTCTATGGACAAGAGAGGAACAAAAATGTCATATTAACTTTTTAGAATTAAAGGCAGCTTTTTTTGGTCTAAAATGCTTAACCAGTGACTTAACAAACTGTGATATATTAATAAGAATTGATAATACAACAGCTGTATCATACATTAATAGGATGGGAGGAGTCCAGTACCCTCATCTAAACGGTATTACACGTGAAATATGGCAATTTTGTGAGGCTAGGAACATATTTTTGTTTGCGTCCTACATAAATACGAAGGAAAATACAGTAGCTGATTATGAGTCAAGGAAACAGACAATAGAATGGGAATTATCTAATATCGCATTTCTAACGATAGTTACAGAGCTTGGGGAGCCAGAGATAGACCTTTTTGCATCACGGTCTAACAAAAAATGTAAACGTTTTATTAGTTGGAAAAAAGATCCTGATGCAATAGCCATTGATGCATTTACAGTTAAATGGTCAAATTACTTTTTTTATGCCTTTCCACCTTTTAATCTAGTATTGAGAGTACTACAAAAAATTAAAATTGACAGAGCTACAGGCATCTTAGTTGTCCCTTACTGGAAAACCCAACCCTGGTTCCCAATATTTACGGCTTTGTTACAGAATCCCCCAATTATTTTCAAACCAAGTAAATGGTTATTATCCTCCCATTTCAGAGATCATCATCCGTTACATCAAACCCTTACCCTGGCTGCAGGGCTGCTCTCAGCGAGGCGCTGAAACGGAGAGGTGTGCCACACTCAGCAATTAATATTATGTTGTCCTCTTTAGCGCATGCTACAATTAAACAATATAATACAGGCTTGCAGCTTTGGTGGAGTTTTTGCTCAATACATAATATCGTACCATATGAGGGTTCAGTACCTTTCATATTAATATTTCTTACAAACCATTTTAACTCTGGCGCATCCTATGGTACGCTAAACAGTTTCAGATCCGCCTTATCGTTGCTAATGGGTCCAAAGGTGGGTACGGATGATAGAATTAAAAGGTTTTTCAAAGGAGTCTTTAGGACAAGACCAATTAAGCCTAAATATACCACTACTTGGGACCCTGGTACTGTACTTAGTCTATTATCATCCTGGTCCCCTAACGAGTTATTAAGTATTGAAAAATTAACAAAGAAACTCGTCACTCTTTTAGCATTAACTACAGGCCACAGAATTCAAACATTGTCACTAATCAAATTAAACAATATTAGCTATAGTGACACAGGTCTGACTATAAATATTTTAGAGTTGATAAAAACATCTAGACAGGGTTGTGAACCACCAATCTTAAAATTGTCATGTTATGCTCCAAAACCAGAGATTTGCCCTGTAAAAACTGTTATTGATTACATCAAATTAACCAAAGATAACAGGAAAGACATCAATGACTTAATTATTACCTACAAGAAACCATACAAAAAAGTGTCAACTCAATCTATAGGTAGATGGATAAAATGTACCATGCAAGAGGCAGGCATAGATACAAATATTTTCTCTTCTCATAGTACTAGGCATGCCTCCACCTCTGCAGCCTGCCGGGCTGGTATGACAATAGATGCCATAAGGAAATGTGCGGGCTGGTCTCGCAATTCAAGTGTTTTTGCAAAATTTTATAACAGGCCTCTGTTAGAGGACACTAATAACATGAGCACATTAATTTGTGATTCTCTAAGAGAATGAGAGAGTTAAGTTCGCTTTTTTAATTTTGTTTATGTCAATGTTTTATGCAGTTATAATTATAAGAAGGAATGTTTTCTTTTAGTTAGTTGAGTTATTGATTATTTCACATTGTTGAGTATAAAATGTGGATATATGTTATGTCCATGTTATTAATAAATTTAAACATTCTCGCATTATAATGTTCAAGAATAAGAGGTTTTAAATGACATGTAATTTTAAGTTTTCTTCCATAAAATAAACATGTGATTTCTTCATGAGCCCTTATTCATTAGTACACTCACAACCCTAGCTTTAAACATCTGCATAGTTTTCCATGATGGTGAAAGAGTAAAATTGCTAAATTAAACGAACTTACCTTAAGTGAAGTTCTATTTCAATTTTACGATCTTCACCATCATGGAACAACCCACCCTTGACCCTTATTATTATTTTTTTTTTTTTTCCCCTTAAGTTCTTTAGGGTTGTTCGTGGTGCTTTAGATTAGAGTGAAGATACAGGACGACGGCAGCTGTCATCGGAGAGCAACCTGTTCGAGTCACGTTTTTAACTACTTTATATGTTGTGGATCGCGGCATAACATCCGTTCTGCTGCATAGTTTTCCATGATGGTGAAGATCGTAAAATTGAAATAGAACTTCACTTAAGGTAAGTTCGTTTAATTTAGCAATTAGGCATGTGTTTGTGGGTACAAATGGGACGCAAATAGGTAGGTGAGGATGCTAAATGTGCTGGTTTTAAATTTCTTCACCTAAGTGTATGGGTTCCTCTTTCGTCATTTGACCGATCTAAGTGTCCCACTAAAGATGCTTACAAGCGAAAAGACTATAAACCCATAAACAAGCTGTATAAGGTACACGTGGTTTTTAGGCTCGCGGTAATGCTCTCTCGTCGAAACACCCTTAAAATATGCATGTGATGTGCGACTGGTCGTTAGGAGACGTATCTTTTTCTACGGTCAATGTAAATCTAGACTAATTCGTAGGCACATCTTATTAAAAAAAGCTACGTTGATATTGTAATGCTTGTAGTTGTACTTGTTCGAATAAAAAGTCTACCGCCTGCTAAATGTTTCTTGATGTGAGATATATTCTATGTGAGCAGAGCACACATGTACTTGTTTAAATAGAACAGGCCAACGGCTACCCATTAAGGCTTTATTCATAACTCACATGGAACACGGCCACAACGCGATTCCCTCATTCTTTTAATATACGCCTTTGTCCTTAATTCTTTAGGCGGAATCTTTCCTTAACTTGAGTTATGACGTTAAACGTAATTACTTTGCTCTTTGGCACTTTTACTTGAATTTTGCTAATATTTTTTGAAGTTTGGCCGTTTCTTAAACGTTTTAGAACTTGAAATGTAATGTTGCTTGCTTTTTGTTAAGGGTTAAAAGAACAACCAATTACTTTTTAGTGGACTATAATTTGGTGGGTGAGTGCCTTGAATTTCCAATTTTACTGTTCCAGACACTTCTTGCCGGTTTTCGGATATGTACTACAGTCAATTTGACACGTTCAATTGACTCATTTTGGGTTTAATTATAGGAATCTTAAGTACCTACAGTCGAGTTCTTCAATATCTAGATATTACTTACGTACTATAGGTATTGATTGTATACGTCAACAGTTCAAAAACATTTATAAGTACACATACCTTACTGCCAGTTACACAAGGTCTGTGTTTAGATATTTATGAACCGTTGGCTGTACAGATACTGGAGAACTCGACTGTACAAATTTTGCGGGTGGTAGGGCCTTGTGCGAGATCCGTCCGGATCGCTACCACTATCTTTCTCGTTAATCCTGCCGCTAAGCAGCAGTACTTGCACTTTGGTGTTCCGGTGTGGAGAGTAAGACAGCCGGTGTAATTACGGGCACAAGAGGCATTTCATCTTAGCTCTCTAGGTTGGCGAAGCATCTTCAAACCCTCCGGGGTTGTGGGTGTCTGTGGACTGTGGTGAACACTTACCATCAGGTGACCCACTTGCTCATTTGCCTTCCTCGTCGTATATATATATTTTTATTTTATTTAGGTACTTGGTTTTTGGATCAAAAACTATTAAATTACTGCCAATATATTTGGTAACTAAAAACACTTATCTCTACCTTACCTTTCTTCCGACACCTTTTTATCTAACGCTACGAATGTTAACAAAACCTTAATAAAAGCTATTCTTCCGTTAGAATCGGATCTATGACAAAAGGGAAAATGTATTCCGTCCGGATTTGGCGAGTAAAGTCAATAGTTACCTTTCGATGCGCGTTTTCATTCGCAAACGTTTTCGAGTCTTATTTACTTACTAGCTTCTGCCTCGCAGCTTTGCCCTGTGGAATATTTCAAAATGGGCTAGTTCCCTATCCCGTGGGAATTTCGAAAAATCCCTTCTTAGTGCACCTCTAGGATACTCAAGGTATATGTTTGCCAAATTTCAGGTCTCTAGGTCCAGTAGTATATAGGCTGTGCGTTGTCTGTCAGCCAGTCAGTCAGTCAGTCAGGGTACTGTTTTATAGCTACAAAGATATTAGCCTTTAGTTCTTCGTTTGTATCGCCTTATATATTTTATTGCATTAAGGTCACCCTTGTGACGCTTTTTAACAGCTATAGCGTTATTATGTGGAACTAGCTAAGTATGTAAACAAACCGCCATACTGATCTCTGAATGAGGAATTTACTATGGCAGTTTGTTTACATAGTTAGCAAAATCCATACAATGACACTTGTCGAGTACCTGTGTGTGCGTCATTTCTACTTTTGATCTTCGAGTTAGAACCATTTTGTAACTTAAATTAAAATGTTGATTCATTCTTGCACTTATGATTTTGCGTGGTTATTTTGATTTACTTCATTTGTATCGATACATTAGTGAGTCTCTCACTCAATCAATATTTAAGAATCTTTGTGTGGGTACGTCAGCGACTTCGCCAATCTTCGGCGGTTGACAGTCCGTTCTTCCTAAAGCTTTATAGTACAGTGGAAACGCGAACTAAATCTTCAATTTCGCATTAAACTCCTTTGATTTCAAATTCTCAACGACTAAGACAATTGTAACTTAACCTATTCACCGTGACCTTTATAAAGGCCTACTAGAGTCCACAATGGCCTGGCTATAGTACACAAGTTATTGCGTTCTACCCTCATGTATGAATAATTCACGTGACGTTTATTAAGTAGGTACAGCTGGGGGACTTGACATTCAGTGTGTTGTCTCGTTCTGTTCTATTGATACGGTGATCGATGGAAAGGGATGTAGAGACAGTTTTGAATGTTTATGTAGAGAGAAAGTTTTCGGGCATGGTGTATGCGAGTCTTTATTAAATCCTTTTTATGGTTGAGGATGGCACCTTTCTTTTTAAGGCTTAGATAATGTAGAAACAGAAGATAGATTTTTGTACGTTAAAGGTTAAAGATATGCCCAGCAGTGGGATACAAAGTATTGAAAACAGGCTAGACCTTATCATAGAAATGGATCACTCACGTAAACAAAGATGTGTCGTATTTCTTAACAAAAGTTGTGACAGTTTTTTTTCTTTTCAGGTACCACCTATTCCTTCCTTCAAGTGAAGTAATCAACACGAAACCGGAGCAACTTCTATGCAGTAAATTCTACAATTGCTATAAAGAAAAGTTCAAGGCGACGCCATCTTGGTAGTTTGCAAGTTGGTCCTCCGAGCCGGATAGCACTCCAGCAATGTTAGTTTTAGTTTCGGTGCAAGTTTTGCGAGTCTCTAAAAATGACGTAAAGATGGGAGGGAAATGTAGGACTAAGTTGCCTTTTGAAAGTACGCTTTCGTATGGAAAGGCGTTGAGTTGAGGTTTTTGTTGGGAGTGCGATGAGTTCTCGCGCGCATCTGTGAGAATACCATTCTAAAATTACGTAAATCTGTGTGTTGCTAAAAAATTGTGCTCGAATTACAATTTTCAACTTTTGCTTTGTACCTTACAGTGCGTAATAGTTGAAGTGAGAAAAGCTTTCCTGTGTCAAAATGTGTATGACATTGTCATAAGATTGATTTTTGCATGGCCCGTGGGAAAGGTTTTTCTACTATGCCTATACCTACTTTTCTCCTAACCGACTCGTATGTCTTTATGACAGTTTTTCTTCATAGTGTTTCCACAGAGATGAGGATGAAAACATAACATTATTCTTCTCTAAGAATTCCGATCTCATTTTTATGACACGGACTAAGAATATTAGTAAGCGGGTCACCTAATGGTAAGAAAGCATAAGTCGAATTGCAGATACATTCATCATCCTCATCATCATCAGCCTATTTATGTCCCACTGCTGGGCACAGGCCTCCTCTCAGACTCAGAATGAGAGGGCTTAGACTGCAGTTCCCATGCGGGCCCAGTACGCATTGGGAACTTCACACACACCATTGAATTGCTTCGCAAGAGTGTGCCGGTTTCCAGATACATTGCCAGTTTAAAACCTTGCAAATGATTTCTGACCCATTTTCAGCTGTCGAATTGACTCGTGCTGCGTGTAACGTGTAGAGTTTTGACCCATTTCTAGTGATTGGATTGACTTCAAAATTGATACACATGGAGCTTTATCGACAATGCAATAATCAAGTACCATCGGCTAAAAACATGCTAAAAATCGAAGCAAAGAAGCAAAAATCAATCTTATTTCAATGTCATAAGCACTTTGACATGTAAAAAAACATTTCTCAATTTAACTATATGTATACCTCCAACCCTTAAAAACAGTTAAATTAAACAGCGCTTGTTTTACAGAAAAACAAAGACCAGTGTACGGTTTAACTATGTTTTTAAACTTTAACAACGCCGTATGACAGGTTGATTAATAGCCCGCTTTATATAAGGGTCGCCATCCACGTGCAGTGGTGCGTTCTGATCGATAGTCAGACGTGAGCGTAGGTAGTGGTTCTTAATAACTATGGAATGTAGTTTATTTAGCATTAGCAGTTTCTATTTATAAGAATAAGAATGCTTTATTGTTCGAACTGTGTCAATTTGTGGTAGCATTTATAATTTAAATCGTCTCAACAGCTTGCCCTTTCGGACGTAATAATTATTATCGACTTGACTTTAATAATTTTAATATTATTTTCAGAAGTATTAATTCCATTTAATTTCGTATCACATATTATAATATTATATTATAGTATAGTTTATACTTAGTTTGAAATCACTTCTTCAATCATAGCTTTAATGCCGTGACAGTTGGCGTTAAACGTATCTCCATACAATCACCTGCATTGAAATTCAAAACGAACTTAACTAACAATATTACGTCATTGAGCAATACCATCCTTAGCAGAAACCTGTAAGTACGTTTTCTACAAGATTATCAATGACTGATATAACACCAAACAAAACACCCAACTTTCAACCTTAACCCATATACATTAAAGTTAATATCTCCGACTACCGTTTCCTTGCTTTTCATTTAATATTTCCTTGACAATGAAGACTCGGACTAGTGCGTGTTATTTTAAGGTTGAAGTTTGCTTGAGCTTCGCTAGAGTTGTGTTAAGAAATATTGACCGGTGCTGTTCCCCGCGACTTGGTTTGCGTAGAATTGGGATATCACCATCCCGTGGGAACTATACAATTTTCCGGGATAAAAAGTAACCCGTAACTTTAATCAAGGTCTCTTTAACTAAACCAAAGCTCATCAAAATCGGCTCAGCAGTTAGGGAGTGAAAAGCGAAACAAACTACCTTACGCATTTGTTATCATTAAGAACACGCAATCTCTTGAGAGGTGATGGAGGTATGCAAGATGAGTGCAGCGCCTTAATAGAAATAAATTACTAATATTATTTGCTGTACAAAGGGAAATCAAGATTATGGTTATCATTTTAAATGTCATTTGGTGTAATGATAAATTTAGCGTGGTAATGATTTATTATTTGTGGATAGACTTGAAATCTAGGTGCGGAGTAAAGTACGGCTTTGCATTGGCTAAGTATCTGCAATATCACGTAGTTCTACAGTAGGTCTTATATGTATAATTGTCGACTGCAGTTGAGTTTAAATACTACATTATTATTACCTTCGTAAATATGCATATAAGTAATCTTTTACTTGGCGAGGTTGCTCAAAATGTTAATTTTCATTGCACAAAAGTTTACATAAAACGTTTTTACTTTAAACCATCATCAATATCCATAGCAGTATTGCCTTGTTTAATTAATTACTCATCTTCATCTTGCATTACTTAATTACTCATTTTTAGTACACTAAAATCAAAACAGACTAAAACTCGACTTTCTCAGTTTTACCAAAGCAAGTTTGAACGTTGTAGAATTTCGCTTTTGTGTCAACGCTTGTAGAAATTTCCCTCCAGCCATTTCACAACCTTAACTTAAGTATTTATTCTAAGTTAAGTTCAGGAATTTACTGCAGCCTTACCCATACCTTAATACCGACATAAATAACCTTTAATATCCCCTCATAACACACGCTATCTAAAACAAACGGAACCAACACTTGCAAATCCTAAAACTAGCGCATGCAGCTTTAATAGAGACAAACTGCAGCTGTTAATGGGATATTGTTTGGCTCCCTCTTGCATGACCGCGGAGTGGGTCGTGCTGCATACTGCATGACGCCGTCCAGAATTAATGTTGTAATTGACTTTGCATTTCTGATATTGGACGGTTTCAGTGACTAGGTTGAAGTTTTCTAATGTGTGCAAAATTATAATAATGATAGTGATGGGATAATGTGCGTGAAGGACGACAATAATCGTACTGTTTGGTAGAAAAATATGCACGATTAAGTTAATTTTAGCTCCTAACCTAACGGAGACGTTTTGACGTAAGTATCTGTGTGTCTGTGGCATCATAGCGCCTAAGCGGATGGACCGATTTAGAAACGTTACTACTAACAAAAGCTAAGTTTAATTAAATTCCGTTTAGCCGTTTTTGAATTAATAATTTTGAAATAAAAATATCGTTTTTTTTTTACTTTTCCAAGTTGGTTAGGTTATTATTATTATTGCTCCTTGATCTGTAGCTTACATTGGCCTAGTTAATACCTTAGGCTTAAAAATGAGATACTACATTAAAAAAAAACATTATAACGGTGTCTCCTCTTCTCAGCCAAACATACCCAGGCCACAATATACTAGCTGGAATGTTCTCGATGATTTTTATTTGTGACACCCTGCAAGAATTTTAACGTAAGTACTTAAATCTAATTTTATGCTCTAGTGAATTATTGCTGGTTTTTATCACTTTTCAGAAACATACCTCGTTAAGCGAAACTTTTTAAACAAACGAACTAAAACTTCAGAAATAAAATTGAGACCACAGGTTTACCACCGCTGCGGCTAACAAGGCACCTCGCTCGCATTCAGACATCGTCAACCTTTCACAATTAAAACATGTCAACTAAAAAGCCGTGCGTTTTTCCTTGAAACAAAAAGCTGCAACACGGAATAAGGACGCCAGTGATGTGCCGTATCCGTATCCAAATCCGCTGGTATCCGCGTGAGAAAAATCCGCACCTATCTGCATCTTTTACGAATCTTTTCATGTAGAATTTACTTAAATTTGACTCTGACTTTGCAAATTAAATTTTTTTAATATCGCGTATGATTCACGCATTCATGTTTAAAATACCTATATTTTATACCTAGGGCGCATCCTAATGCGTCGATCATTATTGTCACCGTCAACTGTCTGTCCAATGTAATATGCACATGCGCATAGTAAAAAAGCAATCCGAAGATAAACGGGATAAATAAATGTTTATTAGCAGTATTCATTATGTTTTCGTCATATATGTTCCTACCGTAAAGGTCAGGTGCGTAGTACTTGGAACCGGCAAGCGTGTATGAAGAATTGTATGAATGTGGAGGAGGCTAAAGAGGTGTGTAAGGATCGTAGCAAGTGGCAAACCATAGTTTCTGTCTACTCCCGTGGGAAAGAGGCGTGATATATGTATGTATGTAAGTTACTACAATTTTAAATAGTGTATTTGCTTCACTTAAAAACGTGAGCTAAGTCGACCTTTTTAACTATTTATAATATTTATAAACCTGTTTTAACTAAAATGCCGTTAAAGTTCGTTTGTCCTTTTTTGTCACATTGTCATTTTCGTTAGTAAGAAGAAGACAAAACATATATTAGCTAATGGAGGCTTGAGTGACGTTTATGAATAAGGCCCCTAATCTATCCGTATCCGCGGATATACAGTTCCAACAACTCGTCCCATCACTACACACTTCCACGGAAACAGTGGTAACTGGGTCAACACCTGGGTACTCAGATGCGCTATTATCTGAACTACGTAGTAACAAATAATGTTGTGTGGAATAATGTATGTGCTGATGAAGGGCTTTTGTGGCCATTCCGCCTTGGGAATACAACTGTGTGTAAAGAATTGTTTTCTCATCATATGCAACGCTAGCAAGTATCATTGGACATATTCAATACGGGTATTGAATTGACGTTGATTACTTTACTATGCTTCGTTTATTTTGGCATTAAAAAGAAGGAAACAATCTTGACGTGTCTTTTTAGGTTCGAGCACCGTTATTCGCATTATTCATGTTGGCTTTCGCATTATTCATATGGAGTATAGGCGATAATGAATCCAGTGTGCGCTACGAGATTCGAAAGGAACAGTGTAGCTGCCAGATTTGTTGCTCTTTTCACCACCCGGAGGTCACGTGTAGGGTTTCTAAGGTTATTCCTACGGACGTAAAGCAACAACGACCTTTAAAATTACTTACCGTTACGTATTACGTAGATGAATACTTGAAAATACGTATTAAACATCCAAGACCCGAGACCAAACATTCGTAATTATCATACAAACATTTACCCCATCGGGAATCGAACCCGGGACCTCAAGCTTTATATTCAGGGTCTCTTATCACTAGGCTATCCGGTCGTTAAAGTAAATTAATTGTTTTTAGATAATACCAGCAAGTATCTTTTTTTACATATAACTGAAAAGCGATTTACCTATCTTACCTGATGGATTAAATAGGATCACTCTAATTCAATTAAAATATATCTCACCTCACATCAACACGTCTTTATACTAACGACATACCGAAATATTTATGTTTCTATAGAACAGTACATTATCCCACCCGAGCTTTTTATTCGCTCGGTTTCTTGTGTACGTAATTAGTACGAAAGCTTTCATCAGGAGCTTTGCGGTTAAGCTCTCTAATGACTTAATTTTATTTATGAAATAGACCTTAAAATCCTGAAATGTTGCAGTCAAGGGTAACGGCACTCTTTCGTTAAATGTTAAAGTGTCGTGTATTTTTCAACTGGGTTTTTATTTTGGTACTTTTTCAGGGTTCCTTCACTTTGCGGTCTGTCTGTCTGTCTGTCTGTCAAGACCTTTTTTCTCTAGAACGCGTGGAGGTAGAATGCTGAAATTAATATCAAATACTCAAACCTGCAGTCCCTTGAAGCTGTGAAACAATCAAATTTCTAAGTCAACGCAATCAAAAGATACAGTCATTAAAAAGGTTGTTTATACAAAATTGCCGTACCCTGAAAACCTAAAGGGTACTTCCAGTTGTCCTAGAAACTTGAATTTTGATATGTAGGTAGCTCTTATAGCGCAACCACTCAGAAAATTCTCAAAATCTTACATTTTTATGCCTGTCTGTAGATTTACCAGACCAATATAAGATGACTCCACACTGCGTACATTTTGCTTAGGAACAGGGCTCTGCTAACACTGGACAACTTAACACTGGGGAAAACTATGACACTATGAAACTATAACACTGTTGTCCTCTATGTGACTTACTATCTTTGTACCTATTAAAAATGTATTGTGTACTGTAAACTGAATGGAAAATAAATATGTTCTAAAATATGTTCTTAAAAGCGTTAAAATCTTTGAACGGAACCCTCGTGCGTGAGTCCGACTCGCACTTGTCTGGTTTTTATGATCGATTTTGTTTATTCGGTGAATGAAACAACAAAATATTGTAACCCGAATAAAAGCAAAAAGTGCTCCATCTCTTAAAATTTGGAACTACGTAATTCAGCAGCCCCCATCCGGGTACAGTGCAGATTGGGAACTTCACACACACCATTGAATTGCTTTCCTTCACTATAATTTTGCACATAAATTCCGAAAAACTCAAGAGGTTCGCACCCACGACCTCTGCTTGAGGGAGGTCAAACCACTAGGCTATCACGGCTTTTTACTTAATTATTTATTCAAATGTCTTAAATTATTTTATACAGAGTAATAAAGCATAATAAAAACAAATAACCTATTTTTTTCTTTCTTATTTCTAAACGTAAATAAAATGTTGTCTTCGATTTTATGTGGAAAATGTGCAATTTTGACAGCGAAAATTATACTCATAACGAAGTGTGTAATGAATAGCTATCTTGGGCTCATATATGGCGTTTTATGTGTATACTTTCATGAAACCATTATGTATTTGCAATAATTTAAAGGCTCTGTTCATTCAAACGACGAACCTGATACCACATTGTGTGTTTAATTATCAGCTTCTAATTAATTAACGAAGAGTGCTATAATAAGGACTGAAGGACAGTAACATTCAATCACGCTATTAGCTACAAAGCAGTCTTAATAACGTTTTTACTGCCAAAATAATACGCACCTCATAAAATCCGCATGCTAAAGCCGTTAAGGCGAAGTCGAAACCACGAAGCAGGACAGGAGATGGTAGCGCACTTTTGCGTCAGTCAAAAAATACATTACAATACATAACTTAACTCTTGAACACCACATAACAAGGAAAACAGAAAAAAAGGCACAAAGAAAATTCAAGGTAACCTAAATGTAAATGAACATACAATGACAATGCAAAGAAAAATTCGTTAAGCAGCTGGACTTGAACCAGCAACCTCGGTAATCCGTACCACGCTCCACCAATTAAGCTATACTTAACGTTGGTGTACCTAACGAATTTTTCAATGCCTTGTGTCATATTTTATTTGGAAGATCTCTAAGAGGAGACATAAGACGTATGACACAAGGCATTGAAAAATTCGTTAGGTACACCAACGTTAAGTATAGCTTAATTGGTGGAGCGTGGTACGGATTACCGAGGTTGCTGGTTCAAGTCCAGCTGCTTAACGAATTTTTCTTTGCATTGTCATTGTATGTTGAATTTCATTCTATGAATGTTTCATAAAAATAAAAACAAAAATAATAAATAAATCGATTATTTTCATTTTAAATGTAAATGGGCACCACAATACCACTTTGGTCAAGGTATGTATGTGTGTGTTTTTTTAATGCACTCTACAAGTCACAAAACTTATCTTACTTACCTTGAAGCCTAACCATCCAAAGAGGCAACGCTTCTTGCATTTTTGGTACAATATCCAAGGGGACGCCTTTTTGCATATTTGAGTATAGTTTAATTTTAGGATAAATGCATTTATTCGTTTTACCTAAATTTAATTTCGCTTTTATTATAAATTATAAATAGAATAGTAGTTTTGCTGCACGCATTAGGTATAATTGTAACAGTCAAAAATACTTGGTTATAATTATAATATGCTTTGACAAAATAGGAATAAACATTGTAGACCTCGAACCTTAAGTTTATAATTATACGAGGTTTCGAAAATCGAAGTTCGTGTCGTATCGTCCCGCTCACTCTTGTGTTAAATAATGTTAGCTTGAGAGGGACGGCACGATAAGAAGTTCGAATTTTGCACTTCGTAGTCGGGGGGCAGAGTACCGTCGATTTCGAAATGAGTGTGTAGACGTTTGCTGTGCGTGTGTATTTCACCATCTACAAAATTTGACAAAAAAAATGTACTTACTCAGTTTTAACCTGGATTTAATGTAATTGTAAATTGCTTTTATTGAATAAAGATAAAATATTTTCTTAGTCAGTGCAAAGCTATGCGAAAGACAACTCCAGAGCTTTGTGGGCGAAACCGTCGACTTTACCGATATATCGATAAATCCTATCTCCCGTTAATATAATATTTTACGACGCCATATTTTTCACGTATTACAAACGGTATTAATACATTTAATCACCCGAGTGGATGCATTTTATGGTTTATTTTAAGACGGCTATTTAGGCTAATACTGCATGATGTTTATATGGCAGGTAAATATTGATTTTGAATTAATGGCATTGCGACATAAGAATGTAAGTTTTACTGGCTTAATCGGAGTGACTTTATGTCTGTGTTAGTTTTTATTGTTTTTTATGGTTTGGATTTTTAAGCATGTGGTCGGATTAGACAGTACCACCGCAACACTAAACAGCGATTTAGATCAAAATTTACGTTTTTTTTCTGTATCCCGTGGGAATTTCAACAAATCCGTCCTTAGTGCTTGTCTACGTCATAAAGAAAGAGAGAGAGAGAGAGAGATACATTTATAGACACTAATTCAGCACACACACAAAAAAGCAACCTCAGCAATCTCTATGCAAATATTCAGGGCCAAGGATTTCGGCTGTGCGTTGTCTGTCAGTCACTCAGTCAGTAACGGAAGAGTTTAATATAAGTATGTTGATTATTTTCAATACACATACGATAGCTATAGAGTTCTAGTACAGGGATGCAGAGTCTAAGGCTGCGGACTGGACGCCAGCGAACGACGGTGCGGCGAGCGGGACAGCGAACGATTTCTCTGTACATTGCACTATCGTGATGCTCACGTGTGCGGTCAGTTTTGCAACCGCGCAACGAACAGACCTTAGTGGGTTACAGTAAAAAAGCTGTTCAAAAATACTAAGTGACGTTAAGCTTAAAATAAGTAAAATGAAAAAAATCCCTGTTAGTAAAATCAAAAGTGATAGCATATTTTTCACACGGAATTCATCCTTCACGCTATCAGCTCTCAACAAGACAACACAACTACCTATACTCTCCTACACTCCCTTCCAGACACGTGTCTCATTCACACACTAAGCCATACGCTGGAAAGCACTAGAAAACCAATGCTCCCAATTCGAGCACCAGCACATATTAATTTAAATTACAAAGAGGACATTAAGCGTTTCCATCGAGATTTTGGCACTACAATTCGGTCTCTAAAGTTTGTACTATAAGGTTGAGTTTGTACTTGGCGTATTTTTTTAATGTTAACTGCCAGCACGCGACTACCACTCATAATCGTCCCCTCCGATTTTATAATCGGAATAAAAATGTTTTATCGATTGGGAGGGGCTGCGCCTTAACGCGCCAGCTTCGCACGATAGCCGTTTTATTTATGTATATATGTATGTGACATGGAGATGTAAGTATTAAATTAGATTATTGAAAATATACCTACATAGATTTTGACTACTTGGGATATAATATAATACTCGCATGATACTTTTATCCCGGAAAATCACGTTTCCACGGATTATGAATTGCTGAGTTCTACGCAAATTCGCTGGCAAGGACTACTGTTTTAATATTTGAAAGGTTAATGAATTAACTTTAATAAAGCGTGTGTAGTCGGAATAATATAGTGCATTTTCGATTTCATCAAGGAATGAAATGATGATTTGGGAAGATCACCACGCCATTCCGCCGCGGAAGACGTAATATAAAAAATAAATAGTTCAGACTGACTGAGCTTTTCAAATAAAATTTAAATAAAAAAAAACAACAACACAATGGTGAGATCTAGTAGTATGGCGAAAGTTGTCAAACTACTGAACTTGTCCATACATGGCAGGATATGATATAGAGTAAATATTACTCAAATCTGACTATTCGAAAGCTCTCACGAACATTATCGATAAATACAATCAAATACCAATACCAAATCATCCAACCAGATGTAAAATCGCATTAAATTGCTGCCCCATAAAGATCAGCGATGATACGCGCGTTCAGTAGCCACATGTCATTATATTTATCATTATACAACACCCCCACGTTACTAAATCGCGAAAGACCAAAATTCCCTGCGCGTGATTAGAGCACGCTATGAAAATACTTCGCGAAATGGACGGAGTTGAATTGGTAAAGTAGCTCTTATTGACGAAGTTCGATGCAAGGGGTACCTTTAGCGCATCACACGCTAGACAAAAACGTGGGCATAGAGTAGAAATACAGAGGATTCCATTTTGATGTCATTAAATTGATTTTACAAATATCAAATATAACTAAATATTGTTACTTATATGGAGTGCATGTACACTCAGCATTGGGTGGATAACGGTTGAAGAAGAGAACAGAAAGATATATTTTAAAGAAAGGCGAAAATATTTCAGATAGAAAAAAAATCAAATACCAGAAGATGTTTTGTGTAACCATATTTGCGTGCCGAGCGTAATGCAGACACTCTCCAGAGAATTAAATATGCAGTATGTATTTTAAAATGAAACCTCAGATTAACTATTTTTAATTAAACACAATTGGATATAAACCATACAATAGATTATTCCACATTATGGTGTAATAAAAAAAAACATAAATTCTTTAAAATTGGGAGCTCAGCTACTGAATCCCAGATACAAATGTCAATAAATTATAATTAAGTTGCGTGCTCTTCATATGGTCAGAAAAGCACAACCTACACTAACAAATAGCTAGCTGTTTGCTGACAACAATGAGGAACAGTTTTTTTTTAGTAAATTTGAAACTGAGTTTTCATCATAATCATCATCATGTCAGCCGAAAGACGTCCGCTGTTGGCCGGCGGCCTCCCCCAAGGCTCTCCACTCAGACCGGTCGGCGGTCTTGTGCTTTCCGCATCCACCGCGTTCCCGCGATCTTTACCAGGTCGTCGCTCCATCTTGTTGCAGGCCTACTGACAGCTTGTCTCCTGGTCCGTGGACGTCATTCGAGAACCTTCTGATCCCATCGGCCATCAGTCCTGCGAGCAATGTGCCCCGCCCATTGAGTTTTAACATCGGCAAATTATATTGGCGTATAAAGTGGACTCTCTGCACCCATCTACTCTCTCCCTCGGACCCTTAATAAAGAGACCATTGTCCTCCCCCGTATTTGTTTCCCAGATAGATAATCTTTTATGATCCCTCACATTTACGGGCGTTTTTCATTTGTCATTTCACGTGCATTGTGCCAGTTCCATTGTTCGAGTTGCGTTCGAGAATCGATAGTAGTCGTAGGGATACAATTTTTGGACAAAAATGTTCAGTGTAGTTCGGGAAGGAGGGGTGGAAACGTAAATCAAAGAGAAATGATACGTATCCTGCAGTAAATAGCGACTTAGGTTGGGGTCTCACTTTCGTTAGAGAGCTAGCTATTGTTGTAATTGTTGTTACTATAGAGCTGGGATGCTCTTTTTGGGATGATTCGTCGGTTTAATGTTTAGATGAATCAGTGTGGATTGGAATAAGCAGTATTTAGAAGTATCTATAATAAATTGATGTTGTCGTTGACAGAACGAATTTTATTAAGTAAAAAAATATTACTTTACGTGTTACGTTAGTTAGTTCATCGAAAGCGGATTCACATTAAAGTACGTGGTCACCTGAATGATTGTGACACCTGGTGAATCATTCATTAGTTGGTCACCGTACGCTCATTTCTTATTTTTTAGAACCATCATCATCATAATTTTTAAGAGTTACCTAAACTTGTCGATGGAGTCTCTTCCAGGCCACTATTTCACCATCTTTACAATTGTCAGTAATATGAAGAGCGTTAAATCAGAAGCTCTTCAAGTCAGCAGTTGACACCAAATTGTCATTAAAAACTGACATTTGTAAAGTTGGTGAAATCGGGGCCTGTCCTCTCTTCTGTGGGCCAGCTCATTGACCTCCTGATACGAACACCAACCAATGCCAGGTTTTTCCTTAGTTTGATCCACATAGGTAGCTGCATTTTATTTTCGATCTTGCTTTCTAAAACGGTTATAAGAATAGCAACAACGACATCAAATTCCGTTCTGATTATGTCTTATGTACTTAACCGCGAATCATTTGAAACTGTTATCATCAAATGACTTCTGTTTTCAGTACCACCAACATTACATTAAAATTACAATGAAAGTAATCCTTATTTTATAAGTAATTCTTTTTTGTTCAGCGCTTTCGGAGTTTTAATTAGTGACTTCAACTGGAAGAATACAACTTTGTAAAATAAACAATTAGTCAGATACCTACCCAATACTCATGTTTATAACTCGTCAAGTTTTAATCTGTGATAGTATGATATTTTCAACTCCTCAAAATTCCACAATCTCTCACTAACCTTTTTTTTTACACGACAAGGAAGGCAAACGAGCAAGTGGGTCACCTGATGGTAAATTATCACCACTGTGCCCTAAGCACGACTTGTCGAATCCTGCGTTACGTAAAATTCGAATAGTAAACAATGACGAGTTTGTATGACGTTTGGAACAGCGCCCGCCCGTGAGCGTATTTGGAACTAAAATTTAGTATGAGATTTCTCGATCTCGATAGGATAACCGTAACGTAACGCAGGATTCGACAAGTCGTGCTTAGGGCACTGTCCTTAGACACCCGCAACCTCGGGGGTTTGCAGAACCATATCGAATTAACACACAAACTAAATCTAGCTACGAACAATTATAATTGCCAATATGAGCAATACGTCCTCATTCACAATAGCAGTGTAGCAAATTATCGTATCAACAATAAAACGTTGGAAATCAAACACAAAAGTCGTAATTCACGTCACAAAATCAATTATTTCCCTTCCAGTGCGTATGCGTAGCTCAAATCGATCGATAACGCCGATCCCATAAAATCATAATTAAACTGTAAGTACACAAGTAAGCAAAGGACTTTAACTGATTTGAAAATAGGTGTAGTAAAAAAGTGTGTGTTGAATGTTGTCCGACGTAGTCATTTGTGTTAAATGGAATTTTTATAATAAAACTAGCTTATGCCCCGCGGCTTTGCCCCCGTGAAATATTTCAAAATGTGCTAGTTGCCTATCCCGTGGGGATTTCGATAAATCCCTTCTTAGTGCACCTCTAGGATACTCAAGGTTGCCAAATTTCAAGTCTCTAGGTCCAGTGCTTTAGGCTGTGCGTTGTCTGTCAGTCAGTCAGTCACGGTACTGATTTATAGGTATAGATATTGATTTCATCATAAAGAGGGTAGTTCAATTGTCGAATGGAGGAGATACCTTAAACGGATAAGTTACGGTTATAGCTATAGTTAAGACGATACGGTACCTAACGTAACATTACGCAGGATTCGAAATCTCGTGAACTGAAAAAGAAACAAAGACTTCAAACCAAACTTTTGCGAGGTCCGTCCGGGTCGCTACCACAATCTTACTAGCTAATCCTGCCGCTAAGCAGCAGTGCTGCACTGTTGTGTTCAGATGTGGAGAGTAAGACAGCCGGTGTAATTACAGGCACAAGAGGCATTTCATCTAAGCTTCTAGGTTGGCAACGCATCTGCAAACCCCCCCGGGATTGCGGGTCTATGGGTGGTGGTGATCACATACCATCAGGTGACCCACTTGCTCGTTTGTCGTCCTTGTTGTATAAAAAAAAACTTACATTAACCATCGTACCTCCAAAACAAGCCCACATTTAACATAAAAACAAAGCATTACATAAATTCTTTTTATCTACACACATATCATAAGTCCTCTATAATGCGTTCAGAAACCATAGAAAATGACCAGCATTTCAGCACGTCGTCGCCTCCGCCGCCAACCACCACGACCACCAGGTCCAGCAGTAAAGTAATAGTCATTACGACATCGAATTCGATGTCGTAATGACTTTTCGATATAGAATTCTATGTTCCGAATTTGACAACCAACGTAATTTACAATCATAGTGAAATAAAACGGATCACTCACGTATATAAGCCGAGTTCAGTCCGACATGAATAATTAATAATGTGTTTTTTTTTTTTACAAAAAAAAAAAAACGGTTCACGAAACGTCAGATCGGTATGTTTGTCTATGATTTAAAAAAAAGCAGTCAAATTCGTGACAGATATGGGTATAATATATGTCTTCGGCTTCTGAACCCATCTTAGAGTACTTATAATATGTGTGTAGATAAAGTAATGTATGCAACTGTACATAATTAGGCCTTAAAACACTCGTGTGATCCTATTATGAAACTCAGCTTCGCCTCGTTTCATAAAAACACACTCGTGTTTTAAGGACCCTCATTATGTAGCAGTTGCATAAACTACTATAGCGGCATCACGGTAACTGAGAAAACGCAACCGAGATTCATTGTTTACTCGTAGTGTCAGACGCTACAGCGGCGGCCATATTCCATAATTTTATCGGTAACGTAAAGCGAGCCAGGTAGGGAGTGGATGCCGGGACGGAATTGGATCTCGAGACATCCGGGGTTTCAAGTAGGATGGTACCTATGTAATAGTCTATGGTTGGGTTTTAACAATACCTTATTACTTTGCAGTGTAGAAAAAACACTCTCAGATCAAAATATTCTTATCAACATTCGAAGAAGTCTTAAGAGATTGTAGATTAAAGGACTTCTAATAAGAGTTAAATATTTGAAATTCCCCTCATTCTGAGAGGAGGCCTGTGCCCAGCAGTGGGACGAAAAAAAGGCTGGTGATGATGATGATGATTTGAAATTCGACTGCTAATGATTCAAACTTAAATTAATAATTATCGGTGTAATGTCACCTGAGTTATCAATAATACATAAGGAGCATGTCCTAGTTCCCGACACGATCCCAATAATTGGCCCCTTGGTTTGATTATTGAGAGTAAGATGCCAGACATTGGAATTATTATTGGAAATAAATTATTATTAAGTTCCTTATACTTTTGTTAATTTTATTGTTGTAACTTGTATTTTATCCTGTTTTTTGTACAATAAAGTGTTTACTTACTTACTTACTTACTTTTGACAATTTAAAATACAGCTTTGCTTTCGCGGAAACGTGCTGTTTTCAGGATTAGTAACATTAATGTCTGTCACCCTCTCAATACAGCCAGTATCTTTATAGAAATTTAATCAATCCATCTAACCTACTACATTTCCACCCTTTCATCCAACTATTAAAAAAAAAGCTTTAAAGTCCTTAGTTTCCATTATAAAAAAACACGGATGCCAAATGGGAACACTTCGCATCCCTAATCCTTTACCTTAACCTCCGTATTTCCAGCACATTAAGCGCGGATGCGAAACGGGAACACCCCCCCCCCCGCTCCCCTCCACCCCCGCTCCGCATCCGCATACGTTTCTCATTATGGAACTTGTTCATAATCTGCTGTGCGAGTAGTAGTAAGTAGGTTACTGGTAGTGGAGTTACGACCTTTTAAAATGTACCTTCCGCTATTCAATCTCAAAGGGCATTTAAAGTTTCATCAAGGACGTTTTGGATTTTTTACTAGGCGAGTATTTTAAATAGGTCAGTGTGAGGTGTGAGTGATAGTTCTTCCAAATAATTTTAGGGGGTGCGAAGATTACTTTTCCATTTAAGGATGCATTTGCGGAATTCCACATATGTAGGTGATTGACAACAAGTACAATGACGTCGTGGAAACACCATTGTTCTTAGAAGAACAGTTGTGGTTGCCTTCACTGTTCGGTCGCAGTAGCAGAGCAGACGCACATTCACGGAGCAATTCCACATCGAGTCTCGAAGCGAAGTACACACGACGACACGACACGCCGCGCATCGAAGTCCGGAGCAGTGCACGTGTGATCGCTTCAACAGCCGTCCGCGGAAAAGATCGCGTTTAGCCCGCGACCTATATTTATAGAGAAACGCGAGCACGGATCGCGCCGCGCTACTCTTCACGTGCCTCACTCATTCCCTTCCGCTCATTTAGAGCGAGAGGTACCCACTTATGTTTTGTCCCTATCTAAACAACTAGTTGCGATATGTAACTTTTGTATAATTATAAGCATTTTGTAAATAAAGTCTCTTCTATCATCTCTCTTCTTCTCTACAACTCAATTAGGACTTTTATTTGCTTCCAACGTACTGGTACCTAAAGTTCCTAAACATATAATGAAAACAATACACTCTTTTTCTTCGGGCAGTCGTGTAAAAACAGACACACACTTATATTACGTAGGCGCTTACATACATACGAACAGTGCAGTTAAAATAAAAGTTAAACACTTATGCAATACCATTCATAATCTTTTCATAATAAGCAGTTTCACTACGTTTATAAAACAAAAGCCAAAACAATGATCAATAACACTCAAAGCACTAACAAGAAACATTAAGTATTATAATATACATTTTTCTTAGAACCGATGGCAGTACAGTCTCCAACAAAATTTCCTCGCGATTGCTACGAATACAAAGAAAACTAACCTCTCTCCCCGTGAATTACATTGCACAGAAACTGCAACCATGTAGGTAAAGCAAGTTGAGTACTGTACGTGAATCATGTGTACTGAGAATGTGTCGCGTTCCATAATTATGACTTGTAATCAGATTTCAGACCGCACACGATTACTATTGTAACATTATGCTGTATCTACTGTCGTCATGGTGGCCTTTTGGTGATCCAGTTTTATATGTAGACACCATAACACCATAAGTCGTAAGCTACTCTTACCTAGATTTAGTTTAGGTAGCTTTCTGTGGCAACATTCCCGGAGCTATACAACTTAAGGATCTTTGAAAACGAGCCTACCTTTTAACATGAAACTACCGTGACACTTAATCATAGTGAAATAAAACGGATCACTTACGTATATAAGTCGAGTTTAGCCCGATATGTTTCGGACTAATTCGTAGCCCTTCCGAAAGGAACGCACGACCCAGCGGCAGCGAGACGCACACCGCGCGCCGCGGCTCTGTTCGCGCGACTACTAGGCCGAAACATGTCGGGCTAAACTCGACTTATTACGTGAGTGATCTGTCAATATGTTTGTCAAGTATAGATACAAAGTATAGATGCTCATTTGCCCCCTTTTATATAAAAAAGTAAACAGGTTATAAAACAGAGAGATTAAAACTACCAAATTGTTAAAATCACGAGCACCAATGATTAAACATTGTTAAATACATAAACAGTCAATATTTGCCAAATACTGAACAAAATTAAACAAGATCCGGATGTTTAAAACGATCATCGAATTCAATACCTACCTATGGAGTATACATATTTTATTTACTATGTAAATAACTCATTTGATAACTTGGCGAAATTCGCGGAACTATTCGCTCTTAGTTTAGTTTATTTGTCAGTGTATCATGGCTATACTTTGTCAACCTCGTATCTTACCGATATATTTAGTTTCAAAGACAACTCCATATTGATCTAAACAGTGTTGTTTTTGAACTAATAATATCGGTAAGATACGAGGTTGACAAAGTATAGCGATGATATTATTGGTCTAGCACGCGTATGAAGTGTTTTATGAAGAATTCATTTTCGACCCCCGACGCAAAAAGAGGGATGTTATAAGTTTAATCTGTGTATCTGTCTGTGGCATCGTAGCTCCTGTATTTCCAAATCTAAATAAAAAATCATGATGAAGATATTTTCGAATAATTATCAACGAAACGTACGTTTAAATATCACTGCTCGTAATGAAAAATACTGCTGTAAAATTCCTTTGTTAAATACCTGAGCCCAAAAATACGTATAATTTTTTAGGCTGACATTGTAAAATTTCGAATTATGCAACCTTAATTCTATAAACGTTAAAATTTATCACATTATTGGAAAGTTTTTCATGATTCACCGAGTGTTCGGGTAATGTTGATCTATAATTTTCCATGTGACAGCTTAGAACAGCGTGGGTAATTGCGAAATTAAGAAAAATTTGAAAACTCATGACCATGACCGCCGCTACCTGGTTTTGGATCAAAATAAAGGTTTATAAAACTCAAGTTCTAACTAAAGGAAAATTTGAATAAATTTCATCAAAATACTTTGTCACCAAGTCTGTTGCTTCCTACAGTATGTCAAAATCAAGCCTAATTAACATCCCACTGCTGGCTACAGGCCTCATCCCATAATGAGAGGGCTTGGACTATTATATTTCCCACGCGGCCACAATATGGATTGCGATTGCTCTTCACAAAGTTTTAAGCAATTCCTTTTACACGCACAGCTCGCAACTACATAATTATATTAATTACCAATAATATGTAAGCAAGAAAAACGACATCTTTCCAACGCGCGGTTTATTTTGTGCGGAAATCGCAGCGTTAGACGCATGCGATCAACTTTTGCCTTGTTTGTTCAATACTACGTTCACCGCGTAAAACTATGTTTAGATAGATCAGATATAAAGCTATGAAGCTTGAGGTCCTGGGTTCAAATCCCGGTCAGGGCAGATGTTTGTATGATGAATATGAATGTTTGTTCTCGGGTCTTGGGTGTTTAATATGTATATAAGTATGTATTTATCTATATAAGTATGTTTATCCGTTGTCTGGTACCCATAGTACAGGCTTTGCCTAGTTTGGCACTAGGACAATTGGTGTCAAATTGTCCCATGATATTTATTTATTTATATAAAATGACGTGCGTCAAACGCATCGCGATTAACATAGCGTTTGTCGCATAAAACAACCACGCGCTTAGAAGTAAAAAAATACATATAAATTATTAAAAATCTGAAACAAGTTTTAAACGAACCCAACCCGCTGTTACGCGCCGCTGTACTCGATCAATGTTTATTAATTAAATTTCATACATGCCGTTGTCAGATATTCGGAGGTGGCGATTTACCTGTAAATTAATTCGGTATTAACAGCATGTTACGTGTCATGTCCGCGCCTGGCCGTTATTAGGGATCGCTGTATCAAGTGGTTATTCTGTCGTTTATTGCGCTGTGGTTTTATCATGTTTTGGTTACTCTTTGATGTAATATTTACAGTATTCGATGCAATGAAAAATGTGTTCAGTTAGGTTTAACGATTTAAACCATAATTTGCGGTCGCTCGATAAACTACGTACGTCTAACTCGTTCGCTTCACGCAATTGTTCGTAATAACGTAAATTCGAGGCTATGGCTGAATCTACTTACTGCTAACATAACAGTATTAAAAAAATAAAGCATTCCATATTCACGCTAAATTTTAATCTGATCGTTCGAAATTTAAAAACCAACCGTCCCCGGGGTTGCTAACTTCCACAATTAGCCAACTCCAGTGTTGCTCGCATAACGTATTTACTGGGTCGAAATATTAATCTAGTCCGTAACGAACCGACGATAGTTTGCCGGACAGCTGTCAAAGACTGATAGCCGCAGAGATGACAGTTGGGAAATTGACAAATCGGTCGGTCTGAATTCGAAGTATTGGTTTGTATAGTTTGTCCAGAGAATACTACCACTTATACTTATATTGAAAGGTTAATTTATTGGACAATGGCGTTGTATAATTTAAGTAGATTATTAAGATTCCGAAAAAAAATCGTTTCTGTTGTTTTATGCGTTTACATTATCCTCTAAAATCATATATTATAAGCAACATCCAATTAATGTAATACCTATTTTCGCATTATTTTAAGAAATAGTGAAGGAAAAAGAACTAGTGGGTCGCCTAATGTTAAGTGACCAATTTTATTTTTGTGAGGTATAAAGTGTAAAGTATATGTGTTAGTAATTTCCACAGCATCTGTCCTTCTGACACTCTTGAAATACAACACTGCAAGTATTCCTGCTTAGCGGCCAGATTGGCGAGTTCAGATGGTAGTAGCCATGCGGCCTTGCACAAAGCTCTACAACCTACTTAATCACAATTACCTTTTACAGTGGTTATCTAGTTTTAACTTTACATGAAATTATTAGGTTCTCGCACAGAGGCCCATTCATATTAGGTACAAACATACAGAAGCTCTGTAAACCATTGTGCTGCAATATTCAAGCGGTCAACCCAGTCGTTGCAGAAGTTAATTTATGTGGCGTACGTTATATCAACGCTTTACATCGGAAATTGTGCCGTGGACTATAATTTTTTTTTACATACATTTTCGTCTAATGATATTGCTAGTTTTAATTTAAAGCTTTAAGGATGCATTTAAGTTGTAGTTATTTGATGAATAATCTGTTTCTGTACTCTTTTTAGTCGAGTAAGTAACGCATACAAGAAAAAATAATTTAATAATTTTTCACACTAACATCATTTAAATCTAAGTATATCCTTAAAAATACTTCTTTTATAAAACTGCTATTTGCTATTTCTTTTTCTTAAGAAGTCACTAATTTTGTGACTCTTACCATTAGCTCCCAAAAGCCTCCGAAAGGTGGGCACAACTGAGGCCACTCCAAATCTAGTACAACGCTTCCCCTGGCATCGTGACCTATCTCAGAAACCATGTAAATCAATACCCTATTCAACTCCCTCCAACTTCTAATACTGGTTCCTTATACCAATGTACCACAATTACGGACGACTGACAAAGAGGGCCTGATACATTGCGTGTATTTCCAGTGAACCGTTTACGGTGAGCTTGTCAAACGTGCAATGTATAGAGAATTCGCTCGCCACGTCGCTTGGTGTGCGAAATTGTGGCAGTTCCATAAGACAATCTAAGTTGTCACAACAATTATAAGTTTCTTCACCCCCTTTTGACTTAGTATTATGTTTAATGTATTATTATAAAAGTTAGATTCAAGTTACCATCTTGTTTTGTATTATTGTTGTTCTGTTACCTATTCGATTTATTGAGATCTTATCTTCAGGGTATCACTTAACATCTTCTTAGTAACGAAGAGACTTATAAATGTAAAGCAATCTGATGTTCTACACCCAGTGAAACACCACAAAAATTTACCTTGACTTGGTCTGCTTAGTCAAAAGAAAGAAGAAACTGAAGGAAAACTTTCTTCATAACTGTCATATTTTGGACGTACACAGTTTGAATATGGCAATAATTTTGCAAAAAAATGAAACAATACAGACTCTTGCAGTCTGCATTGTATAAACATGGCCATTGTCAACAAGGATTCCTATGCTTCCACCGTCCAGAATAACACCTTTTATACGCCTTCACCTGCAAAATATCAAAGTTCAATACAAACAGTAATAAAAACTGCAAACTAGTTTGGAAGTGAGATCAAAACGGTTACAAAGTTTCTATGCCCCATCCTATTGTCACCTGTGCCGCGTCTGGGAATGTCCTTGGGGAGGTCTGTTAGAACTCAAAGCAAGAGAATTGTTACCTATTTCAAATATGCTTAAATCAACGTTGAAATTACTAAAATAATGTAAATAATTATGTGCAAGCGGTAACGGTGTACGTTCTCGAAAATTTATTCCTCTCTTACGAGTAAGTCTTACGCGTAAGAATGGTACAGAATTACTTTTACTTTCTTCAGCTTTTTAACGCTTGTCTTTTAAGAATCTTGTCTATATCACTGAACTGTTTATAAAGAGGCATGGCAAATTTATTTGAGAATGGACTGCCCTTTAATACAGTAATCAGTCATTTATTTGCTCAAACGTGGTACAGAGAAGATGGTTTACATACAGTTTATTGTGCTACATGTTTCATCACATAGACATGAAAATGCTTTAAAGTTGTGTGCATCACATGCATATTATATGCATGTATACACATTTGATAAAAGTTGGGATGTCTATCTATACTATACTGATAGACATCTCAAATTTTATTAAATGTATTTTTTACTAAAAATGAACACACGTAATTTTACCTATCACGCGACCTGCGATAAATCTCTTCCACATGAGACACGAAACTTTCCTCAAAAAATATCCTCCATGAAATTAGTTTGGGAACAAAATTTTAAAATGAAGTCATCTATCTTGGCCGCAGTAAAATTTTAAAGTACAAGTCAGGATAATGCTTTCAAGTTTAAATGTTCAGTTCCTTTGTTACGTGGAAAAAGTTTTTAGAGCGAGAAGGGAGATAGGTTAGTCGGAGGGAGAATGTCTGGAATAAGTATTGGATTTACGTGCTAGCTGGTTAAGAAGTGTTTCCAGTTGTAAGATAGAGTCAGCATTTCCCTGAAAAAAAAACAGTAGCTATTTCGTCCACGGCAACTCACTAGAGGTCACTGGTGTTTATCGCTGAGATATAAATAAATTTATTTCACACTCGCAAATGCACACCAGTTCTGTACACTACTGCACCTTTCCAATGGTATAAATCCCCCCTCCAAATCCCCAAACCCGAATCATTCTGAGCACCATTAAATCACTAAAGTCAAACTTAAACCAAGAAGCCGTTTAATATGAGCTTATGAGGTCCCAACTTCCAAAAGTTCGATTCAAAGGCTCCGTCAAAATATCAAGCACAATGCGAGAGGTGAAAACTTTTATTGCGAAAATTTAAACACCCCTCCGAAGTAATAGGTAAAGTTTTGGTTCATAATGTAAAGCTACCGTTAATCACACGAGTCCTTGATTTCTGAAAAGTTTGGGCTGCGTGGTTTTTCGAGAGTGGCTCTATGATGCACAGCCGACGCACTTAAGATACTGGTGCTAACAATGATAAAAATTTAACAAACCCAACACGCAGTTGAACACTTGACGCTAATAATGTCACCACAATTCGAAAGCACGTAGTACGTAAGTAAGCCTGGGCCAGTCGTAGGTAATTACCCCCAATACCCAGGCAATTTATAAAGGAATATACATGGAAAGGTGCCGTTATCCGAGGTCAATATTGTGCTATACCGTTACGGTGAGCGGACTACCGCTGCCTAGATACAGGATAACTGTTGGTAGGTAACATGACGCATAAGATATATCTTTATCTTTAAGAGCTTGAGATTCCACCGTAATTTTAAGTGCCGATGAGCCGGGAGTCAGTGTTGGAATCCTAACTAATATTATAAGTGCGAAAGTAACTCTGTCTCTCTCTGTCTTTCTGTCTCTCTGTCTGTCTGTTTGTTATCTCTTCATGGGAAATCGGCTGTATTAATCTAGATGAAATTTGGTAAGAAGATAGTTTGATTATTGAGGAATAACATAGGCTACTTTTTATTCGGGAAAATTATACAGTTCCCGCGGTATAGCGATAACCGAAATCTACACGGATGAAGTCGCGGGCAACAGCTAGTAATACATACACAAATCTCTCCTCACCTAATAACACAATGGCTCCCGATGGTTAAATTTAATTGAATCGAAAAGACATCGAATTAAGAACGAAAATAGAGCTTTTTTATCTACACACATATCATAAGTCCTCTATAATGCGTTCAGAAACCGTAGAAAATGACCTGCATTGCAGTACATCGTTGCCTCACCACGACCAGCAGGTCCAGCAGTAAAGTAATAGTCGAACATCGAATTCGATATCGTAATGACTTTTCGATATCGATTTCGATGTACCGAATTTGACAACCAACGTAATTTACAATCATAGTGAAATAAAACGGATCACTCACGTATAAAAGTCGAGTTCAGTCCAACATGTATAATTAATAATGTGATATATTTTAATTTTTTTTTACAAAAAGCTCGGTACGTTTGTCTATGATTTAAAAAAAACAATCAAATTCGTGACAGATATGGGTATGATATATGTCTTCGGCTTCTGAACCCATCTTAGAGTACTTATAATATGTGTGTAGATAAAGTAATTTATGCAACTGTACATAACTAATCCTTAAAACACTCGTGTGATCCTATTATAAAACTCAGCTTCGCCTCGTTTCATAAAAACACACTCGTGTTTAAGGACCCTCATTATGTAGCAGTTGCATAAACTACTATTGCTGAAGGTACTTGATTATTTCATTGTGCCAAATTACAAGTCGATCCGATCACCACAGTCCCCTAGCACCGTAGGTGACCGTAGCATGGTAAATTTTATCGACGACATAAACTATTCGTCACTTTCTAACAAGTGTGAGAGGGACAAATGCTTTATGTCGTCGATAAACGTTAGTATGCTAGGGGGTCTAGAAGTGGGATATAATTCACTTGCAATATTTGAAACGTTACGAACATTGCAAGGTAATGTCACCATCATTATCTTAAGCATTCCTCAAGCAATTTGGTGTAGGTCTTGTTCAACTTTCTTTGTCATTCCGTTCTTGACTGTCAGCATTCAAGGTGAACAAAACATGTAAAAAGTCGAATTATGTCGTTCAAATCTGGTTTAGTCGTAAACAAATTAGGTATTTCCAACCATTTCCCTTCTCTAATGGATGAATGCTCCCGAATAAACTACGAGTAAACCTACTTATTCAATTGTGTGCTAGACCGCACTTAACAAATTGACTTATCGAGTGTGCCTATTAAACTAAATTACAATGTTAAGGTACGGCGTACAGAATAGTCACTTTTCATTAGTATCAGTAAACATCACTGGAGTGTCAACATACAATGACAATTTGCAAATGACAGTGACAAGCTGGATCCAGCTCCTTGACAGTTATTTCTGTGCATAAAATAAAGCTTTATTCTATAAAAACAGCCAATCACAAAAAAATAATAGCAAATAAACACACTAAAGATCAGCGCTAGGCTTCGTCAATAGTATCAATGACAAAAATGAACAACAGAATGAACATTGCATTTTCTGTGCATTGTATGTTGAATTTCATACTAGTTATGAATGATTCATTACAGAAAACGAAAGTAATCATCGAATTTTTATTAACACTTGAGTGTATTTTGAGGGTCGCCACTCTGGCCCACAATTGGACACCCACGCACACACATTATAGGTACTTACAAAGTTGGTGAATGCACAGGCGTCATTGCATAGTGTTTGCCCATTGTATAAACAAAATTTTAAAAGGTGTTCCATAAAAATAGGTGGAGGTCTATAATTGACTCATTATAGCCCCGATAGTAGTAATAGTAGGACTAACCCGTAGTCCATGTTCTGATCCGCTTGTAACACTTTGATTAAATATCACAGTACTTTCATGTTGCAAAAGGCCTTCCATCATAACATCATCATGTCAGCCGAAAGACGTCCACTGCTGGACATATGACTCCCCCAAGGTACCGTCATGTAGATTTACTTGTATTTTTGCTCTCATCGTCATCATCATCATCAGCAGGAAGATGTCCACTGCTGGACCACCTTCCTCAAAGATCTCCACGACGGTCGGTACCTATTGTGCTGCTTTACCACGTCATCCGTATTTTTAACCGACTTCAAAAGGAGGTTCTCAGTTCGTCAGAGCTTATTTTTTATTTATCCTTTTGTAACTATGTAACCAAAAGCCACCTAAAATTAGCCAAAACATTACACTATTAACCGCTCACATTTTATGTACATTATATTCTTGCGTGATAGTATTAATATTTGCTAAGTGAGCCACCTGCGACACTCGTTACGACCTGATGCCGGAATACACAAGCACACCTGATGATAAAGGAGGTTAGAGGATACATATTGCAGAGGCGTCATAAAAAATACGAATTGTTTTGTTCAATAACCTAACCTAGAAAAGTTGAAAGCCCCTCGAAATGTTCATTTCAAAGTACAAAATTTTGAAACGCTTAAAAACCGATTTTAATGAAACTTAAGTATGGGCCGTCCTCATTAAACTATCTTTCGTTTAAAACAAATGCATCCAAATGAGCTATGATGCCACAGACAGACACATACATAATGTCAAAAAGCGTACTTAAGGCGATCGTAGAGCGTTTGAAGGCATGTCTCAGAAAGTAGATTGCGTCCTGATTGAAGTGGCTGGTGGTGGATGTATATAGATTTTTTCGCTAGCTAATTTGTACGTAACACACAAACAAGAAAAAATAGAACAGCAACAGTCCGCCAGCAAATACTGACAAAATGCCTAATCTTTTACATAATAATGTATTACATATCGTAACGCCAAAAGTATATGCTTAAACAGCTACAGTGTTACATTTTATATTCAATTTGTGATCCACTTATCATGTACCGTGTCTGACAATGTATTTAATCTAAAGGACTCAGGACATGACACCTATGGGGTAATATATAAGGAAGACCGACGGTCAGTGCTCAGCGCGGACCGTAATATGAAAATTAAGGACAAGTACGCCATTTTATGTTGTCAGGGACATTATATACCAGACTGAATATGACAGGTATATTCAGCAGAGAAAAGGTAGGTTTATACGCTTAAATTATTCTTTACTTAAGCGCTTAAGCGGCAGAACTTTGTGCTATAGTCATTAATATAAACATCAAGATATGCATATTGGAACATTTTGAAACAAGAAAGGTGTTGCCAAGTGCTCGCGGCTCATATCACTGTGACTACTTTGTAGTCTCACTGAATTGGCAACAAAAACGGAGTACAGGAGAGGCCGTTAGTTAATACGCTATAATAATGTCTATTGTACGTTCGCGTTAAGAATGCAGCGAGTCATCAGCGTAACTGCAGAGGTGTAGGTAATCATTAGTGTATTGTATTCAAAGGTTTAGTTTGAGCGACCAGTGGGGCTAGCACGACTAGCCGCGACTTTGTTTGTCGCGCGAGATTATATTACCCGTCTCGTTGCATTCTGAGTGACAGAAAAGGACGGGCAGTTGTTCTCGCGCGAGATAGAAGTCGCACTGTAAGTTGTGCTAGGCCTACTGATTGGTTACGGGACGTGGCTACACCGGCGGACAAAGACGATTCACTGCTTAACGCGAACGTACTATAGTACCGTCCGAGTCGCTACAAGCAGATCCTGCCGCTAAGCAGTAGCGCTAGCGAGTTTAAGTCAACGGAGAAAAAACATTGGCGCAAGTCTCTTTTTTTTTCAGGTTAGCAACGCATCTGCAGTCGCTTTTATATTGCAGTTGACCAGCTTTTTTTTGTGCTTCATAAAAAAAGACTGGTTAGCAACAACGGTTTCTATCGCATCGGTTTTCGATTGTTCCAATCCTACCTATCAAAAAAGTCTAGACACGCGAAACGCTTGTAATTTGCCAATTACACACATTTCTATAGACGCTAATCTTATTTATTGATTCTATCATTAATTCTGTACTTCGCAAGTATAGAAAAGTTATCGTTCAAAGAATCTAATTTTCCATGTGTTCGTGTAATTGCAAGAAATTACTGGGATTTCTATTAAGGCGCATACGTTCTTTACTAACGAATAAAACTTTAAGACTTTTGCGTTATGTCACCACCAGTGCTCTGGCTCCAAATAACTTCATTGACCGTACATAACATAACATCCAAAATATTCAAAACTCCCTAAATATTTGTAATGTTTTTTTGTATGCCGTATTTAAGAGGAAACTTAGTTGATGCAACTTGTGACCAAAGGGCTGGCAGTTTTCTCTCTCGAAGAATCAGCATCGCTATTCAGCGAGGCAACGCTGCCAGCCTTTTGGGCACTATGCCACGGGGGCCTTATTTAGTTTTAAGTTGTAGTTTATTTAGTTTAAGCTTAGATTTAATGTCATTGTAAATTGCTTTCATTATGTAAATAGAGGAAACATTAGCGGTAATTTTTCCATACAAAATCTCCACTGTTTACTCTCTGGTTTTTGACCCTAGACCAATGCCTTTTTCAAATTAGATCAATATTATCAATATCTGTGTCAGTCTGTTTTGTTTTCTTGATATTTTGTTTTTGTACGTGCTATTACTTCAAGCAATGCTAAAACGGTCCAATTAAATTGGCCACAAACAGAAGCCCAGTATAAAAAATCACACAAGACTAAGTGGAAAAATCAAAACAGTCCGACTCAGAGTATTCCCTTCCCATTCAGTTTTCAAAATTCTGTTAATATTAATCAAGTTTTGGAGGAGGGAACCGCCGAGAACGAATGCTCGATTTTTGAGTTTTCTAATTAGGATTTTTAGTCGGAGCTGCAGTTGTCCTTATCGTAATGATTCTGGTCCCCCCTACGTTAGTGCGACAGAAATATGAGCTTAGAATTCTTAAATCTGAAAAAGGGCTGAGCGAATGTTGCCTCTTAGTAATTATGTCTTCGATAGCACTAACTTATAGGAGACGATGAACGCAGCTCACCCTTAAGATATAGACGAATCATTACAAAAACGCTACGTAACATACTTTTGTGATAGAAATTAGACGTCCATACAATACCTTTCTGTATCTCGCGTCAATGGACGATCAATAGCATTTGTCTGTCTGTCTGTAATCACTTTTGTGTTGCTAATCATTTTTTGTTCATATTTTGTTGTGAATAAAGCAAATAAGTGATGAAAAGATTTTTTGTGATTGTGTATTATTAGTTATTGTTGTTAATTAATTAGTTTAACTAAAGTTGATAGTTCAGTGATGTGAAGAAAGTTTAGTTTATTATTAGTTAATTTATCTACGTGATTGTTAGAGTATGGCTACTGAAATCTAACCTAGCAAAAAGGCGGCAATTTTGAGAAATCTTAAATTGGCAACGCTTTGTGTACTAAGGATTTATAGTTTTGATACTTTTACAGTTTCACTTTCAGTTATTTGATAGTTTCAATTTTAATACCTACAATCAACTTGCAAGAACCACTTCCACAAATTATACAAACTTTAACATTACAGTAAACGGTGTCTCAAGAGATAATAATACCTAAACTGATTAAGAATTATAATCTAAATTTCTATTATTATTAAAAACTGACCATCGATTAATCCCTATCTTACCTCATGGTAAGTGAAGATGATGCCAAAAGCGTAGACTAGCACTGCTTCGGTAAGAAAATTGTTTTCAACATGATCGGATTTACCGTTTTTAAGTTAAATATTGCGAAGAACTGCGCTTCTCAACAAAGAGACGTAAGTGCCATGAAGATACGCCCTTTTCATCGGTACAGCATTATTTTGTAGTAACGTTTACGGGACCTTACAGTAGGCACGACCCGTGCCCTAAGCACGACTTGTCGAATCCTGCGTTACGTTACGGTTATCGTATCGAGATCGAGAAATCTCATACTAAATTTTAGTTCCAAATACGCTCACGGGCGGGCGCTGTTCCAAACGTCATACAAACTCGTTATAGTTTACTATTCGATTTTACGTGACGCAGGATTCGACAAGTCGTGCTTAGGGCACTGACATGCTCTTGCCAGGTTTTTAACACTAGTGAACTCTTTGTGGTCGAAATTCGGCTGTAAGTATTTCAATAAATTATTTAGTTTCATCCTACTAATATTATAAATGCGAAAGTTTGTGGGTGGGTGAGTGAGTATGTTTGTTACTTCTTCACGTTGAAACGGCTAGACGTATTTGACTGAAATTTGGAATGGGGATAGCTTATGCCCCAGATTAAAACATAGGCTATCTTTCATCCCGGAAAATTGTATAGTTCCCGCGGGATAGCGATAACCGAATTCCACGCAGGTTAAGTCGCGGGCAACAGCTAGTAATTACTTAACATAAATTTTAGTTTTCTGCACTTTTTCTACATATTTTAATTACGCCAAGTCTCACTCCTCCGCAGGGTTCTTAAATTTAAGTTTTTGACCCCCGACGAAAAAGAGGGGTGTTATAAGTTTGACATGTGTAAGTAAGTAAGTAAGTAAACACTTTATTGTACAAAAAACAGGATAAAACACAAGTTACAACAATAACATTTGAGTACAAAGACGGACTTATCGTATCTTATCGTATCTGTGTATCTGTCTGTGGCATCGTAGCTCCCAAACGGATGGACCGATTTCAATGCGGTTTTTTTTTTCAATCGAAAGCTAGTTTAATCGAGATGGTTCTTAGCTACGAGGGGCGGCTGACAAGTAATCTCCTTGATCAGAAATATATACAAAAATAATGCTGGCTGGTATGGATTTATATTCGTTTGTTATTCTATTTTCAAAATGTATTACATTCATTTGTTTATTGCATCACGTTTATTTGTCTCCTACAATTGTTTCAAACATGTCGGTAGAAAAAGTGAAAATGGATAAAATCGAGCAGCGTGCGGTGATTAAGTTTTTGACTAAAGAAGGGAATACGCCTTCGGAGATCAGACAGCGTATGTTACGTGTGTTTGGCAGTTCGTGTTCTTCCGAATTTGTTATAAAGTTTTGGTCAAAGCAGTTTAAGTTAGGTCGTGAGAGCCTGGAAGATGATCCTCGTAGCGGAAGACCAGTTTCGGCCGTCACCGATGAAAATGTAGCCAGGGTGAAAAAAATTATATTAGAGGACCGACGAGTGAAGCAGTGGGAGATAGCTAGAGATGTGGGCGCCAGTAAAGAGTGAGTCAATGAAATAATTCATGAGCATTTGAACATGTCCAAGGTTAGTGCACGTTGGGTCCCCAGAATGTTGACTGCATTTGACACGAAGAGGCTAGTCTTTACACGGCACGATAGTCTTTTGTTTCATTGTTAGGTAGATTACTTTTCAGCCGCCCCTCGTAAGTTTCATTAAAATCGGTTAACCCGTTTCTGAAATATTAAACTTTGAAATGACAATGACGGGGGTTTTTCAACTTTTCTAAGTTGGTTAGGTTATACTTCAGTAGAGTACTATAGTACGCCTTTACCTAAACAGCGACGGCTCGAAGCCAGTTAACACTCAGTAATTATAAGCGAGACAATTTAACAATCAATCACAGGCCGTCGCTGTTGCTAGGAGATAAAACGGAGGCATAATAACCACTGTTTAACCGTCAAGGGGTGTGTAGAGAACTGGTATTTTGAATCAATGTTAACTCTAAAAGGTGCTATACTAGCAAATAGTAAAGCTGGCACTTTACTTGGCCGGGGGTGAGACATTTATTCAGAAGCTCATAATAATTTTTATTTTATTTTTATATTTTTATTGTTATAATAATTAGTTTCTAATTAAACTAATACTAATACTAAAAAAAGCTGTCTCAAGTCACTGCCGGGCGGTAAGGTGCCCAGAAAGCTGGCAGCATTGCCGCGCTGGATGGCAATGCTTAACCTCTGTACTAGGAAAAAGCCAGCCCTCTGGTCACCCGAAGCTGTGCAATTCAATTCTGTGTGTCAAGTTCCCAATCCGCACTGGGCTCGCGTGGGAACTAAAACCCATTCCCTCTCACTCTGAGAGGAGGCCTGTGCCCAGCAGTGGGACGTAAAAAGGGCTGGTGATGTGAACCCAGATGACCCTTATCCTTCCTATGTTAATAAAAGACATGAGACATTTTTGAACGAAATACAATTAGAAAGGACTACAAAGAGCTCCCACCCTATAGAAATAACGCAATAGTTATAATAACCACAGTTTTGTGATCCGATTAAAAGCAGCCGAGTCACACCGCATCCAACTTAACCAGGTTTAGTTGAACTTAGTTTAATTCCCTAAGTTGATACTTTGTTATCTTGTGGCGAAGCGGGAGTTAATGTTTATATTCGTATCGATCTTAGATAACTGACGAGTTCGATTTAAGAGTCAATAAAATAGTTAAGTTGAAATAGGTAAGATGTTTTTAATGTATGATTTTTTCAATGTAATTTAATTAGTTACAGAAAGTTGAATTAAACGCAATGATACTTAGCTAAGGTTCATTTGCATCGGTAAAACCGTTCTTAAGACATGGGACTTTGAACGAAAAATGTTGAAGTTTTTCAACATTTTCAAGTTTTTTTTTAAACTTGGCTTTGAAACCAAACCAAACCATCAGTTAAAACTTATGTACAAGTGGAGTAGATCCTTTTAGAAAGGCCTTTGCTCACTCGTTAATATTTTCAAAAACACAAACCCAGAACTCACAATTTATACAAACTCAATCCCTAACCAAAATCAACCTCTCTTCTGAGAAGGGGGGACTCAGGAACAGCCCTATGATTGATAGCGGAACTTACTGGTTCACCGGCATTACTGTCTGATGCATACCTGTGATATACCGGTTTTAATAGGGATGGGAATGGCTGTAGAATACCGGTTTTTTTTTGTCAAGGGATTTTTAACGCGTGTAATGAGATATTTTTACTGTCTCGTTTTAAAATTCGTGCGAGCGGAATATTTTACCCCAAAATGGACTATTTTGCGGTTCTAAGATAAAAAAAACTCGTGTATTTTTATCTTAGGATGGCAGTAGGTACTGATCGGGTGTTATGTTACCTATGCTAGTATATTTTTTCTTATCTTATTACTTAAAATTAATAACATTGGCAATAACATATCACGAATTAAAAAATATAACGCTCTAGAACTACGTACGTTCAAATTAAGTAAATAAAGGATTACGAGTAGAAGGAATATCAATCCATGTGAACCTCAAAAAATATACAGAACACAGGTCCTTTAAATTGCGGAGTCGGAATGCTATATATTTATAAAAGTTCAATCAACCACAGCAATGTAACAACTCGCACGATATTACCCGCCAGGCTCAATAGCATTTATACCGAGGCACGGTAAAGATTTATGTGGCTTGCATCCTGAGTACATTAATTAGCATGATATGATATTTGGGGGGAGGGGGCGAATAAACGGAATTAAAGGTTGGAACATTAATTTATCTGAAGATAGGAAAGCATACAAGTAGAAGAAATAAGCTAGATTTAGTACGCGTAAAAGACATCTCTCTCGACCATATATTTTGTTATTCCTTAAAGGTGTAAAAGTCTTAGAAGCTAGATTTATGAATCAACCCCAATTGCGATTCCTTGATCAATGACTCCGAACTTCCGAAGTTTATTTTATAAAACGGAGTTTAGTTTTTCTATTAGATATATAATTATTGGAAAGAGATCTCTGTAATGAAATGCATCAAAGACACAATGTTTATTTACGTCGAACATATTTTTTGCAACCTTTACACCCCATTCCCATAACCCTCCGCCAGTAGGTTCAACAGTAGACATAAATTTTTCCTTTCTTTTCTCACGGCTTAAACCGAAATACCGAAACCATGAACTAAATATAATTTTTGCTAAGCCTTTATTACATTCCCATGCAATCTAGTGCATAATGAACACCTTTGCATGAATACCGCACGGGCGGAGTCCAGAGTGATGTTTCCCTTTCTTACTAATATACGCAAATGGAGACTTTTGAAATTCTAATTGGTATTTAGGCTGGAGTAATCATTACTTTTTTTTGACTTAAACGTATTTAGGAAAGAGAGGGGTTTTAAATACACGGTACATGAGAATTTTAGGGGCTACCATAAGTCGGTATCAGCGTTATTCGTCCCATTAGCTTTTCGTTCAATTCGTATTTCGTCTCGTTCTATATTCGTCACACATTTTTCATTCGTCTTGTTCGCTATATATCTCTATCTTCCTAAGTCTAATTCTGTAGCTTGTCTCATTCTTAAAAAGTCTTAATCGTATTTCGTCACGGTCTTCCTAGGACTCATTATTCATTATTCCTTTTCGATTTTGGTCTCATTCGCACTTTATCTTTAGTCACATTCGTTATTGGTCTCTCTCTTTTTTTGTCGTTATTAGCAACTCGTCTCGTTCTTTTTTGGGAACGTTCGCTACTCGTCCCGTACGACTTACGTCTTAGTCGCTATATTCATATCTTTTTGGCCGGATCCGAATAACGCTGATACCGTCTATTCATAGTTTAATAAACAAATTAAAATTTAGTAATTTACGGCTTTTGATTATTTTAAAATTTGCTTATTTATGAAGCGACGTTTCCTTGTGCAACTACGGGGACATATACAGGATGGAAAAAAATTGGGGCCATGAGGAGTTAATGATAATTTAAGATTGACGGGAAAAGATAGTTACAAATAGCGACCGAGACGCAAAACGAATGAAAAGAACTTAGAATTGGACTTAAAACGAATGAGACTAATTACGAATGTGACCAACATCGAACGTATGCAAAAAATTTAGGAAAAAAATCGAAAAGGAATAATGAATAATGAGTCCTAGGAAGACCGTGACGAAATACGATTAAGACTTATTAAGAATGAGACAAGTTACAGAATTAGACTTAGGAAGATAGAGACATATAGCGAACAAGACGAATGAAGAATGTGTGACGAATATAGAACGAGATGAAATACGAATTGAACGAAAAACTAATGGGACGAATAACGCTGATACCCATAAGTCAGTGATCGCGAGACCAGGATACCCGAGATAGCCACTTGAAATGGACTTGCTTTTAGCATTGTTTTAAATTTAGTCGTAAATTGTGTTTGTGTTAGTCAATAATTTTTGAAATCTACGTTATTTATCAATCTAGATTGTATCTTAATCACAATGACTAATAACCTATTATTTTCTCGCAGGTAATATCACCCAAACACCGCTTGTACAATCGAAGTAAGTTCCAAAAACAATATCCACTAAAATTCAATTTATCGACATTGACGAGAACAAAAGGCGCTATCCGCCGAATTCACAATTTCAAGTCAAAGGGGAATGCTATTGTTAAAGACGGATAGAGTGACAGGTGCAAAATTAAATTTCGTTATTAATATTAAATAATATTAATAAACAAAGATGGCCGCTTTCTGATTTGGGCCTCAGGTAATTAATTTTTAGTCTGAACAATGGGTGGTAATATTAATTTTGTGCCCAAGTTTATTAGTTTGGATATTGCTTTATTATTTTAACCCCCGAGTCTTTGTTAAACTCGATCTTTTTATTAAACTAAAACAACTTATATCACACTTGTATCAAATAGTACAAACAAATGTAACCGGACTCCCGAGCGACTGCTATTTGTACCAATTATACCATCAATTGTCGTCGGCCATTTCCCTTGATCAGGGCCCCCATATTTACGAAATGGGGGCCCTGTAATTCTAAAGTCAACTAGGGCATAGACGATATTGCTACAAGTAGATAAATAATGTTCATAGGCTATAGAATGGGAATATTTGAATTAGTTTCAACAAAGTGCACACCATTTACAGACGTTTGCAGTTAAATTCGAGATTGTCTTAAACTTTATGAGTATCAAGTAGCCATAGCGTTGAATTTCACTAATTACTGTTTCTTGTTTTTCTCTTTCTAAGTTTGGTTGGGTACATTTCGTATGGTCTTTATTTTTAGCAAATGCAAAAATTTTACGTAACTACCAAAGAACAAAAGTGTAAATTTACACACTTTTATAGTACCAAATTATAAATAGGTACACAGGCATCGTCGTAAACATAGACATGGCAGGTTTCGTTACAAATTCATTTTCTCACATTCTGTATACTTATTAGCGGTTATTTCTGTGAAATGACTAGTCTTTGTGTATTGTAGGTGAAATTTCCATGTTGTAGCTACTAATTACAACTGCGAACAAAGTGACATTGAACTCCAAATGACAATAGAAACTATTATATTTCATGACCTATTCTGAGAATAGATTACATTTTTCAAGTTCAAATTTTCAAAGAAAATGAAAATTAAATTGAGCTAGTAAGCTGTACTTAAAAACAAAAAGTTGATTATTAAGCATCGAGTTTCTTACGTTACATTACACGACGTTAATTAGGAGTCTTAAAATAAATGAATGAATGAAAAAAAATGAATACAGCTGTAGCAAATACTTTTAGAATCAGTACTAGAAAATATATCGAGCAAATTCTGAATTCTGTTTTTATTTTTAATTGAGTCAGAAAGAACTATGACAGATTGTCACAAGACTTCAAGCAAAAACCAAAATAATTAAACCTTTGACAACAAACTTTTGAAGCATTATATTACACTCCTTGTAAAACAATTAAGATAGGACTAAAGCCACCATTTTTTTCATACAATGTCAATTATAACTTTATTGTGTTCAAGAGCAAAAGGACGAAGCAATTCGTGAACGTATTCTTTTTTTAATCCCCCATTACTTTTAGTAAAATATAGACTGTTGTCTCAGAATTGACTTGAAAAAAGAAAACCATATGTCAATCTTTTTGTCTGTATCCTATCCAGGATAACTTTACCGTACTCAAAACTTTCTTCTTCCTTAAGGTTGGTGGGTTAAGGATGATAATAGTTTGGTTTCAAGTTAGTTAAGTATTTTATTTGAGTGGTTTTAGCGGTCTCGGCTAATTTAAACAGACTGAGAGAGCGATGTTGATGTTACTGCGATTAAACTAAAAATAAATTGTCGTCTCCAATAGAAGGGACGTTTTAAGTGAGGTAAGAGTTTTTGAATTCTTTTGTGACAGACATTTGATAAATGTCAAACACACGTAACATTTTAGGTACGGTAAATGACCAAGAAGATAGAAGGCTAGACGATAAGATTGACCTATTTTGACTAGGTGAAGGAGAGAGGCGGACCGGGAGACGAGCTGTCGGTAGGCCTCCAACAAGATAGAGCGACGACCTAGTAAAGATTGCGGGACCGCGGTGGATGCGGAAAGCACAAGACCGGTCAGAGTGGAGAGTATTGGGGGAGGCCGCCGTCCAGGAGTGGACGTCAATCGGCTAACATGATGATGATGATGATGAAGGAGAGAGTGGCTGCTGCGTCGTATCAGGAAGTCAAACTATTGATCCAATGACGATTCCTCCAACGACAAGAGCGTACGTAACTCTTCAGTTTAAGAAGTATTGTTCTAGCGCCTGATATACTGCCCCGATAATTGACACTTTCAATCTTAATTCTTAGCAATAAAGGATGTCAACTGTTGGAATGAAGGTTACCTTATAATTTATTGATTTTTTATATTTCCTGAGCCAGCGAAGCAAGGAGCGAAGTCAGCGGCATTTGACATTAAATTTTAAAAAGTGTCGGTCTATTTCATGAACACCTGATAGCACTTGCATTAAACTCTTTTTGTCGATGAATGCAGTCCAAGATTCTTTGTAAATTGTTTAATCACTAAATTCCATTACATTGACTTGACTACTTCATTAAAAAATATTAGTTCATGGTCATGGAAAATTAATGTGATAAATGTGTGTAATTGGCAGCTTGCATCCTCGGCTTGTCAGTGGCATTTTAGAACAAGTTTATTCTTGTTTTATTTAAATGTTAATTTTAACACTATAAAACATCCAGTTGCTGTTTTTTTTTCTTACTGCTGCCATTATAGTGTTAATTAATTTGTATGTTTTCATTGGTCGGTCTTCAATTGGCATCTGCTTAAAAATTACCTAATAATAATAATTTAGTTACACTCCAATGCATTCACACTGTATTTGTCATTCGATCATTTGACTACATAACTAAAAATTTGAAAAACAATGTCTACTTAAACTAATTTACTTTAATGCGAAAAAAGCAACAAAAATAGCTTAACTTCATGTTGAAGATGATGCTTTCCACGACAGTCTACAACTCGCACAAACACAAACATGCAAAATTACTTCGACAAACGTCACATTTTCTAAGCACTCCGTAAGCCAATCATCCTATTGATCGTCCAGCCGACCAAAATAAACATATTTGAATAATAGTCGTTTAGGGGCAGCCCTGCCCAATTGCTGCAAATTCAGCGTCGAACGCAACATCAAACGCTGTCGCCGACATGCCTAGGGTTGGCGCGCTATTGATTCAGACGCGACACTCACGGGCATTACGAGTAGAGAGCATAGCGTCTAGTGTACCCAACGACCAAAAAAAAATTTCGTTCGCGTTTACGTCAGAATTACTATGGGCAAATTAGCAGCGCCACTAGTGGCACGTATCGACAACAAACAATTCCCATTTGACATTTTAACGCAAATGCGTTCGAGACGTATTTTTTGACTGTCGATTACGCTAGAAACTTTGAGCGCCTAGAGTAATCGTAAACCAAAACTGCGAGTACGTCTCAAAAACAAAAGCAAAGTAGCAAAAAACAAACACTATGAGAACAGTACTTGGAAATACGTGCCGCTAGAGGCGCTGTCTTTTTTGTATACGACAAGGACGGAAAACGAGCAAGTGGGTCACGTGATGGTAAGTGATCACCACTGCCCATAGACTCCAGCAACCCCGGGGGAAATGCCTCTTGTGCCTCGTAACTTTTCTTTGTTGATACGTCTGTTATGTCTCTACTGGAATTAAATAAGCAAATAAAATAAATGATTGATTGATTGATTGTTGAGAATATAAAAATAAATAACTCTACTAGTACTTGCGATTGTAAACGATAAACACAAGACAGCTTTCAGTCCATTTTCGCTGTAAATTAAACGGTATTATTTTATAAATCCTGTCCTAAATCTTATCCGCACGTACCAACACTGTGTCCCAAACATTACCTGTATGCAAAGTGGATCTTTCGCCACTCCCGCGCGTAATCAGCGAAATTCTACTCTATCCTCTCCCCCTTAAGTCTTATGACGATGCATGCTCATATTTTGGTGCGGTGAACGCTTAAATTGTTCTTTTCATCTCATCATAAACCCACGGGATGCTGTAATATATCAATGTGGGAATTAGAAGTGTTGATTGGATGGTTAAATTGAATCCTTTTTTAATTTGGAGCTTTTAACGAAAAAAGTACCCATGAAAATAAAATAAGATATCGGCATCACGTACTTTGTACGCGAACGTGCTTTTGTTCTTTAGTGTTTTGTTTTTCTTAAAAATGGGTAGTAAAATAGAGTACGTAATGTTAGTTTACAAGGTTGGGATCGTTAACAAATCGCAGACAATATGACAGCGTTCCATAGGAATAAGTTAAAGTTTATGACCATAGATATACAGTTATCTCAATGACTCTTAAAGTTAACATAGTATGTAAATTAACTTTGATTACTTAATGTTAAAACCTGTCATTTTTATCAAATTATCATTGAATATCGTCGAATAAATAGAGCGATAGGTACTTGCAAAAAGCATCTCAGACAATACGTTTTTATCGCGAGTCAAAAATCCGCTAGGATCGCTAGAGTCGAGTGGAGGTCTATCTGTCATTCTCCACCAATGAGAGACAAGCTGCTGCCGTATGATTGGTGGAAATTGATAGATAGACCTCACTCGCCACCTAGCGGATCTTTGACTAGCGATACCCCCAATTGTAAAGTTGTAGAAAGCTTTGCAAGAATACTGAAATTAACGATGTAGAAAGCGATGTCTTAACTTAACGTAAACACCCATGAAATCCAAACCCCCTTTATTTACGATACCTTACGTTACCTCACTTGGAAAGCAAATGCTCGCTTGCGCTCACATTCAGCACGGAATACTAGAATTTCAAATTCCTAAACAGCAGTTCAATCGCCATTATTGATATTACGAATGGCCCCTTATGCGCAGTAATGATATACGGTAGCGGGTTCGAAGCCTGGGGGCGCAATTACGTGTATCGCAGGCAAATTCTAGTGCTGACCTGTGGAGGTAAAACGCTGTGGAGGAGGCATGCTGAAATATATAGAAGGTTGAGAGTAATACTACAATACAATTACAAGAACTCTTTATTGAACATCACATAGCAAACAAAACAGAAAAAAAGAAAATGCAAGGTAGCAATGGTAGTAATCTAGGTTGGGAAGGGCTAGAAAGTCTTAAAGTTGATGAACTCACCAAACCTAGCACAAATGGATCAAATGAGTGAATACTTAGAAGTTGTAACCAGCTAGAGATAATAAAAGCAACACGACGAACTTGTATAAGAAGTATAACACAATATCAAAATGAAAACTCTTGACAATTATCATTTTAATACTGGACTTATGACAGCAGGACAGGTTGAAAAGCTAGACAGGGTATTCAAGTAGTCTCGGAGCTTCCAGTCCGAAACAAGATCCTCTTAATTTTTTTTTAACTACCCTGCGATTCACACACAAGTACACATTGTCATGTGTACAAACGTCATCGCGCTTGTGTAGTAGCAATATCTTGTACTTAATATCGAGTGTCCCACACAAACTGCGAAAATGTACCTATCTACAGTTAAGATTTTGACTTCGCAGACAGTCACGTTTGTAGCGAGTAAGCCGTCATATTTTACGTACGAAATAGTTCTTTGTTATATCTATTACTGATTCTACCAGCGAACACTATCAGAAATCAACTTTATTGGATTCAGACAGAATTCCCTGGGCGTTCTGGTAATCTTAGCTCCGAGCTACAATGAAGCACTCATAAAATTGTGAGTGGAAGTAATATATTTGCAATGAATGAATACGCTTCTATTTAGACCGCGTGCAAGCTTAACTGGTCCAAAAGATTATTTCTTGAATTGATGTAAATCGTTAAAAATGGTCATTAATGACTTCTTTTCTTGTTTCAATAATTTTAATTCCAAAAGAATTAAATGTCTCAAAGCAGACGCGCTCAATCAAGGTACACTCAGAACACGCCGTCTACAGGTAGCATTTTATCACAATCGTTGACGCTGTTTATGAATATTGGACTTTAAAAATATCTGGAGTTTTCAACGTTTCTTTCTCTCTCTTCTTCTTAGCCATTCTCTACCATGCTGGTGTAGTGTAGGACTTTAACCCTGATAACCTTTTAATGTCATCTTCCCATCGCATCTGCAGTCGTGCTCTAGAGTGTGTAATGTTTTTGCACCACTAGCCATGCTTTCTAGCAACATGGTCCGCCCATTGCCATTACCATTTTAAGTTGTGGTTCAGTTCTAGTTTTAAGTTGTAGTTATGTCCTGTGCAGATCCATTTCTTCTTCGCTCCCGAGGCTGACATTCGATTGTGCATTGCATAGAGCGCCGCGAGTGGAATTCGACAAAATATTTGTCACTCGCAGTTGCCGTATGGTTCAGTTGAATTAGGCGTAGGAATTCTAATTAGTAACGTATCGGTTTCGTAAATTCATCGGAGGATTGCGGGGTGGATTTTGACTAGTTGGCTTCTGATTAGTGAGTGTAACTTTGGGCTAATAGGTTTTAGGTCAAACTTGGTTAAAGTGTGTTTTAAAAACGTTTTCTTCTTCTAATTGCCCGTATTGTCTTTTACGAACATCAAAAGGGGGGTTCGAAGCTTTTTTTTCACAAAATCGGTTTCTACAAAACTCGGGAGACTTGTATTTACCAAACTTTTTTGAACGAGGTTGTGCCGTCATCTTGACTGAGTAATTTGGCTATCGCTGGTCCTGGTCCTGTTCCTGCGTGCAGGAGATATTAAAATTTTGTTAACATACTTTAAGTATGTAGCTATAATCTACTTACAAGCTATAGATAATGTTACCGAAGATGCAAACACAATACCTAAGTGCAACGACCCCAGTAAGACACCCTTTGCAATTGTTAGTATGATAGCGGTGTCAAAACGTTTGCTGATTAAATAGCTGAGATAGAACTAATTACTAAGGGGTTGCTTTATTGTATAAGATCATTTATCTAGCAAAGCAGGTACTTGGAACTTGCCACAATTTGGTGCGCAAGGGGTCTTGAGAAGGGTCGTTAAATGTTGCTGCTGACATCAACATCCGAATGATGTTTCTGGGACTGCAAAAATATTGCGAGCTTCTTACCTTCACTGCAAAAAGTGATGAACGAGCTGAGATTTGAATATATGGGGAAAAAATTCAGCGTGTTTCCCTATGGTAATCGTGGTGTAGGGGTATGGCACGCGACACGGAATGTCGAGGATCCGGGTTCGATTCCCGGGGTCAGCGTTTTTTGTGTTATTCATGTTTCAGTTAGTATTAAAAAAAAGTGTAATTCTTATCTTCTACTAACCGACTTCCAGTCTACTAGCCTTGCTCCTCAAAATCAAACATAAGTTACCTTTTGTTATTTCTCAATTTAAATCACAGAACTACAGTCCCTTCGAGACCATGGACGCAACGTCGCGTCCGAAACGTCGAGGTATTTAAATTCAAATTTAAATAAATATTTTTTACGCGATTAAGTCCGGAGTATTATGATAATGTGTGAAAATCGCGAAAGTTTAAATCAATACATATCACAGAACTATCGGGATAGAAGGAAAGAGTTCATCGAGCATTGGAACCGAGCGTGTAACATCTTGCGTAGGTATTTTTGCGTCACAAGTGTAATTTATTAAGGAAATATCTCGATTAACGGTTCCAATTTTTTTGGCGATGTTTGAACAGTTCTTTTCGGCACGCGTGATACGAGTACATACACACTTTCCTTCTGTATCAATATGGTTCTGTAGTTTTTTTTTTATACGACGAGGAAGGCAAACGAGCAAGTGGTCCACCTGATGGTAAGTGATCACCACTTCTGTAGTAAATAAACCGTAAACATTATGATCTTGGCGCATTTCAATAAACTTACGATTAACTTCAGTGCGCGTGTCTTTGCGATTCTTCGCCAAGTCTCTTACGAAATATACGAAAATATTCACCTTAAATTTAAAGAAACTTAGTAGGTATAATTTTGTATGAAAATCTTCAAGGAGCAAAGTAACAAAGACGCGAACGCACTCAATGAGCCCTGATTAGTAATGTATGCAAATTGTCGCGTTCATGCGACTTGTTTGATCTCTGACATGTTCAGTCTTGAGCTGACATGTCAAATTACTTTATTGTCAACTGAAGAACGCAGTGCTATTAAAACAAAGTACCTACAGTTTGTGAGCATTTAGAATAGGGTGCGTGTCATTCATTCCTTTCATTTCATTTATTTATTCAGAAACAATACTGATATTGTGTATGAAATAGTAAGTTAAGTTGGTTTTAGAAAGACTTCGACCGTCAACGGAGCTTCTAATGTCGAAAAAAAGGATGTCAATATGAATTCACCCGAATTCGAATTACAATTAGAAAAGTTGAAAACCCGCCCGTATTGTCATTTCAAAGTTCAATATTTCAAAAACGGGTGAACCGATTTTAATGAAACTTAGCTAAGAACCATCTCGATTAACGTAGATTTCGATTAAAGAACCGCATCGATTTATTTGCGTATCGGTAAGTTCAATACCCGTTTGAAATCTCTTATTATTAACTAATTTCATGACACATTTAAATGACTTCACGGTTAAATGATCTTAATCAGTAACAAGACTTCGTATTCTGAACGAACCAAGTGACAAATGGCTCCTTATTTGAAACGATTTATTCTACCTAGAATCTGCTTGTAGATCTAGGAAGTACGAATCTAGGACATAGACTGAGTCCCACATTAACATATTATATGTTCGAGACACCACTGTGACTAGAATTCAGATTTAAGTCGCTTGCAAAGACAAACGGTGTTAGAAAATAGGTGGAAATAGTGGAAAAAGTAAAAAATTCGAAGGAATATTTGAAGATTCGTCGAAGGGATTTAATAGAGACTTTTAGTAGCTACTTCAAGATATTCGATACCTAAGTAATTGGTGCTTGATGGTGCTTGCATAGAAAAACAGTTTTCAATTAGATTGAGACTTGTTTGATGTGAAGCATAATAAAATACTGCTGTTTTAACATTAAATATGAAGAACAATTGTGACTTTGAGTTTGTGTTTTTAGATTTTCCGCGTTAAAAGTTTTTCAGCAAAGACGCAAAGCATTTCGCCAATTTATTTCCTATGACATCTTTAGTTTAGCGAAGTTAAATAGCAAAGTCGTACGTCTTGTTCTTATTGTACTAAGCATTATTTGTTGTGTCAAAATCTTACCCATTAGTGGTTTCCCAATTTCCCAAGGGTTTCCGAAATAATTGCCATTATAACTCATAAATATCACTCACAGGCAAAATTAATTGCCCACCATTTTTTCTTTCATTAATATGAAAACTGTTATTGAAATAAATACTTTTACAATAAATAGTAACAAATAGGGTGGGTGATTAATTGTGTCCGTGAGTATTATATTATCTTATACCTTTCTCTCATTTACTAGCCTTTTTGTATTAAACTAAAATTTTCAGGATTCAATAAAAAAACTATGTTTCCGGCTCCAATAGTCTATGTCTAGCTCATCGAGCCTATCAGGGCAATCTTACGGATCCTCAGGCTAACTCGCTAAACTGGCAACATCGGAGCTTAGAGTATCAAACCAACCGGAGAAGACAACGACGGGCCTCTGACAAAAGTATATAACCAAATAGTAATTGAGGCGTTAACGCGAACCCGACCGAGAAGTTTTCTAGTGTCAAAAACTAACATTAAGAGGCTCTGAACAGTGATAAAGTGCTGCCACTAAATTGACATTACATTCATCATGGTTGCGGTTTTAGTTCCAGTTTTGGCCACCGGATCTGAAAAATGTCCCGCTGTACGGCGCCTCCGTGGAAAAGATGTGTTTGCGCAAAAACGAGTCCGGCTCCGTTCGGCTTGATGCTCTATCGTGAACATACACGATAACGCAAACCGGAAACGCAACGAAACGCGTTAACGACCCAACATGGCCGCCGGAAGGGACGTTATGACTGTTACGGCCCGCGACCCGTGGATGTTAACCCCTGCCAGCCTTTTAAGGTGTTCCCGTTTTCAAAAATGTATGAGCTGGGGGCTCTGATGGGGTTTGCTGGCCGTTAATATTTGGTGGGCGAGCGCTTTTGTTCTGATGTTTTAAACGCTTTGTTTGAACTAAAAGCTGGACAAGCGTGAGTCGTGCTAAAAAGAAATTCAGGCCCTGAAAATTGACATTTAATTTTAATTTTAATTAATTTTACAATTGTCAGTTTACAATGACAATCCGAAGTACATTTCTTTGCCAATATGAAGCGCACTAAAAGAAAAGCTCTTAAGTCAGCAACTGACAATGGATTGTCATTGAAAACTGACTCTTGTTAAGTTGGTGAAATAGGGGCCAGGCCTTAATGGCCTCGTTATTACATTTAAGGATACAGAAATTTAAACAGATTTATCATTCCATATGTTCTACTGCAGGTTTGTAAAAAAAAAACCGTCTAGAAACACGTTGACAGTCATATCGCGAAGGTTTCGAAGGGACTTATGCTGGAGTAGACGTTCTGCGTGCAATAACCATATTTAGGTATTCACTCACCGCTCAACATAATATAATTTAATAATAGCAGCGACGTAAAAAAGGATGAAATTTGTGAGCACGCGAGACATTTTGACACCCGTCCCAAAGTCACACATTTCTTCATAATTTGATGACGCAGCGGGACGCCAAAAATTCAATATTTATGAAAGGCGGGATTATCCATTGTCTTCTGCCATGGCAATGCCTGTTATTATTGTATGAGATATTAAAAACATAAGCACGGAACCATTGGAGGGGGCAAACTAGGACCCCTCCGCTGAATCTCAAGGGATGATGCGGCAAAGAATTTAAAAGCAGAGAGCTAAATATATGGAGCTTCCGATTTGGAGCCTGGGGTAAAGATTTGAAATCCTATGATTTTATATGCGAAAGTTTGTGAGTGAGTGAGCGAGTATGTTTGTTACTTCTTCACGCTGAAACGGCCAGACGGATTTGGATGAAATTTGGAATGGGGATAACTTATACCCTAGATTAAAACATGGGCTATCTTTCATCCCGGAAAATTGTATAGTTCCCGAGGGATAGCGATTCGGCGGTAGCGAAACGAACACTGCTGAAGCGTGTACTCCCAGATGAAAGACTACGGATTAGTCCGAAATAAATAACTAAAATACTAGACCGACCCGTTTATTTTCACTAAATCTCACGCTCACAGAAATTATTAAGCTTTAAAACTCGTAGAGAATTAGTGTTAAAGCATGCATATAACAGCGAAGTGACCCCTCTGTTTCCACGTATTTTCACGCCAGCGCACATTTTGCCAGGTTAACTCTCGGCAAATGAAATTGGCATCTCTGCCACTCACATAAGACCTGCATGGACCGCAAAGCGTACGTGGTAAACATTAGTATGCGCGCACCGTTCAAGGCTTCTGATTGGTGGAATGCTCACAGAAGGGTGACGAATTTAAGTATAAGACTCGCGCTTTATCGTTACGGTTGAATGCCTTTCTTTTAAATTAATTTGAGCGTTTGTTTAATGTTTCTTGATTGGTTTCGAATGAATGGATTTCGTTTTAACCACTGTTTTAGCTTTAGGCTAGTCTAGGTTTCATAGAATGATTGGTCACAGTTCTATCGTAGCTTGAAACTACTATTTTAATAATATTTTGTCACTGAACACTGCTTGGTAGAGTTTGGTAGAGTCTGTCTGTCTGTCTGTCTGTGGCATCGTAGCTCGCAAGCAAGCGGATGGACCGATTTCGATGCGGTTTTTTTTGTTCGCAAGCTAGTTTGTATAATAAATTGTTTACTTACTTATTTGCTTAACAAATTCAGGCATGACTGTGAGTAGGTACCTAAGTAGTGCCCCGTCGCTATGAAGGCAATCCTGACACATTGCACAGCTATGAAGTTTCTAATTGTTGACAATGTTAACCATAAGAAAAATGTGTTAGACTTTCTTGTTTGCTATAGCTTAGTCATGCATTAAGTTCCACCTATTTAATTGATCATTCATTAGTGTCAATTTCCATTTCTAATGGAGATAATTGGGATCTCTGAGTGTATCAGTGAACTAACCTACACATAAACTTTGAAAAATACGAACTTGTTTTGATCATCGATATTCCTTTCGCAAGACGTCGTTATTCTACGAATATTGTAATGTTATTAAATATAGTTATAATTGTTTAACAAGACCCTTGTTACCGACTGGGTTTAAATCTTAAGGGTTTCTATGGATGATCTGAATGTTAATTTATTGTTTTGTAACTTTGTTGGTTACATTAAATAAATATTTGTGTTTGTTAAAGTTAGGTTAAAGCGAGAGACCAGGCGTCGTTGAAAGTGTGACGGCATTTATTAATATAATGTTATAGTTTCATTTATTTTTATTTAGTACCTGGCCATATTATTGTGTTTCAGTAAAGTCGTTTGTTGTCATGCATTGTAAAAGATATTGTAACCTGTTTAAAAAAAAACTTTGTGCCAAGTTTCTTGATGCGTATTCTTCTCGGCGCTGGTAGACTCTAAAAAATTACATGTAAAAAAAACAGAATTGAACCACCTTTTTCTACACTAATATTATAAAGAGGAAAGATTTGTACCTATTTTTGCATGTTTGTATGTTTGTAATGAATAGGCTCAAAAAGTGCTAGGCCGATTTAAAAAATTCTTTCACCAATAGAATGCTACATTCTTCCAATTTGACATAGGCTACATTTCATTTTGAAAAAAATTAGGGATCCTTGGTAAAATTTGAACAATGTAACCGAAGGTGTAGAAAAATGAGTCTTAAAATGTCTTTCGTCGAATGCGCTGCCGAAACTATTAGCGATAGAACAAAATAATGTACAACAATATTGAAGAACATCATAATGTCTACAAAAAACTCCGCGGTAGCATATGTCCAACTATTGTAGTTATGTCACTACAACAACTTTTTTCATTTTATAATTGTCTACCCCGTGCGAAGCCGGGACGGGCTGCTAGTACTGAATAAAATTGTGAATGAATTTTGATTTATTAGACGCTTAGTGTCAGGTAACGATAATCGAACTTCTACATTCAATGACGTACCGTTTACTTATTAAAAGAGATAATTATGACTGTATAGGTACATTCAAAGTTTGATAAGTTTCCTTTTTCGAAAATGCAATCATTAATAACAACATGACTACCAAATTTGAAAAGCCATGTGTAAAAACGCATTTATAACAAAAAGCTTTCAGATAGTTTCTTATAACTCACAACCCTAACAAAGAGGACTAAATCGCACAAAACCGCTTTCCGTAGAAATGGTAGAATACGATTACGGCCCGACCCCGACTCGGCCCCACAAGCGACGCAGCAAGCTATTTCTCTGCCCATTGCACGTTGCAGGCGATCACTGCACATTGTTCACCCTACAACCCACGCAATGTAGTAGAAGAACACGCGACGGTCGCGTGCAGTCGTGGCCTCGTATTAAGGGGTAAAAGTAGCTTCGCTAGTAGGGTTGTCATCGGTCTGTATTATTTAGTTTTCAATGGGGACTCGGTCTCCCCTTTCATTTTAATGGATGCTGAAATTTAAGATATCGGAGAGGCTTTTAAATCATTTGACTTCGAGGGCGATTAGTAATCGGTTGTTTTGCAGGTAGGTACTTACCCGATTTTGTTTTGGTATCGTTGCTTTGTTGTAAGTAGACGTTTTAAGGATTGATACTCGGATTTAACATCAAAGTAGTTCCAAGCGTAAAGTTACAAACATCAATTTCGACAGTCCGAACTGATTACCTACCGAGACTCGCAACAGTTATTGCTGTTTTCTTTGTTATTAACGAAAGTATGACTTAGGAATAGCGCCTGATTTTCAGGAATATACCTTCTAAATCGCGCTCATCCATTTACTTCATATTGTGTTATAATTCTCTGCCTCTCCTTACTCTTAACATCGAAATCATGATTAAGTATTAAGTCCCCCGCCGCGTCTGTCTGTCTGAAAGCCAAAACTCCAAAACTGCCGAACCAATTTTTATGCGGCTTTCACAATTTTACAATATTTATATATATTTTAATGAAATTTTTAAGTAGGTACAGGAGAAAACGGTGCAAAATGGCCGGTAGCTAGTACAGTTTATTATACTCAATTTTGGTAAGCAAATAGTTTGTATACTGAAGATGGTCACAGCTTTTAGCCTTATTGTATCGCAGAACATTATAAATAGTTGCTTTCGGATGGGTTGAACGAATTTCAAGCTTAGTAAACAGACAAAGTCACGTCCAGAAGCTAGTTTTCTAACAGTTCAAACAGTCCTTGCCAACCCTCGGTTTGCGGCTATTTTGATTAATTACTGTTCACCATCTGAATGGGACCTATTATAGGTCTCCGGTTGTTCAGATTTCGTATGAATAGAATGCCCATTGATATAGTTGATTACATTTCTGGAGGATTAAGTAAACGTTAGTAGTTAGCGGGATGGAATTCGGGGCAAAAACAGGGTATGTCTGACTGTGAGATGTTTTTGGTGGAATGGACTTTCTTGATGTGGTTAAAATTTGGGTTGTTTTGTCAATGGAGAATGATTTTTGGCATGGCTACGTGTTTCATGATAGAGATGTCAAAGTAAATAGTATGGTGTCAAGGTTTTATGAGACATAATATGTATATGTCTGTATAAGTGTATATCAGGTATAACAATAAACATCCCCGATGTGTAATAGTCCAATAATAAAGTCAGTTAGTTTCCAAACTTTTTTAAGACTACTTCCTATACATTTTGACACAAACGAAAAAACGGTTTAAATTTTTGCTGATACAATATTTTAAACCGTAATGCATACGTAATCTTCAAATTAATTACGTATTTAGATTATTCAATTTATTTAAATCTCTTATTTTCTTAGAAAGACGTAAACATCCATTGTGTTGACCAAACAGTCATTGGCCAGGGGTCTGCAACTCCGAATGTTATCGTTGCAAATAAAATAAACTTTTGTTTTTAATAACTTTTACCATGTTTGCCAACACACTTCACGCACACGCAAACACTTTGTTTCTAATCGCACTATTTCCTCGACCCTCACACACCGAAAACAAATGGCGTGGAAATTACGAACATTAATACCCAATGGACAATCGTATCTACAACTGTCAAACTCACTGTCAATATTATAACTGTCAAAGTAATGACATTACAGTTCAGTCGGTCGGAACTGATAGTGATACACAAAGATTACTTTGCGGCTCCTAGTAAGCCTTAAGGTTATCGTGTCAAGGTCCGATTTTGTTTGTTTTTCTAAGATTCGGAGATTCAATTTGGTCACGGGAGCGAGCTCGTATTGATTCTTTTGGGTAACGATTCTTCTACGGATTTGAGTATTTGCATTTGCTTGAGTGTACTCCGATGGGGAAATTTGCTTACCTTAGTTCTATTATGCAGGGGTGGGAAACCTTTTTGTTTGGATGAACGAAATAAATCTGGAACAAAGCTGGAGAAATAGATGCGGGCGAAACTGTTTAGTGTTTAGGTCTATTTTTGTATAATTTAAAAAATTGGTAGGTACTGTACGTTGCAGAGCAAAAACTCATTAAACCAGTATGAGACCTTTTTTTTCATAAGAAAAACATAGGGGAAAACAAATACACGGGTCACCCTGGTGGTAAGTGACCCCCGCTTAGTATACACGCTTGCAATATTCACCACAAGGATTACAGATGCGTTGCCAATCTAGAGGCTAAAATAGAAGTTAGTATGCTATAACATTATGAGACAATCACTTTTTGCGAAGAAGAACTGATTAAGTATCTTTCATTAATGATTAAAAAATAATTGCCCATTAAGGCACCTCCCACGCACCGAATAACTGTTGATTGTGTTATGAAAATCGATTATATGCAGCCCGCATCATGTGACATTTACAAATTAGGGCTAATAGAGGCATCAGTGCCGTGTTAAATTTTCATTCCCGTTGATAATCCATGATGACTTTGTAATTAAGTCATTTCATCGCTTTGGGTTGGATTAGTTTTGGTTTTGTTAATTTTTTAAGTTAAATTGTGAGTGGCTTATGGACTATAGTTGTACGTGACGACCATCAAAAGGAGTCTGTTAAAATTTTTGTTACTTACTGTCAAAACTGTCAGATCAGAACCTTTTCTGCAAATACTCAATACATTAGTAATCTAGACAGAATGCTGATCGACCCTTTCAACTGAATACTGACACCTTATAAATAAAAGCTTAGGGCGAAACGTGTCTCTCGAAAACGTCACAGGCACCTAACGTTTACGTACATCATAAATAGATTGAATTTTATACAGGGCCGAGACAATAAAAATAAATTGGTTTCCAGTTTTACTATCCGTCAATACGTAACAAATAAAACGGCAATAACTCCTATCGATAACCTTTTTGTACAGATACGAGCCGTGTACAATTGTATAATAATCCGCAAAGGTTCCCGTTTGAGTGAGAGCGCAATTTTCAACTGTCAGCCCCAAGCTCTCACAACTGGCATTTGGCAACCAAACTGTAATAGCACAATAAATAGTTCGCAGCCCTCACCCATCTGTCACTTAACTAGTAAAATATACAGACGTCATTCAACGGGCTTCAGTGAAAAATCGCGACGAGGTTCACCACCCCTGGCTACGCTCGGCGCGCCCGTATTATTTTACACCTAACACAATTAGTTTTAGAGTCCATTTTCAGCTGTTCATTCGGTTGAATAAATTTAAATATTTGTTAACTTAAAATGTAACTCATGTTGCCGGAAATACAGTCTGAATTGCGCGGCTCAGCATTTTGTTCCTTAGTTCGTGTTTTCGCTGTACAAAAGTCCTTCTTATTGTTTAGGAGTCAGGGTTTAGAATACGTTTTAGTTTTTAATGTCGCGACAACTTGTCGTAGGGGTTATTTAACTTTGAAGTTGTTCAAAAGACCCTCGATTTCGGATTCTGGTGGATTTCTTTTTGGATTAAAGGCCCCACGGATTTAATGATAATGCGTAGGGTATTACCGGCATTATTTTGTCACGCGTTGCCTTTTTAATAACGTTTGACGAATTTCTGTTATTTATTTTGACAGGCGTAGTAGTGTCATCAGTGAGTTGTATTGTTATTTTTTTCATTGGTAGAAAAAATATTTTGAACTGTCACAACCCTTTACATAATTTTTTTTTTAACGCGAAGCACATCTTTATAAATTCCTCTATTATAAGTGTAACTTTGCTGCTAATTTTATAGTCAACATCATCATCTCCAACCAATTTACATCCCACTGCTGGGCACAGATTTCATTTAACATAACTTTGTTTCTTTGATCTCCCCTAATCTAATCTTCTCTTCTTTTTCAGGTATGATAATAATATAATGTCAAAGCACCTGTACTACAACACTTTTGAAGACAGCAGAGTTCCTGTATCCATTCACCCTGGTAAATTCAACTAGTACTTTCCAGCACAGGCAATTAATGTATATTTATTATTTAATCTCTCGAGGTAGGCTTTTACAATATTTATATAAAAAGTAATTAAAAAACCATTAGGTATTACAAAATTACAAACACCTAATCTAAAATTAAAAACCTAACTAAGGGTGAAACCGGTAACAGGGCAGGGTCCAAGCTGCCGGTGGTTAGGGCGGCAGAGTGGGGAACCTCCAGACGATGCGCGCTGTGTTAAGGAGTACCGCCTTCTGTAGCTGTCCCTTGACCCAACCGTCAAACGAAAGCAAGTGGTCGAGCCTCTTCGCTATTATTAGTTAGCCTATGATTGCGTCCCACTGCTAGGCAAAGGCCTCTCCTCTGGTTTTCTACAACTCCCTGTCCTGCGCCACATCCGGCCAATCGTCTCCGCATCAAGGTCGTCTCGCCATCTCCGCCTGGGTCTGCCCGGACGCTGCTGACCATCGTGCGGTGCCCACCATGTGGCCGAGTGCGCCCATCTTTGTGGGTGCATTCGGCTCAATTCCATTTAAGATTCGCCCTCGTTTTCCACACATCGGCTATTCGAGTTCTAGAGAGCAATGTTTAAAAAAACCTACACAGGGGTGTTGCCATCTTGCTCAATCACTTGCCGACATATTTACGGTTTCTTATCTGACACCCTGTACCTGTCATCATCATCATGTCGGCCGAAAGACGTCTACTGCTGAACATAGTGTCGGTTTTGTGCTTTCCGCATCCACTGCGGTCCCGCGATCTTTACCAGGTCGTCGCTCCGTCGTCGTGGAGGCCTACCGACAGCTCGTCTTCCGGTCCGTGGACTCCATTCGACAACCTTCTGACCCCATCGGCCATCAGTCCTGCTCGCAATGTGCCCCGCCCACTGCCTCATAAGTTTCGCAATTCTGTACCTGTATATGAAACTTGACCAAATTGTATGCCAACGTTAGCCACCAAGTTTTGGAAACCCTATACAAACTTCAAAATTAATTAATGCCATTATAATCTGCTTGCATAAGCCTGCAAGCAAACCCGGGGCAAATAGTATGATACCATATCCACGCACTATCATCCGTGGGCTAAGTAAATCGTGTATGTAAATTAAATGTTAAGATTGGCTCAAGTCATGGACGAGCCGATCATTCGGAAAGCTTCGCTCCAATAATTGACAGCCTGCTTGTGTTTATTGCTACATATTAAGATGGATAGTGCCAACAATTGGAAAAGTGTCGAGACATTTACCTTCTAAAGGTGATGATTGTAAACCGTTTTTTTTTTCTTCCTCTCCCACACTTGCTCAAACTTGGGCTTCACTGAAATCAGCGTTGCTGCACTTATGTGTAGCAACACATTCTGAGTAGAGACCCTTTTGGTATCCTTCTGTGTCGCCGCCATTGTATTTTGTATTGCGATGGTTCCTTGAGGGTACCCATTGAAGATATGCGTAGCCTTAAATGCAAGTAGTTCCAACGTAGGTACTTTTTATTGACGACCGAATAGCCTAGTGGTTAGAGACCCTGACTATGAAGCTTGAGGTCCCAGGTTCGAATCCCGGTCTGGGCAGATGTTTGTATGATGGATACGAATGTTTGTTCTCGGATCTTGGATGTTTAATATGTATATAAGTATGTATTTATCTACATAAGTATGTTTATCCGTTGTCTAGTACAGGCTTTGCCTACTTTGGGACTAGGTCTACTGGTGTCAATGATCCCATGATATTTAGTTATTTAGTATCTGTGATCCCTACGTTTCGGGTGGACCGCTCCCTCCCATACTTTGCGACGTTTACTTAAGCAGCCCAAAGCGGATCCGTAGACTGACGATTATGCATATTACTTGCCAACTGTGGCTAAGTTTTAACGTAAATCTACAGCTCAGGTTCTAAGGATTTACTGAGATTTGCTGTTGTATACTTACTTAGTTTAGTTTTAGTCCTTAGGAGCAACTTTGACCATAGTTTTATGGTGGTTAACTTTGGTCGTATCGCCGAGATATTCTCGTGGTTTCTCTTCTAGCGTTCTTCTGCTTGATACCTTATATTTCGTGGTTAGGTACCTCAGAGTTATTATCATGAGCTTTTCTGCGAAGGAAAACGTCGTGAGGATTCTTGCAGATTCCTGCGATGTAATTCAGTTGTGTTTGTGAAGTTCCGTATCTGGGGGTGTGTCGAGTTCGAAATTTGTAAGGGACAAAATAAAAATCTAATCTAAAAAATACTCGGGTACATATTTGTATAACCAGAATAGACAGAAATTATTTAATAAAAAAATCTGGCCAAGTAATAATTAAACTCGCGCACCGACAGCTCCTTACTTAACGTTTTTCGGATGTGTGTGTTATTGTTACTGTATTTTTACTTGTGTTATGAGACCTAGTTTTCTACCAAATTCATTCATTTCTTCATTCTAGGTCAATAGGAAGTCCCCTATAGGTTGTTTTCCTTTTGTAGTGCGAAACCCTAGAAAAAGGTAGAAGTTTACCTTAAAAAAATCGAGTATTCATTACTGTTTACCTGTATTTAGTTTGCGCAAAATTTTAATAATAAATACAAGCTTAAATACAAAAGCAAAATCATCTACCTACGTTGCGTTTCGCACCTCGCTTAAAATTTAACAATCCAAATTAGAAGTCATTGTACTTCAGTAAGTATTTACCAAGGGGTCCCTAACGACCGCTTCGCCTGTCTGTCTGTCACATATCTTTGAAACTTTCCCTGAATTACTAATGACTAGCAGGTCTACGTTTTCATATTACAAAACGGTTTCTTGGTAATTTAAATTAATATCTTTAATGTTAATCGGTGTTAGGAGCTTTGAACTATTAGCATCTGTCTTAGAATTCACTCTAGATTACATTTAAAAATTTATTAGTTAGCAAAAATATCGTTTAAGCGATTGCTTTTCGCAATTTAGATGCCCTGTAAGATATTATCCAAAATTACCTGCTTAGCATTTGGTACCTACTGAATATTTTTTTTACGACAAGTAGGCATTTGAATACATGTCGCTTAAAAACCCTATAATATCCAAACTAGCCCAAATTTGCTAAACTTTGCACAACATAAGGTTAGGAAGAAACATCAGAGATTTATTTCAATTTTACATAATCATTTAGGTATATTTTGAATAAATCAAATTATTGCTATAAATAATTAATCAGAGCCTATTGCGTTCCACCACTGAGCAAATGCCTTGAATTAATCAAATAAAAAAATGAAGTACCTTAGTAAGTGCAGGATGATGACCGATGGGATAGAGATGATTATGACAAAATTAATAAACGAACTTTACAAAGAGCCCCGATATAGCTGACTCAATTTTGAAGCCAAATAAAAATAACGTTCAAGAAAAAACCAACACCCATCAAAACCACCTCGAGCAACATCGAAAAGCAATCGCAAATCCTTAATTTGTTTACCCTGCTAATAAAATTTTCAAATTTGCGAAATTATTTCACTCAAAAGCCTTTAAGCAAGCCCGACCGCACTGTAATTCAATATTAATAATTAAAAGTGTCCAACTAAGTTGTGAAGTGGGAAGTTCAAATTGTGGTGTTAAATTCAAGGCTATTGGAAAAACTTGAGGTGAAGCCGAACCTAATTTGCGTTTAACTTTGATTGATGTGCCTAAATGGGATTTATATTTCCTATGGAACAATGTTCGAGTTCGACAGTTGTTTTGGTACACATTGATGGGGTTTCGAGTTCTCACTGAGTCACGATCTAGATTGGCGGTAGCTTTCTTTATTTAATTTTGACTCTAATCTACCTAATGGATTATGGGGACCTGGAAAGGTCTCAAGAATGTCTAATGCAATTCTAGCAAGTATCGAAAGACATTCTCGCTAAAAAGATTAAATCAACGAACTAGTAACAAGTCGTTCTTCCAACACATTCTTATGTTTCAAAGGTGTTGACAAGTCACTGAACTAAAGAAAACTAAATGTGCTAATCTCAGGTGTATAGTAAAACACGTTTAACATAAAGTAATTAATGTCTTTTCTTTCTACTAAAGTTAATAAGTACCTATTTGCAAGCAAAAAAAACAAGTGACTTTAACAGCAAAACACAAAACAATTACAACTTTTTAAAGTTCATTATTGTGTGACTGCAATTCGAGCACATTTGTCATTCAGTTCTAATTTTCTTTGATTCCTCCTTCGTTCACCCTTGACCCATCATTTGTTATTATTAGCAATTTCTTCCACCCTCAAAACATCACCTCTCATTACCTCCACTACTCCGAATTGACTCCTACCTCCATTTTAAATAGAGTTACATTTCGTTTGAAGTTTCGCTGTTTACATAGGATGTTTGGGATCAAAGCACACTGTTTTCAGTCTTATATAAATGCTAACAAAATGTCGGGTTCGCGTGATGCCACGTACTTATCGTACATTTGCTATTTTGCATACATTACCCACACATAGCTACATCGGTGTGTTGCCAATGACTTCCCAAGTTTATGCGCGCTTGTTTCACATATATTTTAGGATTTGTAGTCATTTGTAGGCTCAATGTAATTTAGCATTTGTCGTGGTTTTACGATCAGTATCAAATATACCTACATATTTTTTTATTTAGGTCGGCGTCGTACTTACTTTGGCATTGATATTTATTACTACTAATATTATAATTCATTACGTACAGCATTATTTTTGCATGTTGTTGGAAATTAGGTGACTACTTCCGAATACTCTACTCTCAGGTGACAGTTGGCTCTATGGAGAATACATATTTTATTTTCTAGAGTGTCGATTCTATTAATATAGTGGATTGTTTAATATCATAGAAAGCTTATCTGTTAGAGTGTCAATATGAAATGTAACATTTTATTCGATTGTATTTTTGCAGTATCAAAAACATGTTACCCATCTGACTTAAATATACAATATTGTAAGCCGTTGTTTACAACATTTGCGACATCTTCACCGGGTACCCAAACACCTTTGCCAAAGTCCTCACCGGAAGCTCCCGGGACCACATTATCATAAGTTTGATCCGTTCATCCAGTAATCCCGGTTCTCGGTTTAGCTTCAAAGTCCTTCGGTTCTAAATCGCCGTAAGGTTTAACGTGTAATCTGACCCGGTTCCGCTTGGGATTTTTACTTTCGTGCAGCCTAGTCGAATCAGTTACATTTTAGTAGATATTAGACAAGATAAATAAATAAGTATTATAGGAAAATTTACACAATTGACATATTCCCATATTAGGCAAAGTCTGTATGTATGGGTACACTTATACATATCAAACATCCAAGACCTGAGAACAAAAATTCATTATGCTGGGTTCGAACTTGGGACCTCTTTTGACATAAGGGACAAAGTCGCCTTTGTAGATGTAGCTGAAGTTATCCTGTGATCTATTTTTCGTAAGTGTTTATGTGCAATAAAGTTACATGAAGCAAAAATATGTATCGTCTACTCATATTTGATATTTTGATCGACCTTTCTCTTTGCCTATAAAGATACGAATAACAAGTTTTTAAATCAGCTTCAGTTAAAAAAGGTACATTTAACTAATTATGCATCATAGTCAAATATAAATAGATCCTACTATAAAACTGTTACTTATAAATACTTAGACAACCATTTAAACTCGTGAAATACATCCACGATGTCATTTCGACAATAATTATACTGTGAACCACGCGCAGTTTGTGTTGGACGGATACCAATGGATACTAGGTATTTGAGTGTGTAAAGTACACACGATTTATGCGATGGCTTTAACGATATTTAAAACTGGCTCATCATTATCATCATACTTCCCCAAAGATTCTCCACGACGGTCGGTTTTGTGCTACCTGCAGCCAATTGATTCCCGCGATCTTTACCAGATCGTCCGTCCAACTTGCGGGAGGCCTATCTGGGTCAATAAACTTTTTATTGCCACTGGTTGTCATAGAGATGTCCCCTGGCTATCTCGTCTAAAATAAGATTACCTAAGGCACCACTCCCCCGAAAGTCAGGATTTGGATGCTTATGAGATGAAGCATGAAGGAATTGGCTTATAACTGTTGAAAATCCTAACATTTGATGGAGTGGTGTCTTAGAAAATCTTGTTTTAGACGAGTTACCCAGGAGACATCTCCATGGCAACGAGTGGCAATAAAAAGTTTATTGACCCACCTACACTTTGCCTTCAAACATTTGCCTTTCAACTGACTGTGTGCTTTGAATTATTCCTCTCAAGGGGCTTCAAGCATTTATATGTAAGACTGGATAACAAAGTGTCAAGAAATGCTTTAGCCTTTTCCATACATTCCACAGATTTATTCAACATTTCGACCTACTTAGGCTAAAGAAACGCATAGTGAAGTATTCACATTCAATAGTAGCAGCTATTGTGGGAAAGAATATAGTTACCTTCCCCCGAGGCGGTGCAATCATCCACCTTTAAGGGATGAGGCGTTAGCATTTTTATCGACTCTGAAAAATTGGAAGAATCTAACGGAAAATTGGTTGCTGTAGGAGGTTTTAAAATTGTTATTTTTCGCTACCCTAAAGGTCCATTATCTACCAATATAATACATAATAATATAGTGTCCTGAAAATACCATTTTGTATTTATATCATCTTCATCTCCAGACTATTTTTGACGACCTAGTGGTTAGAGCGCCTGACTTAAAGCTCGAGGTCCCGAGTTCGATCCCCCTCCGGACCGACTCTCGGGTCTTGGATGTTTGTTATATACATAAGTATGTATTAATCTACATAATGTATACCTCTTCCTAGAAACTCCAAACCATAGCAGCATAACGAAAAACGGCTCCTGACAATATAGGTAGGTACATTTCACTGCCTTTTATAGACAACGTCACCTGTTAAAAAACCTGGCCCACGGACTTTTATTTACATTAGCCACTAACACATTTTATAACCTCAGCATACATTATAATATATATAGCTCGATTACCATATATAGCTCCAGCGATTTTCATTTCCCATTTTCAATAGGGCTGCCACAATATCGGTGTCCGTTCAGCACCCGGCACTACATTTCCATATGAAGACGGGACTCCAAATCCGAGCAGAGATATTGGCCATCCCTTGGGAAGATTCGACTATTTTTATTTACCCAAAGCTCCGGTGACTGGCGGAGTCGAGAATACGAAACTAGCGGGTTGTTTGAACCTTCGAATTTGATTTTGGGTGCAGCTTTGGGCGAATGCTGAAGTATTGTTCCAAGTGTGAGGTTTTATAGAAATGCTGTTGGGAAGTTTTGTTGGCATGTGAATAAAATTGTCTACGTGCGTAAGTGTAAATGCGGGTGGTAGGATCTTGTGCGAGGTCCGTCTCGATTGCCACCACCATCTTACTCGCTTATCCTGCCGCTAAGCAGAAGTGCGTGCACTGTTGTGTTCCGGTGTGGAGAGTAAGACAGCCGGTGTAATTACGGGCAAAAGAGGCATTTCATCTTAGATCACTAGGTTGGCAACGCTTCTGGGTTACACTGAAAACCAGCGCTACGGCTTACGGTAGCATCATGCTGAGGTGACCCTTTTAGTGTTATTCGGCACATATTTTTGATCAATAGTTATCTTTGTTAATTAATAGTGCGTCACCGCTACTTAAGCTTCGCTATTCTATGGGCTATGTCGGTAACCTTAGTAACGTAGTGATTGCATCGAGTAAAATACACAGAGTTCATTAGAAAGCGTTTTGCGAGCATTTTGTGAATATTGTCATTGAGCTGGCCCTATAATGTAAGTACATTCACCCACTCAAATGTTGACTAGTAGAGATCCCTTAACTTAACCCTTTAAATGGTAGATATTGCTTAGTACTTGTGTTTTTATCTTGTTTTTGTACAATAAAGTATTTACTTCCTTGCTCACAGTCGTAAATAAACCTTTTTTTATGATTAGGTTATTTTAAATCGAAAGCTAGTTGAATAAAGATGATTGTTGGATAAGTTATATCAAAATCAGTTTGGCCTTGAAATGAAAGTTTCGAGGATTTTTCAACTTAAGTAAAGTTGTACCTAGTTATTCTACAACGCTTTGTAAGTTGTGACATTTAATTTCCCTATAATTGTTGTAACTAACGTACAAATTTGCACTGAAGACTAAATGTCCTTGTTAGCGCAGTTTTTATTTAGAACACACCATTACTTAGCGCGCCATAAAAATACGAAAACAAGTAGCATTATTATCTAACAAACGTCACCTACGCGACCTACAAAACCCTTTACATTTCATAACATCTCAAAAATGCCGCTATAAAAAGCGACTTTTTAATTAATATAAATGGCAGGAAAGCGCCGGAATGGCGGACGGCCCAATGAGAGTGTGTTCGTATGCTAATGAGTGACAACCCTGGAATGGAATTGTCGTGTTAGGGCTGACTGTACCTCTGTGGTTGTTATTTTTAACGTCTGAACGTTAGGCTGTAACCAGTTTGAGTTTTGTTAAAGTTATAGTGTAATAAACGGATCACTCACGTATGTTTTTTTTTATATACAACGAGGAAGGCAAGCGAGCAAGTGGGTCACCTGATGGTAAGTGATCACCACTGCCCATAGACACCCGCAACTCCGGAGGGTTTGCAGATGCGTTGCCAACCTAGAGGGCTAAGATGAAATGCCTCTTGTGCCTGTAATTACACCGACTGTCTGCCACTCTCCACACCGGAACACAACAGAGCAAGCACTGCTGCTTAGCGGCAGGACTAGCGAGTAAGATGGTGGTAGCGATCCGGACGGACCTTGCATAAGGCCCTACCACCCGCAAAAAATGATGTTTGTCCATTTATTTATTTATTTATTTATTGAAAACAATAACAGGCTTACAGTTAAAAACCAAGGCGCCTATTACGTTACATGATTAGGTATACGTAAATGAACATGAACAATACAGACGTTTGAGTTTAAGTACATAACTAATAAAGGAAAACAGCTTTAAACATTATAAACAATAAGTATACTATAAATTAACATCAATAATACCGGCAAACTTATAAATATTAGTTAGCAGAGTATGCCAATTGTTAGCAAATACGTCAGTATCCTGGGGCCTGTCCAGCAGCGCATTCAGCAGAGCTACGGCCCTGGCGGTGGGCGAGTTCCGGGCACGTCGCGTGCGGAAGCCCTCGGGGGCCGCGAAGAGCGCGTGGCGCCGGCGGTCACCCGCTCGTGTGTACTGCTCAGGGACAAAAAAGCGCATACGCTCGAGAGCAACCGGATTCTCAATTTTGTTTCGTAGGAGCAGACAATAATGAACTATAAGTGCATCTTACGCCTAGAACGCGAAGTATACAGCCCGACCATGCCCAGAACGAAAGCAGAGGGATACAAGAATGGGTAATACCCGTACATCATCTTGTACAAGTACCTGGCGAATATCCGCTGCACCCTTTCCAGCATGAGTGTGTAGTTCGCTTCAATTGGGTCCCAGATGACACTGTTGAACTCTAATTTACTACGAACAAAGGCATTGAACAAGATAATTGCAACCTTCACATCTCTGAATTGTGCTGCCGTCCGCATGACAAAACCCAACACCTTACTCGCATCTCTTCAGGTCAGGGTTATACGGTCATGAAAGTCCAGCTTCGGATCAAGGTGAAGGCCAATATCGCGCATCTCCCGAACACGGATCAGAGGAATACTCTCCAGGTAGTATGTGGCTTCTAGTGGCATTCTAGACCTGGTTAAAGTTATGACACTACATTTTGCAGCATTAAAAGACAGCTTGTTATTATTTGCCATACTAACTTCTACCCCTGTTTACCCCTTTAGGGGTGGAATTTCGCAAAACTTCCCATTACCACTGGTCAGCATCATGAAGTGAAATATATGAGTGAAGTATGTAAAATTTCAGCTTTCTAGGCCCAAGGGTTTGGACTGGGACTTGATGAGTCAGTCAGGAATTTTCTTTTTAAGGAAACATCTACAGAATAATAGAGAATAGCACCGTGAGAAATTCTTAACTCTTGCGAATGGTACAATCCGGTAGACGAAGGCAGCCTCTCCCTCTGTCAAATTGGGTTTTCATCTGAAACCAGAAATCTCGAAATACAAAGATCACAAAACGGTAGTTACTTAATATTTGCTGTTATTCCCGTGCAGAAATAGAGTCATGTCATGAGTAGTTCTTTACAAGCTTTTATTATTATTTAAATTGCAATGTTATGTTAACGTGTAGGTATGTTCGGGTTGAACGCTCGGTGCGCGGGTTCAACTCGCATTTGGTTTTTTTTTACTACTGTAAATTTGGAGGTAGTCCTTCAAGGAATGAGTGATCCGCTTATTACAACCGCATCTATGATAATTGTGTGCCTTACATAAATTCCTAAATACACATTTTATAGTTTTTCTACTAACTTGCTGCATCTTCAAACTCAAAAACGATTTCTTCAATTCCAACAAAACTATGTTCCCTTATCAGACTAATATATGCGACTTACGGTTAAAGTTATTTACGGCGGCAAAGGCGCTGGTTTTGTGCTACTACAGCCCCCCGACTACGAAATTCGAAAATCGAATTTCGTATCGTATCGTCCCGCTCACTCTCGTGTTAAATAATAATAGCTTGAGAAGGACGGCACAATACGAAGTTCGAATTTTGCACTTCGTAGTCGGGGGGCAGCACGAATATACAGGAACCAATTTAAAACGTTTCAATTTCTTAACAGGACAGGTGCGAGATCCCACGGGTTTTCGGATGTCTGCGGGGTTAGTTAAGTGTGGGTATGCCTTGGTTTAAATAAGAAACAATAAAATTCAGTAAAATTATAAATATAGCAAAGCCAGTAAGCTTTGTCTTACTCATTCGGAATCGGTATGGGCTTGACGGACGAAAAGGCTCGCGACTCCGAGCGCCTCGAAAGATTGCATTCGTCAAAAGTATTCCGATGCCGTTATATTCAAAAATCATTCGTTCAATTGGCTTCAAAAATACCTGGATATTGCTTTCGATTGTCATGACTTTACATACGCAATACAATTTGTTTCATTTTCAAAGCGAGCCTCGACTTGAAACTGTCGAAATGAACCCGATTGTGATTCCGAGCGAGTTAGTTTTCGTATTCTGCGTAACGTTACGGTTATCGTATCGAGATCGAGAAACATACTAAATTTTAGTTCCAAATACGTTCTTGGGCGGGCGCTGTTCCAAACGTCATACAAATTTCTCGATAACTACTAATTGATTAGTACTTTACGCAGGATTCGAAAACTTCGTGTTCGACCCATAGGTAAGTGTACTTCTAGGTATAGGCACTTTATTGTCACTCTCTAAGTAGTACTGTAATTTAACTTTAAGAATATTTTGCATATCTTACTCTAAAGCTCTAAGCTTTATGTTAATGCAAATACTACTGCTAGTGAATAAACCACATTGCACGGATGCTGAGTAATATTCCACCTGCAGGCAACCACAGTATTTACCCTAATGCTTCACCTTGTAAGTAAGTAAGTAAGTAAACGCTTTATTGTACAGAAAATACAGAAATAAATACAAAAATATACTTAAATCTCTTTCTTGTTTTTAAATCCCGACCCAACAAGAGGGGTGTTATAAGTTTGATATGTGTATCTGTGTATCTGTCTGTGGCATATCATAGCCCCAAACGGATGGACCGTTTTTGATGCGGTTTTTTTTAATCGAAAGTTAGTTTAATCGAGATGGTTCTTAGTCAAGTTTCATTAAAGTCGGTTTACCCGTTTTTGAAATATTGAACTTTGAAATGACAACGTCGGGGGTTTTTCAACTTTTCTAAGTTGGTTAGGTTAGGCTGTCACCACAAGTAAACGCCACTCGCCATCACAAAATTGCGGGAAAAAAGATGCACTTATATGCAGGAGTTTGTTTGACCCAAAAGGAGGAGTGTGAGGTACCTGTGGGTCTGTCTGTGGCATCGTAGCTCCAAAACGGACGAAGTGATTGGGATTAAGCTTTAATCGAAAGCTAGTTTAATCGAGATGGTTCATAACAAGTTCCATCAAAATTGCTTCAGCTGTTTTTGAGATATTATACTTTGAAAACTATTCTAAGTTGATTAGGCTACTTTACAATAATAGTATAAGAGCAAGAGCCATAGGGCATTTGAGTAACTATTTTGACACTTGTCATGGGATTGAAATGTCAGTTTTTGTACGACTGTGACAGCTAGCTATTTCCGATACAAATTGTCAGCCCATACAAAATGAAAGCGATTGTGATTCCGAGCGAGTTAAACATAAACTGTTATTGATAAACCCATTTCAACTAAAATGCCGTTAAAGTTCGTTTGTCCTTTTTTGTCACATTGACATTTCCGTTTGTAAGAAGAAGACGAAACCTATTTTAGCTAATGGAGGCTTGAGTGACGTTTATGAAAAAGGCCCTAAGGCTCCAGGTCGTTTTCTCTTATTAGCAGACGATATCTTAATTGCTGTAATAAGACGTTATTAAATTTCCAATACACTCCAAAACAATACAATTTAATACTCGTATTCTATATTGCGAAATGTTCCCTCTATTGCAACTTATTGGCTTACAATCTTATAAATTAGACCAGTTCAATCTATTACCGGTCTAATTGCAATAGTTTTGAGTTTAATATTGACTAATGACGTTATATTGGCGAAACGTTGCTAGAAGTATTATTTGAGTTTGTAATTTAGTTACTTATTTAGATAAATAGTACTTACCTTTATAACATTTTTTGTATCCAAGAAAACCTCTTAACAATGTAGAATATAGTAAACAAAGAAAAAAATGTGACGAATGCTATTGTCCTTCCGTCGATACAGGCTTCATGCCCTTGGAATTTATTTTAGGCGAGCCCTTTCAGAATAAAATATTTTCTATTTCGTTTCTGCCAAATTCCCCGCAAAGCCTTTTCGGTCCCATCAGACGGATTTCACCGATGACACGCGAAATTTTCAGAAAATACCTTTCTGTTTCACCTAATTCCCGAATCGAATCATATCGTGTATTCGGTACGTGAAGATATCGCATTTAGGCAGCACTTGACAGTACGAACGGACTTTTTCTTCACTTTTGTTCATCATCATCATCGTCATCTACACCAGCGTTTTTTACGTCCCACTGCTGGGCACAGGCCTCCTCTCAGAATGCTTGGCTTGGGCTATAGTTCCCACGCGGGCCTAGTGCGGATCGGGAACTTCACACCCACCATTGAATAGCTTCGCAGGAGTGTGCAGCTTTCCTCACGATGGTAAATTACAAAATGTTTTTTTTTTATTATAACAAACATATACATATTTATTTAACCTAATTACTTCGCCAAACTGCAGTACAGTTTGTTGGCGAATACTGCACTCCTTATTTTAATATTTCTTTAAATATACTTATTACCACTAAATATTATAATAACCCTCCACACTTAGCCATACTTATAGTTAATTACATTAGGTATATAACTTAGTTATTTCTATTTTCCTCAAGGAAGGTATCTATCAAACACGCCTTCAATTTTGTTTTAAATATTGCCTTACTGGCGCACTCCGTCTCGGAGAAAAGTTTATTAAAAATTCGTGGTATCAGATACCCTCTCGTTCTTTGTCCGTAGTAATTACAAGATCTTGGTTCTAAATACCTATTGCGCGACGTTACCCTAAGATTGCGATCATACGTCTAACAAACTTTAAATTCTGGGCAATTGTACTGATCAGTTGCTAACAGAAGTTCACTTAAAAGTCACGGGTAGTACATACAATTTCTTAAATGATGTATTGTAATTTCCTTCAAGTTTTTCTTTGTTTTTTTTTTATTTATCATTAGTTTCAACAGTCTTAATTGCAAATTTAGAATTCTATTCAAGTATGTTTGAAAGGTACGACCGTATGCAACAAGTCCATAGCTTATCACTGAATCAGCTAATGCATGATACAATGTGCGCATTGTTGCCCTATTGAGTATATAGTTCAAGTTTTTTGATTTACATAATATGGATCTCAGTTTAATGCAGACACTGTCTACATGAGGTTTCCAATTGAAATTACAATCAATTGTAAGCCCACGGTACCTATAGCTCTTAACGAAATCCAAAGGTTTACAGTTACACATAGACAATTGACTATTGACTATGTAGGCATTCATACGAATGCCCGACGATCTTAATAATATCATTGGTTTTTTTCATACGAGGTGAGTTAATTAGCATGCATTTCGTCTTAGCAACATTAAGAATTATACCATTATCATGTGCCCACCTCAATAAATTATCAAAGTCATGTTGCAGCTTTCGCTGTATGGTGGTGACGTCCCTGTCAGCGTACACCGGGCACGTGTCATCCGCGTACATGTATGTGGAGCAATGCTGACGCTGCTCACGTGCATAGTGTACCCCACAGGGCCATACACGGACCCGGTTGGCACACCATATATGACATTTGCTTCCTCTCCCCTTTCACCATTTATCATTGTGTACAGAGTTCGACTTTTTAGGTAGCTACGGAACCATTGACTCACTGGCCCACGAATCCCACACTCCTGCATTGCCTGGAGTAGCAACTCGTGGTCCAGCGTGTCAAATGCTTTTTTAAATCAATAAACGAAACAGCAACGTACATTTTTTTATCTAATTTATCATTAATTTCATCAGCAAATCGCACCAGAGCCGCTGCTTCGCGTCTTTCGAAATCCATGCTGCGCGTCAGATAATATATTGTGCTTATCTAAGAAGGAATGAATTTGCCCAATCATTAACTTCTCAGTTATTTTGTTTACTACGGACAATATAGCTATAGGTCTATAATTCGAGTAATCCAGATGACTACCCTGTTTATATATAGGACGAATAATGGCTTTTTTAAGATATCAGGGTACTGCCCCGTCCTGGCACACATATTTACAAACTGTAATTTCGCACATAAATTCCGAAAAACACGAGGTGCGAGCCGGGGCTCGAACCCACGATCCTCTGCTTGAGAGGCCGTAAGTCAAACCACTAGGCTATCACCAAGTAGGTAAGGCCATTGATTTTGTTCACCTTCGGTAAGTATGTCCCATCTCAAATTCTGTTAGTAACTGTCAAGTGTTACTTAAATGCTACCAATGTAATGCAGAATAACCCTTTTCCAGGCTGTACTAATGTAGGCGGCTTAGCAGAAAACTATGTATAAGTACTCACAATAGTGATTTCGCAATAACTTCTAAGTCAACGCAATCAAAAGATACAGTCATTAAAAGGGTTGTTTCCATACAAATATTATGCCGTTCCCTGAAAACCTAAAGGGTACTTCCAGTTGTCCTAGAAACTTGAAATTTGGTATGAAGGTAGCTCTTATAGCACAACCACTCTGAAAATTCTCAAATGTCTGCAGATTTCAAAGACCAATTAAGATGACCCCACACTGCGTACATATTGCTTAGGAGCAGGGCTCTGCTAACACTGCGGAAAAGCGTTAAAATCTTTATACGGAACCCTCGTGCGCGATTCCGACTCGCACTTGTCCGGTTTTTTTTCTACGTAAAATGTTAGCCACTTTAGTTATGTACATTGATGAAGTTGCAAAAAGCGACCAATTTTATTCACAGTCACGACACCGACTTCAAAACATTACATATTTGAGCACAAATAAAACTCTTAAATGAGAAATTGATTTCCATACAGTCCATACTGCAACTACAACAAAATGTATGAGCAGCGTCAACACTCTGTATGTTTACCCAACTTGGAAAAAAACAAGTTTTGTTTGGCGTAGTGGAACAAACAAGGATATTGAATGTACTAGGCGTCAGGTGTGGTGGGGTCCCGACCGAATTCCTATCTTATTGAGGGTCCAATACAGTCCAGAGTTGCGTACCTTTCATTTTGGCTACAGCCCGTGTCGAAGGTGAATATTAGAATTAGTAGGTAAGTGTTTTTCTTCAGGGATTTTCCGAAACGAACGCTATGTTATTTGGAAAGGGTTCGGTGTTGAGGGTGGATGAAAAATGCTGGTAAAGGTAACCTTCAAAATGGAGATTTCTCCGCAGTTGAGTGAAAGGATTAATGTAGGGGTTTGCTAAATGGGATCCTCCGGTTATATTAGGAACAAACCCAAAGAGATTATTAATTCGAACAGGTACGAGCATGTCCGAAAATAGACTTTGTTTGGGGAAAATACGTTTTGCCATTTTTAGGCTTGGGGCTAAAATCGTTCAAAAAAGTAATCACAAACTTTTATTTTACTTCGCTTGCTATTTGTTGTTGTGAAGTCTTGTAAAACGTTTTTTTTGCACTTTATCACTACCTACTTACGTGTTGTTTTTCTAATGAAGACCGAAAAGTGACAGCCAAGTGTGACAACTCATTTGACACTTTGTCGCTGTAACAGCCAATAACAGACCAGAGAATAACACCCCTGAACTGATCAGATGTGGATCCGATACACCCATTTGCAAAACTGATTCAAACTGGTGTGATATCCAATGACCATGCATTGAATAAGTAAGTACAGTCGAGGAAATTAATTCCTGACCCACCATAGAATATTTTCATAACAAACGTCATAACGATTTTCCTTGTCAAGCTATGCGATGTCACTATGACGTTTACTGTGAAAAGGTTACATGGTGTGTCAGGAATTAATTTTCTCGACCGTACCTGCGTAAGATAAAATCTTGTATCTATTAAAATCTATGAATGATAGTGCTTAAAATAACCTAACCAACTTGGAAAAGTTGAAAAACCCCCGACATTTGCAATTCAAAGTTCAATATCTCAAAAACGATTTTTATGAAACTTAGTTAAGAACTACCTGCTTTAAAAAAAAACCCGCATACAAATCGGTTCACCCGTTAAAGAGCTACGGTGCCACAGACACACACACATAGCTTTCAAACATATAACACCCCTCTTTTGCGTCGGAATTTAAAAAATAGTAGGAACCTGTGAGGTTACAGCTCTAGGCATAGATATATGTATAACCACGTGAACACCCACATCTAACGTAGGTACTCGTAACGTAATATATCTTAGAATACATGCGGGCGGGCAGGATATGCAAGTCAATCGGTGTTAGCAATGTATGTATGTATGTGCTCAGTAAATATAACTGCTTAAGTCAATGCCCTTTGAGCCATCGATGCTGCAAAATGGAAAATGTAATGATACACTGGTGTTAATTATCTAGAGTAACCAAGAAACTCCCCTAGATTTTGTATAATGCTGTCACACATGACGTGATGAACACAAATAATGTAATTAATTAATATATGTATTTAGGAACACAATCAAAAAAATATTAATTTACAACACCATCGTCTTCAGAGCTGTCCGTATCATCGCCTGGTATAGAGGAAATAAAATTGATAATGCTAAATAACTGCACGTTCACATTGAATAGCATAGAAATAGTTTACTGCAGTACCTACCTATGTTGACAACAGTACCTACTTCATTGACTATAATTTCAGAGTTGCAAAAACGCTTAGTCGATGCAACTTGTGACCAAAGAGCTAGCAGTTTTCTCTCTCAAAGAATCAGCATCGCTATTCAGCGAGGCAACGCTGCCAGCCTTGGGCACCATGGCACGGGGGCCTTATTTAGATTTAATTTAGTTTTAAGTTTTAGTTTATTTAGTTTTAGCTTAGATTTAATGTCATTGTAAATTGCTTTTACTACGTAAATAGATTTTATCTTCATTGACTTATTATTAATTATACTTATTTACTTTTGTGCTAACGGTATTTCCGAAGTGTAGTTTAATCTCGGTTTGATAATACATTGATACGGCGGTGACGCACCTGTGATAATAGGTAGAGGTGTGTCGCCTAGGCTGAGTTTTAGTCGAATGTACGCCTTCAGTGTAGTGCCAGCATTAGATAAGCTCCTTCAACAGCTAACGATTCACGACCAGAGGGTCGAGCACAACTTTTCGAAACCTGCGTCATGTAAAATCGAATAGTAAACGTTGTCGAGTTTGTATGACGTTTGGAACAGCGCCCGCCCGTGAGCGTATTTGGAACTAAAATTTAGTACGAGATTTCTCGATCTCGATACGATAACCGTAACGTAACGCATTCGTAAAGTCGTGCTCGACCCTCAGAGACAAATTTAGTCGCTCTCCTACGCGCAAGACTTTTTAAGCACTCGACTACAAACTTTTTTGGTTGACGGTACAAGCCATTCATTAAGGCAACAAAGTCTATCCCATTAACAAATACTAGCATAAAACGCGAAGGCCAGGGAACGTTTTACTTGAACTGTTTTGTTTTATGGAACTAGTCTAGAATTTTTATAATTAAGTAAAACAGTGCATTGCGCTATATTCTGCGACAAAGAGTTTCTAGGTATAATTTACCTGCTGCGCCGAGATTGGATAATTTTACTGGTCTCCTACATATTTTTTTCTAAACAATCAAAAACTGCGTTTTATCCGCCGACACAAAATGTGTGTATAAGTATTTTTAACTAAATTTAATTTACAACTTGTCTATCCGTTTGGGAGCTACGATGCCACAGACACAGATACACAGGTCAAACTTATAACACCCCTCTTTTTGCGTTGAGCCTTAAAAATCAAACCATACTACCCCAACAGCAACCTTAAAATAATAATATAATGATAACCATAAAGCCACATCTGTAACACTACCCATATCCACACTATGTTAAACTAATAAAATTCTCACCCTTCCGCCATCTTAAGTTACAAAGCCAATAAACGCATTTTTTCTAATAACTTGTCCGAAAGTTCATTGCCCTCCACCCTAGACACCAGGTGGCCATTCCATTTCGCTACTCGCCGCTAGAGGGAGCTTAAATAAATCCCCTTCAACTGTGGTCCTTCGGGAATACTGCTACATTTATAACAATCTTCTTATTGTTTATAAAATTTGGTATTATTTATCACCTTGTGGATTGGAATTATTATCTTGGGAATCCTTATAATCTAAGCAAATTTTAAATTGCGGAACGAATTTCTTTGGTTCTTCTCAACTTAAGTATCTACTGAAATAATTGCAGTATTAATACATACGTAAACAAAAATAATCCGACAGTTGTAGTTAATTACAAGTCTCACGATAGCTCTCTATATTCCGATTCAATTTTTTTTAATTACGCGAGCAATCTTGTAGAAACCGTAGAAGTACCCAATTAACAAATTGATTCTGTCTGAGACGTTATAATGAAACAGATAAAGTAAGAAAATTCTTAATTAAACAAATTCATACAAACCCAAACAAAGCAGACAAAGCGTACGAATTCGATAACTCAGAAGTCGAATCCTTCGGACATGCAAATACCTCACTCGAAGATACTAATTTCAGATAATTGTTATCGAGTTATAAAAACTGTAATTAAACTGAACTGAATTAATGATAACCGACTCCATTTTTCGAAAGGACGTAAGCGCGGTAAGGTTAAAGCAGTTAAAGCTTTTGTAGTTGCGTCAAGAGTTAAAACCGTAACTGTTAGCTAGTAAGGTGTAGAGTCGGGAGACATTTTTGAAATTGATGTGAGGTGTGACGAAGCGTCGAGTATCACGCTAACCTTTCATAAATCGTTGTGAAGTAGAAAATGGAACAAACTGCGACGCCGTAAACATTCCTAGCATAATAAGCCTTGAAACTAAAATATGAGATGACGGGAATGAAAATTAGTTGCTTGTTTGGTAGTTAAATCAGTGACAAGTAAATGGAAGTGATAACATTCAAATTAAAAGCAGAAATGGGGAGAAGATAGAGCGTAATAACTTTTAACTCTTAATGCTCGGTATCATTTGCACTATCCATGGTTTATCTATTTGCGACTTCTTTATTACAGTTGTTTACCTTATATTTATTGTCAAACTGAGCTGAGGAAACCACGAGGAAAAGGTTACCTACCATATATATATATATATATAAATATGGACAACAGAAGACCAACTTGCTCTGTGTTCATGGACATGACTCAAGCCTTCGATTTTGTGAACCATGAAATTCTATTAAAGAAACTTCATGCTTATGGTATAAGGGGCAATGTACTTAAGTTAATGGAATCTTACTTAAGTCAAAGGCAACAATATGTAGAAATAACTAAATTTGATTCAAATACAAAAAAAGAAGTTACAATTTTGTCTGAGAGTCGCATTGCTGATTGTGGTGTCCCACAGGGTTCGGTACTGGGTCCGTTGCTTTTCATTGTTTATATTAATGATTTACCAAGAGCAGTGGACAGTCCAATGACTCTGTTTGCCGATGATAGTACAGTAACAATAGAATGTAAAGATATGATGACTTACGAAAGTGATATAAATTCTACGCTAAGTAAAATTATCGCTTGGCTTAACTGTAATAACCTTAAGGTGAATTTAACAAAAACCAAGTTAATGCACTTTACTCAAAGGAAGTCCACTGTACCAACCAGCGTTTCGTACCAAGAATACATAATAGATGAGGTGGAATCTATAAATTTCTTAGGAGTCACTATTGATCAATCTCTTTCCTGGAAAAAGCATGTCGAAGTGGTATGTCTAAAACTGTCAAAGTCGTCTTATGTACTACACAAACTAAGCCGGATAGTTAATGTGCAAACAGTTTTAGCAGCATACCACGCATTGGCCGCTTCTGTGTTAAGATATGGAGTAATTTGTTGGGGTAATTGCACTGAAAGAGAACAAGTTTTCAAAAGTCAAAAGAGGTGCATTCGGGCAATGTTTGGCCTGAAACCATTAGACAGTTGCAGGCCGTACTTCCTAAAGTATAATATTCTGACATTTCCATGCATTTATATATACGAGGTAGCCATGCTTGTTAAAGATAACCCTGACGTATTCGAACGAAATCTAAACAGCAATACAGCATTAAGACCACGAGATAACAATAGAATTAGAAACCAATTCTCGCACACTGCACTCCTAAGGAAAAGTGTATTTGGCATGGCAGCAAAAATTTATAATACGATACCGAAGGTAATTAGGAACACTAGTATAAATGGATTTAAGCGAGAGCTGTTGAAATTATTACACAAGAAATGTTATTACAATATTAATGAATTCTTAAATGACATGGATAATCAATTGTGATAGTGATAGTATTTACCTGCCTAATTGCTGTAGTTATTTTCTAATGTGTACCTATATTGTATTTTATAATGTGTACGCCGAAAGGCAAAACATGACGGACTCTCCTATAACAACTAGAACAACTTTGTAATGTAATATTAACTCATGTTTATGCAAATAAATTATCTTATCTTATCTTATCTTATCTTATCTTATCTTATCTTACCATTCAAATGTTTTACTGGTTTGACAACTCATTTAAATAGAGGCAAAGACTTCGATCAATGGTGATTATAAAGCGATCAGAAATGACAAGACGTAAGAAACAAGTAAAGTTTCAGCTCATAAAATAGAAACGCGATAACTTTTTTACGACTTTAAATAACTATAACTTAGGTTCCACATTTCTTGTCACAGTATCAGGTACCTACATTACAAGAAATGCCTCAATCTCTTTTTATTGTTTGGCACATAAAATACTTTGTCGAAACTCAGTCCAACACTGAAGTAGGCTTCAATAGAACAGGAAACAACCTAACTTGCAAACATAACACTTGAGAACTTCTGCGGAGACTTACAGCCTTTGTGAAGGAGTCTAGGAGAATTCAAATAGCATGAAAGTGTGTACGTAGACGCTAAGCAGGTAGAACGTACATCAAAGCAGACGTTTTTTTAAGTAAACAACGACAGCTCTCAAAAGAAATGAATTCCAGAAACTTTTTTATGATTAATACTGCGGCTTATGTTATATTCTCGATGCTAGGTATAGTATTTATTATCTGATTTGACACCACACAATGCAAGTCAGTCATCGATATCTGGAAGCTTTCTATGGTTATTTTTATCACTTTCAGGCAATTAAAAATCTTCTAATTTCTTTGTAATAACATCTATCTGCATTCTTTACAATCTAACTCGACCGTATGTTGCCAGGGGGCTGTATCATGACGACTTGTAACTTGTAATGTAAGAGATCTTTGAGTAGTGAGTGTAGTAATGAGTTGGTAAAAGAATCCACCTGGTTTTACAAGTCGCAAATCATCATGAAACAGGCCTCAGGTTATCGTTATTATTGGGATTTTAAGTTCATTTAATCTTAAACCGTAATCCACACAGTTAAGGAATCCTATCTAGCACTACTTACCTGTGCCATATCTGCTAGCTCTAGCTAGTATGAAAATTTGACATATTATCCCAATACCTCAATTTAGAGAATTCGCCAAGATGCTCTATTCTGGAAAAACTAAAGTTTTCTAAATTTTCTTGAAAGTAAGCTTTTTAAGAAATTGAGGTTTTGTGTTTTTCGATAAGTTTTGCCGAATAATATGGAATAGGGTGCACACTTCTTGATTAGTCTGGGAAATTTCGAAGCTGGAAAGTTTAGAACATATAAGTAGATTATAGTACGAGTACCTACTTGCCTTATTGATATTTGTCAAGCAAAATTTTGAAATAATATTTTGTATGCAGATCACTATAAAACAAATATTATACAAAAGTACTTAAAACACAATTTTAAAGCACCCTGCTTAAAAAATGCAAGCTCGCTTTTTAAAGACCAAAAAAAATCGTGTTAAATTATACTAAGATGAATTAGGCAGGTGTTCTATAAATGACCCTCTAAAAATATCCCAAGTCTTACATAAATATTCTTATGAAACTTTCCGCCTTCATTTCTAACGTCTGGAAGTCAGCGGAAGCGCTTCAGATCTAGTCCTAATCGTATTACAGATAGGAAATAGCGCCTGCATTGAATCTTATTGGTTCCTCGGCTATCTTGATATTCTTTATTTCCAACTTTGATTTCATGGAAGTTTTCAATTTCTTCACGACATTCGTTGCTTTTGTGTTCTTTTATTTTGCTTTAGTTCATAATAATAATTCTCGCTTAAAAAAACTGCAGTTTAAAAATAAATAGAACATTCTAGGTTTAAACACGGGAAAAGCATTGCCTCGTTTGTCTTCAAAATAGGGCTGACACGTTTAAGGCTTTGAAATTGTAGCCCGGTACGGCATGACTGTTGCTTTTCGGTTCAAGTTAAAGGCGTACCAACAATTCATTTAACTTGTTCACTGAACTTTGTACGAGTCAGCATATTTTTCACTACCCCTCCGAAGAATAAAAAATTGGGTTTCTATAAGAACTGATTTGAACAGGTACCATTTATTAGGAAAATGGGAAATGGTTGCTGACTTAACATTCACAACAGAATCTTACCTAGTCCTCACCAACTTTCACGAAAAAAGTTCTTTCTTATTAATTAGTATTTCTATTAGCATTCGAATTGGTACGAGTGCACTCGAGATCTTCAAAACGAGGTGGCGTTTTTATCAGTCCGAAAAATACCAATAGACAGTAAAGTCAACGTCCCAATGATCGACACGTTGATTCCAATAATTGACACCCTGCTTGTCACTTTATTGCTACGTATTAAGATTGAAGGTGCCAACTACTGGGACAGCGTCGGGCACCGGGACATATTTATCTTAAATTTATGTATGTATGTATATCTCCTTATTGCACAGATAAAACAAAAAATAACAGATAACAGAACAAAAGCAAATGTACAAAGCGAACTCATCCCTTAAAGGGATCTCTACCAGTTAACCATCGGGCGATTGACATGACATCAGAAAAAAGAGTAGACATACAAATAAAAGTAAAAGGATCCGGAACCTGAAATTAACATAAATAACTAAAGCATTTAAAATACACATACATAGAAATACAGATACACTCTAGTACATACCAATAGCATAACGATAAATTAATACATATCAAAAAATATACACTACATAAAAATGCATATACACACGAATTAGAGAACATACAATATCCAATTAAGAGGAACCGTCAAGCCAGTAGGTACTTCCTCAAGCGATTCTGCAGGTTATTTCGATGTTATCAGAACAAACCCATTCCAAACGTATAAATAGGGTCCTAGAAAGTCTCCTATAACTTGCGTAGTTCAATTCCAGGCTTTAGGAACGTGGGTCCGTTCCGTGGCCATTTCTAAATTTAGCCCGAACATAACCAGCCTGCCCTTTAACGCCACGCAACATGAACATGTTTTAGCCCACAACATGTCCCATTAGACTTTTAATAAACAACAACACAATGGCAACAATAAGTAATAAGTGTTGTAAAACTTTTGTCGTCTGAATTTTCTTCGAGGTCGTGTTTTGTTTCGCCATGTCAATCATCCTTTGTTTTGAGTTTACCTTCTTAACCATCTGTTGTTTCTACTTCATCGTAAATATTGTCAATGTAATATTTTTTATTAGCTGTAAATACTTAATGTTTTGTACGCTACGATAGCTTCTACAAAGTTGAATCATTACTTTTTATAAGCTTTCATTTACTTTCAGAGGTCGCGGTGTTTGTCCGTGTGTAATCACATCTAGCAAGATGTATTTGACCCACTTCCATTTCCACATATAGACTTGTAACTTTGTATGTTTACTGACAATGCGCCTAAAGTCAATTAAATGAAGTCATTTGAAATGCTTAGGTAGATACTTTTAACACTACACTTAAACTTTTTTCACTCTACTTAGGTAGGTACATTAAAAATAGTTTTTTAAATTCTTAACAATAGAAAGGAAAACATCAGCGGAAAAATTTAAGAATTTTAAAATAAAACATTCGCTTAGCATGATTGAAAATTTTACATAAAGGTTCACAGTCTTTATTTCTTACACCCCGTATGCTCGAATTTCCAAGCCACATTACAAAAATTTCCCTAGCAGAAACAGCGGAATACCGAAAACAAGCTGGCCAAACAAGCGATTCGTCAAGCTGAACACCTGTGCCCCGGGATGGACCAAGGATTGTTTAGATTAATGTCTGCTTATATTTCTTCCGTTTCTTGCGTCGGCACTTGATTAAATTTAATTCGATTTACAAGGAGAAAGGGGTGGGTGAAGTAAGAAAATTCTCTCGAATAGCTATTAACTACGTCATCAAATAATTATTATTGTGTTTTGGTTCTGTGTTCTTGTCTCAATCAATCGCTTATACCTCTCGCTTGAGTTAAACTGTGGCGAATACGTGTACGTTATTGATTGAAATTTGACAACGGTGTCACTAGTTTTATCTTAACTTTCTATTTCTTCATCAATTATTGTTTCGGCTATTGCATTTAAAAAGGTCTCAGCAATATCTCATTTTGGTATCCATCTCATGATTTACCTAAACTTTTTTGAAGTTTAGGTTAGTTTAGCAAATCGCGTCTGAAATTTACATAACCGAAGTTAAACTTTCATCGCCCTTAACCACTTAAGTGCCCCATAATTCAGTAACTGCTGGGCAAAGTAAGACCTAAGTAGCGGGAGGTAAAATGATACCTAATTTTTATAGTTTGCTAACCTTCTGATCGCCTGTCTGCCCTATCACGTCACCTTCAATTAAGTTAATAATAAAAGTAAAGTCTTAGACAAAACAAAGAGTATTAAATTACAAAGTCAAAGTCACCTTAAAATGTGTATTGATAGAACTCATAATTTACTTATATAAGCTTTAGGCATCAATTTCTAGATAACAATATACTTAATACATAGATATATTCGAACATAGAGAACACCCTTCAGTTATTGAGTTACTTCTAAAGAGGACGTTTGTTAATAAGAGAAAGTTTCGTGCTAGGTGTCATAGAGCAGCTTTCTTTGTTATTTTATTGTAATAACAACTGCAATTTCAAAATGAAGAATCAGTAGCAGCCAGCCAACCCGAAAAATTAATAACACCACCAATTCCCGCCTTAGAAACAGAAGACCGAAATTGTCAAATTTATCTGTCCAACAATACGTTTACGACTAATAAAATTGTTGCAATGGCGCGATAACTCACGACACCTGGGCAGGATCCCATGACGAAGTTCTGAACTCCGTCCCTGGGGAACTGAAACAATTTTCAGTAACGGCCTTTTACAGGTAGCCGGTCCGAACAACGAATTTCCTAAGTCGTTGGGCATAGAAATATTGTTGCGACGTGAGCTTATCTTTGACATAGTTGGGATTTTGTTGAAGGAATTTAAATTGGAGATTTGGGTAGTATGACTGTTATGGCAGGTGTTAGGAAATGGAATGTGTTTTGCATACTTTATTTATTTTAAATGAAAGAAAGAAAGAAAATATGTTTATTAGATACTAATTCGACACATAAACATACACAAAAAAGAAAACAATTACTCAAACAGACACTTCAAACACTATTAATTAACAAAGACAAGTCTAAATGACTGTGTCTATAACTTACATTCCAAGACACTACATGAAATTTAGTTGCACTTTTTTATCATTACTTGTCACTTTGTCAGTTAGTCAGTGACAAAACATTTAGCTATAAGACATTGCAACTTTTGGAAACAATGGTTTCTATATCTCTGACCAAATCGCAAAAAATAACATAAAACTGACATTTATGAATCTATCACTACAGCATATTAATCATGCACTCTAGAATGATAATGATCGGATTCTATATAACTCTGTAAAACATCCGACCAGTTTTCACCGTTCCTGACTATATACAGTCTAAACTATACATTTTACCTGCACAAAAGATTAATGACCCTATCCAATGCTACCGCACCTGGGACCGACTGCACGAATGCATCCTTGTTTTGCTATATTTCCTTTTACGCCATGTTTTGGTAGTTTAACCGGAGTGAATTTATTTTTGTCTTCTTTTAACTTGGGAGATTACTTTGCTGAGTTGAGTGCAACGAAAAGTTCGGCCTGGTTATAATTCTGATCTATCAAACTACGTATAGGTACCTCGTATAGACACGGTAGAAAGCCCTTTCCCACGGGCCAGGCAAAAATCAATCTTATAACAATGTCATAGACATTTTGGCAGGGGAAAGCTTTTCTCACTTTAACTATTATGTTCTTTGCTTTGGCATTGATTAGTGAAGTAAGCAATGTGTTTTGTGTGTGTAAGCTTTTTTAAACTTGTTTTTTAAAAACTGATTTCGAGAAAGTTTCTGTGTTCGATTCTATATTTTTTGTATGTTCAGTGATAGTTCTAGAACACATTAATCCTTTTGCTGTTTTGGGGTATGTATTTCATCTCTATTTGGTCTCGCATGTACAAAAAACCAACTTTGTATAAGTGTTGGTCTGTACTTGACCTTGCAAGTCATTTTCTCATTTTCAATCCCCATTGCTTGTTTTACCAAAAAAGGCAGTGTGTGCGATGACAATCTAATAAGCAATTCATCAGGCTTGACAGCGGGTAATAATGCTCAGGCGCGCAGGACGGCACCTGCGTTCTTGGATGAAGCGGTATTAACAGATATACTGACATACATAGAGTAAGGAAATGCAGAAACAGAAGACTATAGATCCTTGACATCTAGCACAACCTTCGATTCAATTACTGCCTAGTTTTTGTGCACACCTTTGTCTATGTAAGCATTTTCCTGGGTAAATAGTAGCCTGCGGTCATAAGGATTAGTGTAGCTTAATATCTTTAAAAATTGTTTTTTAATCAGATCGGAAGTTCCAAAGATTATCCCCACATATTAACAAACACATAAAATTTACCTCATTATTATATTCAGTAACATGTATTTGCGATAGTACTTTATGTATCTGCTTTTCTGTAAAATTTTACGTTACTGGATATTTACTGTATACTTTATCGAAATTGACGTTTGAAAATTTGGCACTTATTTTTCTTGACTTACTTATTTTTTGTAATGTGTATTACTTTAAGGCTTAAAATTGCTATTTTTTATATCATCATTATCATCAAGGATAGCTCTGTACCTCAAACTTGTTTTTATATGTCTAGACTACGATAATCAGCTCGTTAAATTGATCGATATGATACGATTTCTTTGGCATAGGTATTATTTTCTTTTGTTGCAAGAATTGATTACAGGACCTCAGTTAATTATCGGGGCGTGGTGTGGTGACATTTAGTACTGGAATTGCTTTATTAAATGTAAGACTTTAGTCAAGTGTCGATGTTGAGTAGAGAATGTCATGTTTAAAGGTATATGCGGTTGTTTAAATAGGACAAGCAATTAACATAGTTATCAATAGATTTAGATACTATTATATTTATTTATTTAATTACCAAAAAAATTACACAGCATGTCATTAACAAAGCAAAGCGCTGGGAAATTCAAACTATACGTAGGTCAGATAAATACAAATTTATGAAACAAATTAACACATAAAAAAATAAAACATTACAACTATTTATGTGACGTTTAATATTGTCATCTAACATATTTAGGTTAATTGGATTTTTTTTCTCCTTTTATAACATGCTTATGTAACATTAGACTTAATTAAAGCGTTAACAGAGTAAGTGATTACTTTTTCAAGATTTCTAAATGTAAGCCTTATTTCGAAGTATAATTTCATATTTACCCAACGGGTTTTACAATTTATTAAGCGTGAACCCAAAATAAGCGGGCCTTTTACAACGAATATTTTATTTTAACTACACGATTGTTTTATTATATTTCGCGAATATTGGAATATGAAACTAGGCTTTTGATATTTGAGTATTTTCGATACAGTTTACTCTGTATCCGGTTTTAATAGAAAATTCTGGATTTAGTTATCGCTTTTTTGTAATTTCATTTCTCTTTTCCAACGAATATTGAATATCAGATGTCAATTTTTTCGTTAGGATTAAAAAACGTTAACCTATTCATATTATCAAATATAATCGAACAGAGTTTTTCTTAAATACAAATAGTTTGTTATTTGGTACTGGTAAGATATTATTGCATCATCATCACCATCAAGGTCAGATATATCTCCGACCAGCGAGAATGATGAATGATGATGACGATGATGATAGTGGTGAATTGTTCGGTACGATTAGCTTTAAACAAATTTCTCACTTGGCAAAGGAGTAGCCCAAGGCACATTTTTACGTCTACTCTTATTCCCCACATAATCCAACTGCTTTAAGTAATTGATATTAAAAACATTTCTTTCTTTCCAGATGGACCCACACCATGATGCGGCGATTTGACAACACCCATGGACACTTCTAATCACGGACCCAAATCCGGACCAAACATGATTTGGAAACGCGACTTAGAACCACTAGAAAAGACTATAACGAACAAAAGTAAAAACCTACAAGATATTAAATCCTTATTAGAAGACAGAGGAGGCGATGATACTAATAGAGAAGTTAAAAAACGGAAGGTGTATAGCAATAATAGTCGTAGTGGGTTAGACAATAATGTTAGTGAAGCAGTTAGTTCTTGTGGCAATAATGTGTGCGAGAGGTATCGAAGAAGCTGGTGCTTTAGGTTTAAAACAATGGTTTTTGTGATTTTTGTGATGCTGTTTGTGGACAAGCTGCCGGCCGAGGCGAGAAGTTCAGGTGAGTGACTTTAATGGCGTGTTCTTTTTTTTTTTGTATAATATTGATTTACGTTTGACGACATAAATTTCGGGCTCCTAATTCTATGAACGTTTTCCTCAAAGATTACAGTGAGTAATTAACAGATTCAAATACTTGATAATTCTCTGAAAATACTTCTTAGTCAGCTAACAAACAATTAGTCACAGTTCAAATGTGAGTTCATGCGAAATCATACAAAGAAACCCAAATTAACCGCGAAAGTTAACTTGAAAGGACATGCAAAAAGTAGGCTTTATGACTATTCACTAACTCGGTTCAATAAGGTTCTATGAGCAACCATCTCTGCACTTGACATCAATACCGTGTTTCAAAAGGCGTAGAGCTGTATTTTGTTTGCAAAAGTACATTTGGGGTCGGTAGGTAGGTATACGAATATGCGAATGACTAGTTTTGGTATTTCTTTTCAATGACAATAGTCAATGGGTCATTGCAGGTATGTAGAATTTAAATGACAAACCCAATGCCACGTCATATTAAAATAGCATAAGTGTAAAAACAAAATTACTTATCTCATTCACATCATTCACAATGGTTTTTAATCTCTCCAATCAAATTAAATAAAACACATGAAATCCAGCTTACTAAAAGGTCGTAATTTAATGGCTTTCTGGGTTTAAAACTTATTTTTAGAATATGATTTCAAAGCATGAAAATTTCTACATAATTTTGCCTTTTTACCTCAAACATAATTTAATACTAAAACAATTAGCACCCATGTCTGAACCCTGGGGAAAGGCATGAAATTAGAGTTCAATAAGCATTCTATTTGTATATCTTCAAATTAGCGTAAACGTTTATTTAAAAGGGTATCAATATGGTACCTTGTCGCCTTAACTCAACATACAGTCCTACCTCCCTACACATAAATAGTCTTAAAGCGACGCAGTCCAACGCTTTTGCGATAACACCAAAATAAACAAGACGAGCAAACACTCGCTGGCATTTTGTCTGTTGGAGTTTCTCCGCTCAAATTGTTTGTTTATTATAATGAAAATGATAAATTCTGAGGGGTTTTCCCAAGTATTTTGGGTACTATGATATTGCAATCTTAAAAGGACTTGACATTTTTTTTATTGCAAAAAGTCGGAGTCTTCATGCTTTTGTTCATAGACTTAAAAATCATGAAGACAAATTGGATATTACGTAACTATCTACGAAATGTGTCCAGTGTTTATTGCTTTACGCTATGTTTGTTAGTTTTTGGCACGATTTATCTGTTATTTTTGAAAAAGTGGTAAAAAATCACGAAGAAGCGTTGGTCCGTTTTGGCAAGAGGGAAGTACAGACAAAATAATAATAAAACTGTCTTACTAACCGGTGCTAAGGGTCATGTATTAAAAAGGTGAATCAAGTAAACTTCACTAGATTCACTCTTTTATAATAGATTTAGATAAGTAGATTAGATTTATTTATTTACTCAACATTAAAATAACAGCAGTAAATATGACTAGTCGTAATCATAAAAGCAAAACTTTAAGCTTTCTCAAAGCTTCCTCATTTACACTGCTCTAGCCAAATCTGGGGCAAAAACGCAAATTAAGAAATGAATGTGAAACAAGGCATGTTCTACATTGCCTATGATTAACGCGATTATTAAAAAATTAAGAGCTTTAGATCTTTCTCAATGGCCTTCGCTGTTGAAATGTGTTACACTACCTAATTAGCGGGAATTATCGCTATTTTTACGCTTTGCCAACAAGTACATTTAATTAGTACAGGTTTAGGTCAGGTGTTTCAAGTCGCATCAAATTCTTTCTTTTGTTCTTAATTTCTCGATTGACGCCACGTATGCCATATATCGGATAATTATATCAAAACAACCGTCAATGATGATACAATGACTGTCTCGTTATTTTAAAATAATCAACCTGCTGAACCTAGTTTCACTCTATAGTGACACCTACCTCTCCTTCTCTCCCTGTACCTCTCTATAGAGGTCTCTATACCGTTAATTTAGTATTGCACAAAATAGCATCATCTATGAACTCCATCAACGCTTTCAGATAGCGTTATGATTTTATTTATTACTAGTAGTTTCCCGTTGCCTTCAAAATTTGTTTTATACAATAAGGAAGTTAAACGAGCGTTGCGAACGAGCAAGAACGTTGGTCACCTGATGGTAAGTGATCATCTGACTATGTATTGCCAACCTAGAAGGATACAGCTGATAATACACTGGAACACAACATAATTATCATCTGATATGATAAAAGATAGGAAGATCCATGCAGCCGTTTCAGCGTGAAGAAGTAACAAGCATGCACGCACAGTCCTAAATCTTTTCATTTAAAATAAAAATACAGGCTATTTTATTTATCGCACAAAAAAACAAACGCTTCGCCTTATCCACTTCCACGTATCGCAGCTTAGTTCGCAATCCATAAAACAATGGGATACAGCCATTAAAAGATTACAAAGTCACTGCCACAATACAAAATGAAGATAATATGCAAGCCCGGACTAAGCGCCAGAGTAGAATCCCTTTGATATCGCAGCATTCATCTCGCTGATCGATCCTCGCAAATCCAAGCAACAAAAAAGAAATTGGATTACTGCGTAAAAATTGTTATTTTTCTTAATTTCTTAGCGCTTAGTTGATGCAACTTGTGACCAAAGGGCTGGCAGTTTTCTCTCTCAAAGAATCAGCATCGCTATTCAGCGAGGCAACGCTGCCAGCCTTTTGGGCACTATGCCACGGGGGCCTTATTTAGATTTAATTTAGTTTTAAGTTGTAGTTTATTTAGTTTAAGCTTAGATTTAATGTCATTGTAAATTGCTTTTATTATGTAAATAAAGTTACCACTTTTTCTTAATTGCTCACCATCCAACGGGATTAATCGCAGATAGAAAGCAATCCGAGAATAAAAACGTGCAAAATATCCTCAGGTAAACCGAGTGGTCCAATCATACCATAATCCATTAAGATTTCGCCTCGCTCCGTCGAACACACTTCCAAAGTCCCGCGAGGTAAATATTTCAGCCCCCCTCTGTGTAATGTATTCCCCCTCAGACCTCATCTTTCCGTCCCTATTTTGCATGAAGGGGGAATTTAAATTGTGTAATCTAACTTTCAATTCATTCATACATTCAACGCCATCTCTGGGTGATAAATTGAAACTGGGATGGATTCTTACAGTCATTTAGGTTTTGGACGCGGCGCGGGGCGGTCGCGATTCGTATGGAAATATTATGTCTGTCATGTTTTCTGCTTTTAAGTGCTTTAGCATACATTTGGTATGCAGCACGCCATTCAAGAGAATTCAAATAGTTTGTTGCTGCTCTTGATCTCGGGAACTGAATTAAGTGCGATCTTCCTGTAGAATTTTTCAACAATTTATTCTGCCTTTTTTTCGAACACTTATTCATAGTGTCTGTATGTTGTTGGACAGTGTAGTGAAACATGACAATGGTTACTTTTAAAATAACTTCGGGGCACGTTTATTTCAAACCGGTGCAGTCGTTATAATTATCTACGTTACAGCTCCTATCAGCAACAAAAATAACAAAGAGCCACAAGAAATCCGCAGAGGAGATTCAAATTTCCGCGCATACTAAAACTTTCACAATGCCAAAACCATCTGCCATATAAGTCACTCGTTTCTTTGGATCTTTTGTCTTCATTTAGAGACCCATCCCTCTTGTTTACGTTCAAATGGCGCGGCGGAGCGCTGCAACAGAGATTTCATTTTGCAAATGTTCTTAATTAGATCATGTGTCGATGCCTGGAATAACTAAGATTTAGGGATGGGTGTGAGAACGTAAAAGAGAAATCTGTCAGTTGGGAGTTTTATTTTTCGATCTGAGTGTATGTCCATTGTTTTATGTCATTTTGGCTTATTAAAGATAGACTGAAATTAAAAGTTTACTTCGGTTTCCATAATGGTTTAATCTGCAACAACCAGTGAAGAAAGACAAGTTTAGTATGTTAGTTTAGTATGTTAGTTTAGTATGTTAGTTTAGTATGTTATATTGGGGTGCATGCGAAATAGAAACGAAGTACGTTCTCAAAAGTAGCAGTATTTTATGAACTCTGTCATGATCGGAATAAACTAACAAATAGTGGCTAACTTGACAAATTTTATTATGATCAGTTTTATACATTTCCTTGGAATTGGGACTTGAATAAAAGCGGAATCAAAGAGATCAATTTTGCATGAAATTAAAATGAATCCAATGGATGCTAGAGGCTCAGGACCACTCTTATAGAGATCAGCGGGGGAGGCTGTCCAGCAGTGGACCTCTTAGTTCTGAAATTAAAGATTGAACTTGACGCTACAAAGCATTTCTACAAATGTCCTACTTTGCGTCCCACTGGTGGGCACAGGACCCCTGTGACAACGAGAGGGCTTCAAACATAGACTTCAATAAACGTCCACATACAGACCGGTTTGCGCTTATCCATTTTTTAAATGGAATACATATTTCAGCGGTAAGTGGGAGTCAGAGTGTTTTTTATTGTTGCCGGCGCTGATTTACGTCTTTCAGTCAGTTTGTTTAACCAGGTACGATATATATGTTAAAAGTATATGACATTACTTACCTATAGTTTGAGTACCCATAAGTTGTCTAGCTGCCACACTTAGAGTCGTCAATGAATTCGCTTCGTTCTCTCCTACTTATATTGAAAAGTTTATTGTTCGCATCACACAAAAACGGATTTGAATAAATATGGAATTGAGATAGCTTATATTCTAGAATCCCTAATCTAGGATGATTAAGACAGGCTATCTTTCATCCCGCGAAATTTCATAGTTTCGGGATAACCGAATCCTACGCAGATGAAGTCACTTACAACTGTGTGTATGTTTATACTTAAGTATTTAGTATTTATAAAGCTGGCTAGGCTACCATCACAAAAATAAGTACACTTTCACTAATGCTAAACATTTAAGGTATAAATTAAATCACAAATACCTTTGAAGGTAATTTCTGCTATAAAAAGACTACAATGACGCCTTTACTCAGATTGAAAAAAGTTTATTTTTTAAGGAAAATTGGAATCACTGTTAACGAATGTAGGGGTTCATCCATCATGAAGAGTAATTGAGACCTTATGTCGGATCCTAAAGATGTGTTTTTGAATGGAGTCGTTACACGTTAAAGGGCGAAGGTGAAGATAATTCTGATAATTGGAGACGTTTAAAATCAGTCCTGGATGACGTCACGGTTTGAGTGGGAACAGGGTGCAATATGGCGACGGTAGGGTAAACCATGAATTTCCAGGGTTCCCTACCTGAAGAGGAACAAACGAAACTCTTATTGGATCACTACTTTGTCTGTCTGTCTGTCTGTCAATTCCAAGTAAGTAATTCAAATAAATAGGGTTGTTCCTGCTGGCGTAGAATCAAAGAACGAAGCTACTAATTATTAGTAGCTATTATAGGTTAGACCTACTCACAAAGCAAGTCATTGGAAAATTAAGAAAAATGTTAGGCATGGGACCCTCGGTGCGCGAGTCCGGCTTGCACTTGGCCGAGTTTTTTTTAGTTTTTTCGACGTTTAATATTTTTGATTTAAAACTGATTAGGTAATTCCGCGTTCAATAAGTAGGTTCTGAGTTCCATTTAAGGTCGGCATTTATACTGAATGTTACTAAAAAATAGCATCATCACCAGCCTTTTTTACGTCCCACTGCTGGGCACAGCCCTCCTGTCAGAATGAGAGGGCTTGGGCTATAGTTCGGTTCCCACGCGGGCCTAGTGCAGATTGGGAACTTCACACACACCATTGAATTGCTTCGCAGAAGTGTGCAGGTTTCGTCACGTTGTTTTCCTTCACCGAAAAGCTCATGATAAATTACAAATGTAACTAAATAGCTAAGTGTAAAGTTTTTATCACGTAAAAAAATCGTGGAAACTGTAAAAATAGAACATGGTTTTAACTTTAAGACTAACCTGATTTATGTCACTAGATAAACATGATGTTTTAACTCGCTAAAATAGACATTTAGTCAGTCAAATTCCATATGGCCGGGTTATTCCGACATTTTTAGTATTCAGTATGCAAACAATCGCATAGCGGTTTGTTAGCTCTTAGTGCAGGGGCAGATGTCACATTTTGTATGTAAATTTTAGACGTCTATTAAAAATCTGTTATCGAGTTTCATTAAAATTATGTGTTTTTTTATGCTTTTTATGTATTCTTTTTTTGCTAGTAACCTGCTATAAATTCGTGACCTAAAGCCTTTTTAATTAGCACCACCTGCTTTAATATGTTCTTACCTTTATTCCATTATGGTTGCCTGGTAGAGATCGCTCTGTAGCGATAAGGCCGCCCATTGCTGCCTTGTATTTTCTTTGTGCCTTATTTCTTGTTTTGACTGTTATGTGGTGTTCAATAAAGAGTTATTGTATTGTATTGTATTGTAATAGTATACAGGGCTTTATTCATAAACGTTCTCAAGCCTCCATTAGCTAAAATAGGTTTTGTCTTCTTCTTTACTAACGGAAATTTTAATGTGACAAAAAAGGACACACAAGTTTAACGGCATTTTTATTAAAATAGGTTAATGAATAATAGGTTAGTCTGTAAAGGGGTTATAGAACGTAAGTAGCATAGCGGATCAATAGAGCAAGTTGTTTTTGTATTTTTCGTGAAATTGTTTCAATTTTATTCCTATGCCGTATGTTTGAAATAAACAGTTAATTTTTTTTAAGTAGGTACTCTTCACTTTAGTGATTAAACATTTTCAGAAAATAATTTTGTTCGAGGAAAGCAAATGTGTGTTTTGGATGCAAGAGACCTTTCGTAAACAGTCTTTGTTAGGCTTTTTAAAGATTTTCCATAGTTATGATGTTAGCAACAGCACCTGAGTTTGTTTTTCAAAACAAGGTCAATGTCCTTTTATTAAATTTACCTTATCAGATTTTACAATACAGATAAGCTTTCATCATCATCATCATGTCAGCCGAATGACAGTAAAATGTGGCTTTGGCATCTGATGTATTCAGATAAAAGGGAAATTAATCTTTAATTAGATTCACATTTCGTAATCGGAACTGAGCTTTCGCAACTTCCCCGTCGCTTATCACTGCAATCTGCCATCCGGCCGACCAACCTAGTTTTTTTTTAATGAAAACGTCACATATACAATATACTGTACATCCGCGCCTATTCTGCCTATTCCGGGCTTTTTGTTCGCTTTGTTTCATACCATTTGTATGACAATGGATCGACAAAGCATTTTTATAGGTCAGGGCTCGGGCGAAATGTATTGCGGAATACGCGCTTGCATTTTGGGTGACGTGCGAGATGACAGCTGTTTGCGTCGATTTTGTTATGCTTTCTACTGAATGGAAGAATTGCTTTTTTTTATACGACGAGGAAGACAAACGAGCAAGTGGATCATCATCATCATCATCAGCCCACAGCAGTCCACTGCTGGGTATAGGCCTCTTCCATGGCGCGCCACAACAATCTGTCTTCGGCCCGTCGCATCCATCCGCCGCCAGCAACCCTCTTAAGGTCGTCCATCCATCGTGCCTCAGGACGCCCCACACTACGTTTCCCCGTTCGTGGTCTCCATTCGAGGACTTGTTTGCTCGACCGTTCATCGTTCCTGCGACATACGTGGCCAGCCCAACGCCATTTCCATGAACTAATTATTTGCAAGGGGGTCACCTGATGGTGATCACCACTGCCCATAGACACTTGTAACCCCGGAGGGTTTGGAGACGGTTGGGAGGGGTTGGCGTTGCCAACCTAGAGAGTTAAGAAGAAAATGTCTCTTGTGCCCGTAATTACATAAGCTGTCTTACTTTCCACAACGGAACATAACAGTGCAAGCACTGTTGCTTAGTGGCAGGATTAGCGAGTAAGATGGTGGTAGCGACCTCGCACAAGGTCCTACCCGCTTACTTTACTAGCGTAAAAACAACGTCTGTTGAGCCTGTCTGTGTGTCTGTTGACGACCGAATGACCACTAGGGTTAGAAAACCTGACTATGAAGCTTGAGGTCTTTCGATACCCCGTCGAGGTAGATATTTGTATGACGAATACAAATGTTTTTTTCTCTTGGATCTTGGATGTTTAATTTGTATATAAGCTTGTCAGTTAGGCGTATCCATTAAGCATCCGCAAAAATGCTTAGGACCTGTTACTTGAGTCACTTGAGTAACTTACCAGTTCTTAGTTATGATGTAGTTATGACGACCGGATACCTTGACTATGAAGCTTGAGGTCCCGGTTTCGATCCCCGGTCGGAGCAGATGTTTGAATGATAAATACGAATGTTTGCTCTCGGCTCTTGGATGTTTAATAAGTATGTGTATCTGGTGTCTAGTACCCTTAGTACAGGCTTTGCCTAGTTTGGGACTAGGTCAATTGGTGTCAATTTGTCCCATGATATTTTTCTATTATTATTATTTCTAGGTCCGCCGTCGCTGCCCGCTTCCCCGTACCTCATCTTTACCCTATGCCAGTAAAGGTAGTCCTTTACTGGCAGATTTTAGGCCGCTATGGTCAAAGCGCATAACTGAATAGGTTTCTGCGGCAGTCGAGCGGTGTGGAAGAAAAAAAATCAACCAATGGAATAGCCGCGCTTGACGAGGTTAAGACAATCCCATTGGCGGATTTTACCTCCCCCACTGCTCAACTACAGCAGAAATCTACGGAGACGCCACGACTGCAGAGGCCCTAGTACGAACATTCGAAACCTGCGTAACGTAATTGAGTAGTAAACGTTTTTGAGTAATTTGTACGACGTTTGGAACAGCGCCCGCCCGTGAGCGTATTTGGAACAAAAATTTAGTATGAAGTTTCTTGATTTCTATACGATGGTAACGTCACGCAGGATTCGTAAACTTCGTGCTCGGCCTACAGCACTTAGGAAAATGGTAAGCCGAGCGAATGCAGTGTAAAAAGCAATACCTCGCTTTCCTATCGTAATCACCCTGCCAACGCGCGCTAATAAATCTCAATTTATTTACAACAAAAACAAAACTGTTTCAATAGCGAGAAAAACTGGAAGCGTAATTTCAAAGCTTTAGCTATAAAAGGAAGCTAAAAGGACTAAGGAGATAAGGAGATATAATTTAAAAGATGACAACGTACACGCTTCTTCAATATAATTGAAGACCACCGATAATCACCTAGCGTTTTAACGTTTTAAAGTAAACTCTAAGGCTCCTCCTTAAGGTAGGGATTGGGAAGATATTTTAGTAAAGATATTGGATATAAAACTGTATGATGCGCAAGACAATAGAATAGTCTCAACGGATAATGGTGAGATTACAGAGACAAAGGCTTTGACGACAGTTCTCGTATTAACTGCCCATTATGGAGTTTAATTTGAAATGAAATATGTTTTTTATTTGTTATTTGAATACCTTCCATTTAGGGTAGGATGATAGACAGGCACGCATTTCAGGGGGACTACTACGAAATTCGAAAATCGAAGTTCGTATCGTATCGTCCCGTTCACTCTCGTATTAAAGCTTGAGCGGGACGACACGATACGAAGTTCGAATTTTGAGCTTCGTAGTACGGCCGGAAGGCCAAGATGCACACTAACGCAAAAACATCTTCTATGTAGACAGTAGTAGCCGTGGAGGCCTAGTGGTTTCACCTATGGCCTATCAAGCAGAGGTTCGTGGGTTCGATCCCTGAGTTTTTCAAAATTTATGTACGAAATTACATTTGCAATTTATCACTTTTTCGGTGGAGGAAAACGTCGTCATGAAACCTGCTCACACCTGCGAAGCAATTCAATGATGTGTTTGAAGTTCCCCATCCGCATTGGGCCTGCGTGAGAACTATAATCCAAGCCGTCTCGGTGGCTTTGGTGAGGTTCAGAATAATAATAAAAAACTTTGCTTGGCTCATAACTGAAGCTCCAGTTTCAGACAAATGTCAGCAGTTTCGTCGGTACGTACTTTCCGTTTCAAATCTTGCAAACACAATTTCACTCACTTCAGTGGTTGGACGTTGCACTGACGCGATATGAATATCGGTACAGAATGCAGAAATTGGATGACAGCAAAAACTATTTTTTTAAGACAAAGTTATTTTATGTCACTCTGCTAATCTCGTAATGAAAAGTTTTGTCTTTTATCATCTTTCTCCTTTCAGCTAAAGCACATAACATGTCGTATGATGAAACAACAATATTTCCACAAGTGCTTACGCGAGAAAACGGTGCGTTCCCATTTCGCCCGCCATTTTGTGTAGCGTTTTTATTGCAACTGTAGTATTTAGATCAAATTAAAAAGATAATAGACCTTGTGTCGTACCAGGAGGTGAAAGAAGTCACATTGGAAAGAACGGACTGGAGACGACCAGAGTGATACTCTAATATTGTGTAAGATGATGATGATCATGATGAAAAAATAAATAGGTATTAATTATTCTGTAATGCTCACAGCTACGAGCGCTAGCATCACTTTTCGTTACTAAATAACCTAACCAACTTAAAAAAGTTAAAAACCCCTGACATTGTAATTTCAAAGTTCAAGATTTTAATGAAACTTAGCTAACAACCATCTCGATTAAACTAGCTTTCGATTAAAAAGCGTATCCGAATCGGTTCATCCGTTTGAGGGCTTTGATGCCACAAACAGATACGCAGATACACAAGTCAAACTTGTAACAATCTTTTTTGTCGGGGATTAAAAACAGAAAACCTGACTTCGATTAAAAAACCCCACAAAAATCGGTACAGCCGTTCGGCCTATGATGCCACAAACATATAAACCCACACAGAGACGCACATGTTAAAGTTATAGCTCTCTTTTTGCGCCGGGGGTAAATGATAGATAGATAGATAGATAGATAAAGTCTTTATTTTTCACAACACAGGAAACACAAACATGTATGAAACAGTGCAATTAGGTACATTTGGTATACAAAAATGAACAGAGAATACAAAACAGCAAGAAAAACTGGAAACAGTAAAAAAGAGAAAGAAAGACGAATAACAATGTTGTTTAAATGTACGTTTGTGAGTGCCAAGTGCCGTGAAAAGAAAGGTGCTGACTCAGCATAAAGCTGCGGAGACCGCAGCGCTGGTATTCTGCCAGGATCAACTGAGCCAGACCTGTGGAATACGCAAGAGAACACGAATGCTTATTGTATAAAATAAAAATGTATATTAATAAGAAAAGAGTAATAATGACAATACGAATAAGACTAATAAATAAATGACACCCAATTTAACATCTCTCTGCTGAAACAGTGAATAAGCTTAGAAAGCAACACCCCAGTAATGCGAAAGAGCAAGGTGGATGGAAACATTGCGTTCCTTTCCTCCCCCCCCCCCCCCCCTCCCCCTTGTCCGCCGTGTTTATTGCAACGACTCCGCAGGGATAGGTCAGTGCTACCCTGCCTTAACAGTACGTTTGCTGGTTTATTAGTATTCCTTTTTTCTATTTTATCTAGAATCATCAAGCGAAGGGGCAAGTTATTTTCATGGGCTATTCTCAGCCATAAATTCAATAATAATAATAAATATCATGGAACAAATTGACACAAATTGACCTAGTCCCAAACTAGGCAAAGCCCGTATTTGGGTACTAGACAGCGGATAAACATACTTATATGCATATTAAACATCCAAGACCCGAGAACAAATATTCGTATTCATCATACAAACATCTGCCCCGACCGGGATTCGAACCCGGGACTTCAAGCTTCATAGTCAGGGTTTCTAACTACTAGGGTATTCGGTCGTCAATGAAAAGATTATTGCGTAACAGGACATCCACAAAACTATAAAATTATGCACAATGCGAAACAGTCAACTAAAAACTATGTACTTATGTTAGTAATGTCCCTGTGCCAGACACTGTCCCAATACTTAGTAGTACACCTTCAATCTTACGTAGCAATAAATGTAACAAGAGCGGTGTTAATTACTGGAGTGAAAGTATCAATCATTATAAGACCTTACCAAGTTACCAGTTAAGAAATATTAACTGAGAAAGCAATTGAATCGTTTCGATGTGACCTTTACTTTTTATCCTGCGATTTGTTTTGTAAAGATTTATATTTAACTATTTTCTTCTGGTCTCACTGGTAAATTGCTGCTTTTTAGTATCGTAGGGTTGGCAGCACTGATTGCAACGACCCCACTGGGATGGGTCACTTCCACTTGGCTTTTGTTTATTAATGGCTTCACACTTCTGCCGGCTGCGGGATCCTGAATGGATTTTTATCTTGCAAAACGCATTTGTTCCGGGATTTGTATAGTTTTACGTTCACTTTCCAATTGCGAGCGAAATTGTCTCCGCAAGAACTGCGTTTAACTCGCGACGCCTAATTTCATTCAAGCACTTTTACAAAATACACCGGAGAAGGAGGATGCGTAAAGCACAAGACCGGTCTGAGTTGAGGAGCCTTGCGGGAGGCCTATGTCTAGCAGTGGACGTCTTTCGGCTGACATGATGATGATGACCAAATACCAATCATTGCTCGGATAGCGTACTTGGTTAGCAGCAGCTCGTCACCGTGGTTTGGTGGATTCGAATCCCAGTCCGAGTTTTTGGTCTTGATATTTACGTTTCAGTTAGAAATAAAAAAAAAACTTTTACCAAAAGCTTGTACCTTTAACATGACACTACCGTGAGAATACAATACAAGTATTCTTTATTGAGAACCACAAAACAGTACTAGGAGTTTACAGAAAACAGGTCAAGTATACAATAGGCGATCTTATCGCTTACAAGCCATCTCTTACAAACAAACAAAATACGCAAATCAAGATGAAGAGTCTAATTTAAGCGGCAAAAATTAACAGATAGGAGAAACGTAAACTGCGTGAAAACACCTTTTTAAATCGAAAATATCTATACTGTCGTTGTATAAAAACATGAAAAACCAGTTACACTTCCAAAGTTGACGTAATCATCCGATAAGACAAAATGTTATCAGATCCCTTAATCGCTCACGAAAATTGAATAAAGAATCAGAACGTTGCTTAATTTATTCGAGTCATTTTGCTTAAGCCGTAGCTTGTACCTATAAATTATTTTGACACACAAGGGAAATTTAGCGTAAAATGGCGACGCGAATTTTAACAAACAACTAAAACAATTGTGTTGTATGAAAACTGTATTTTACATAATATAGTATTTTCGCATACAATTAAAATAAGAAATAATTCTTTTTAATGGGATTTTTATTATGTTAGGCCGTTTGGATGCTTGTTATTAAATAAAAAAAACATGGAATTTGGAATGGAGATAGCATTAGAGACTAATGCCCCAGATTAAAACATATGCTATGCTAAACATATGCGAACCGAATTCTACGCAGACGACGTTGCAGAGGGTCGAGCACGGCTTTGCGAATGCTGCGTAACGTTACGGTTATGGTATCGAGATCGAGAAACCTCATACTAAATTTTAGTTCCAAATACGCTCACGGGCGGGCGCTGTTCCAAACGTCATACTTAAACTCGACAACGTTTACTATTCGATTTTACGTTACGCAGCATTCGTAAAGTCGTGCTCGACCCTCAGGCAACAGCTAGTATTGTAATAATAGGATCTTTTTCGTTACTATTTTATGGCAAATAAAAGTTTTTCCAACGAATCTTGAGTATCTTTAAAAGGAAGACGAACGAATGAGATAATTGCTCATGTGTTTCAAAAATGCCTTAAATTGCTCTGTTTTCATACATTTATACGGAATTATCGCTGCTACTAATTTAACTACCGACGCATATCAGTTACAAAAATACTTTGTATTCCACATTTTCAGAATAATCATGTCATCACAACTTAACCTGTACCACTCAAGCTGGACTCATAAAATAAAACCTTGTACAATCAATGCGACCCTACATTTTATCACCGAACGTTCGAGCCAATACGAGAATGACCCTCCAGGGAACCGCGGGGAATGAGCCATCATCAGGACCACGTTATGCGAAGTGAACCTATCCCTCCAAGCAATTAAGGCGAGTTTTGATTGGCTGGCGATAATCCAATTATTTTTTTCTCATGGAGGAAGGATTGCGTTTTGGATGTCTGAATGTCTGAATGAGATCTAGATTTTTGTTTGCGACAAGTACCTAATTCTAGATTGGTTAGCAAGACAATGGGGTTGGTGCTTAGTTGGTCAAATAAGTATTTTTTTTTAATGCCAAAACGACCGATTGAACTGGTCACTTTAGAAAATGTCATCCATTTATCGTCCACCAATTTAGTATGGCGATACTGAGTAGGAATACTGTCACAATGCTCTCGTTATCAATTCTGAATCTAGACATTTTAATTTTATTACATAACTAGCTTATGGCCCGCAGCTTGGCCCCTGTGAAATATTTCAAAACGGCTAGTTCCCTATCCCGTGGGAATTTCGAAAAATCCCTTCTTAGTGCACCTCTAGGATACTCAAGGTATTAGGCGTTACACTCTTGCCAGAGTGGTCGTGGCCGTCACGTCGGGGTGCGAATTGCCGCTCTTGTGCATTCCTGTATACTCAAGGTATATGTTTACCAAACTTCAAGTCCCTAGGTCCAGTGGTTTAGGCTGTGCGTTGTCTCTCAGTCAGTCAGTCACGGTGCTGTTTTATAGGTATAAGACAGATATCAACGTTGTACTGTTTTTTGGTTTTCAATAAATAATATTTGTACTTGTTGTAGTTGTTTAATTTTTACAGATTATATTGGCAAAGGGTTGTATTTGTTTCATTTTTACAGATTATACAAGGGGGTGGGTATAGTAATAGGTGATTTACATCATAGATGATCGAATGCGAAGCGCGAGCGAGCCGCATCCGTTTTAGCTTTTACAAAAAAAGCTTTTCGTCATAGCATGCAATGAAAAGTCTGAGCCCTGTTAATCCATTATCTTACTCTTCCTCAAAAGTCATAACCCGGGGTTCCGAATGCGACATTAATCATTATTAATTAAGCATTTATTTATTTACGGCGCGCATTAGAGTGGGGCAATTTGTTTTGTGCCGCGTCACCACGCCTGTGTGTTCCCACGGCGCTATTATGATCCAGCCGTTTTGGGTCGAGTTCAGAGTAGACTGGAATAGAGAGCGAAAGAAAGTCGGACGATCCTCTAGAAAAACATGCGTATGTACGTATCATCACCAGCCTTTTTTACGTCCTACTACTGGGCACAGGCCTCCTCTCAGAATGAGAGGGCTTGGGCTATAAGTTCCCACGCGGGCCCAGTGCGGATTGGGAACTTCACACAATTAATTGAATTGCTTCGCAGATGTGTGCAGGTTTCCTCACGATGTTTTCCTTCACCGAAAAGCTCATGATAAATTACAAATGTAATTCCGCACATAAATTCCGAAAAACTCAGAGGTGCGAGCCGGGATTTGAACTCACTGCTTGAGAGGCCATAGGTCAAACCACTAGGCTATCACGGCTTTACCATTCATTTGGGAGCTATAATGCCACAGACACACATGGTACACAAATACACATGTCAAACTGATCACACTCGTACTGTACGAGTGTGATCAGTTTGACATTAAGTTGTATGTGTACTTATAACACTCCACTTTTTGGGTCGAGGGGGGAAAACATTTCAAGTTAAATACAATAATAGTCTGTCTCTGTTTAATATGCCTACTCTACACCATGGAGGTAGAGCGTAGAACGCGTTGGTACGAATGTAATGGACTCTCGAAAAGCGCCTAAACTTTACGCCTTTATAAGCTCTTGCAGCTTTCAAGAAACCTTGGAAGGTTAATTTGTGCCAACGAACTATGACTCGAAATAAAGCTTATGAGCTTCGTCAAAGAAACTTGAATGTGCTTTGTGAAACCTAGAATACTGGATTATATAGTGATGAAGTTTGGCTTATTATATTTTTAAACCTAATTTATTGAATCAGGCGTTACTTTGCGGAGGTCCATATTTACGAACTAAAAAGAATTACCTACTTTGCTCAACCGCGACAAGCACTTTTGCACTTGCACTCGCGGGTGAGCAAAGTGATTGTTTTTAGTTTTTTAACCCTGACGCAAAACAGTGGGGGTGTTACATGTTTGACGTATGTGTGTGTGTGTATCTGCTGTTTCATCGGAGCCCCAAAATGGATGCGTCGCGGTTTTTGATTAACCATAAGCTAATTTAATCGCGACCTCTCTTAGGTTAGTTTTATAAAGATAAACTAAGATTTCGGGGGTTTTTCTACTTATCAACAAAGTTATTTTTGATGAATGATTCACCTGTTTTATTGCCATTAGTATCTAACTGTACTATGCATATTGGTAAGGGTTTTCTATGCAGTTGAAAAAGGAAGTACCTATAGCAATGTTTTTTATTGCAATGATATTCATCAACCACCTTGTATTAAGCAAACAGAAATTAATCATAATTACAATAATTAGATCAGAGAAAGCAATTAAACACCATAACCAATTATCCACGATACATTACGCACGAAAATACACATCTTATTCCAAATTACCCACTTCCTAAGTAAAACGCCGGAATTTAATATAATTAAAACGGAATATAAACTCTTAATTTCGAGTTTACAAGGACCCGAGTAATTGTTTATTAAAATTTAATTATATGACGTCTAATTACCCTTTGAGCGTGTAACGTCATATTTGATGCTGTTAGGCGTACACGCCAATGATATACGCCCTTGTTAAATATTTTTATGGCCTCATAATTTTATGTCGGTGTTGTCTTTTTTAATTCTTGTCTATTTTAATAAGTGCGTTTCCTGTGGGAGATTTATTAGACAATGGGAGTAAAATTTGCTTGTTTTCATGGTGACCGAAGTCCGAAGGAAGGGAGTTGGAAGTTGTATTTATGCATCCGACTTGAGAAACTTCGCTAGCGATGTAGAACAGTGATGACGTCACTCGCGTGTGGCGCTAAGGTCGGCTTTAATTTTATTGCCGTGACTTGACTTGACTTATAATATACATTAATTTGACCTCATAGACTTTTTGGCTACTTCTGCTGCTGATAGTACACGATAGGTATTAACCTATCGTCAAATTAATGTATTAAAAAAAAAAAAATTTAATAATATATGTGTATGTGTATATGTGTATGTATAATATATGTTATAAATAAATAAATATCATGGGACAAATTGACACCAATTGACCTAGTCCCAAACTAGGCAAAGCCTGTACTATGGGTACTAGACAACGGATAAACATACTTATATAGATAAATACATACTTATATACATATTAAACATCCAATACCCGAGAACAAATATTCGTATTCATCATACAAACATCTGTGACATTGTGACATTTGTTACGAGTATTAAAAACGAAAATTTATTCAGCATTTTACAAATTATTACTAAAACAACAACATTTATTTGCATTTCATTTACAATTTTTTACGTCACAAAATCTCACCAAGCTATAATTTGCTTTTTAAAAACATACAGAGCGTTCACTCCCAAAAAACGCTCTAGTTTACAAAGCATTACCGACGCGTATCTATACGACATTTTTAAATGGTGTACAGACCACCCGTACCGGAGGAATTAATAGAGTCTTAGCCTGCGTCATAATGTAACTCATTAGTGGAAGATTTAATTTATGGCCAGGACAGTTTTCAATGGCGGCGAGCGAGAAGCGTGGACACGGCACTTTTTACTTTATTTTTTATTTTTACAATGTAATGTTGACATTATAAAAATCAACGCCGGGACAAATTAGACTGATTTTATTAATGGAAGTGTTTTGTGTCCAACATTGTTAAAATAAGGCGATGTAAAAAAAAAACTATCTTTTAGTCACTTTTTGTTTTTTCTTGTAGTACATTTAGAACTGTCATGAGTAGGATAGTGTTAGGTAAAGCAAATTTAAAAACTTATAATCTGTGAAATTACTGGTAGATTTTTTTATTAGGGTACTTAACAATTACAATTTCGCAGACTTATCCATAATCACACAAGTCTTTATCAAACGCAAAAAGCAACTCATTTACTCCCTTTAAAATGCCGCGTCCACTCTCTTAACGCTCCTACGCTGCGCTTAAGCACACATATTTCATATTGAGCGATCAATCTTGCGCCCACACCGAGATTTACGCGGCGCTTTTCATTTTTATTCAAATTTTAATGTTCGACGTGATGAGTTTATTTTCGGGCGATTTTTTCGAATGCGCCGGCTGTTTTTTTGCTTCTGTTCAATGCAATCTATTGAGAATAAGAACTAAGTAGTGTTGTCACGATTTTGTCGACAAATTGTAGTACCTACCTCTTCAATAATAATGTACTTAAGTAGGACTGAATTCATGTTACATTACATTACGGTTAAATTTTAAAACTCTGAGTACCGAGTCTGAGTGAGTCATTTAGGTACGTAACGTAGACTGGTACTATTTAAGAAACAGTATTTATAGTGATTAATCACAAGTATATAAAAATACACACCACACTCATATTTCACAAATAATAATGCACTCATATTTTATTTTATTGTAGATCCCATGTAATTTACCTGTGTATCACAAATAAATGGCTTACTTACTTACTTATAGATAATAGGGACGGCCTCAAAAGTCGCTCGTCACTTTTCTACCTTTTCGCTCGACGGCTACATGCAGCGCGTCATACGTGATTGACAGGTGTGTCATTACGACAAGGTACAAAAGTAATGAGCGACTTTTGACCCTAACTGTACCAGCAGGCAATATTTCTCCAACGTGACAAAAGACAAATCGTTGATGGCAATTCCGTGTAAATCTCTGATTTGTTGACTTTTGTTCAAGCGCGCTTCCTATAGGCTGTGAAATATAGATCAAATGGTCACTGTCATAATGAACATACGAAACTGAATACTTTACTCTGTGGCGATAAGACCGTCTTTTGCTACTTGAACTTATTTTCTTTGTACCTTTTTCTGTTTGCTTGTTATCTGGTTATCAAAAAGATTTCTTGTATTGTAAGTACTTATTATACTAGATTAGTTAACATTTTAAATAGGTAAATAAATCATGTTAATTTTCCTACCTAAAAAATCTCATAACACCTAAATCGACGTGATCCGGCTTAATAGACCTGCTTCAAATAAATAGAGTATCATTCCCCTTTAATTACACGAACCCCGAATAGCGGCAGATAATATTAATCTGTACAAAAAATTTGCATCCCTATCGCCATTCCAGGAGCAATTTTAATCGTCTCTCATCAAGCATAGCTCTGCGTAACCACGCGGTTTTACGACCGCCATTTTGAATTAATTTCGCGCCAAACAAAATGGCGGATGGCCGCACGGACAAAGCTTTTTTGAGTGGAGTTGCCAGTTCATACTTGTAGCAACAAAAATGTACCTAGCTAAGTAATCGAAGCGTTAACATTGACAATTATTATTTCCTATGTCTCTTTAATTATATGTATAGAGGCTTGTGCATTTCGTTGTGAACGTTTTTACATACTACATGCATTGATAAAGCCTGCATTAGAAAATCGACAAAACCGTCACACAGCCAAAGGTCAGACGCACCCAACTGTAACTAAATTGAGCAATATTTTTACATGTCAAAGTGCTTATGACCTGGACATAAGATTGATTTTTGCCTGGCCTATGGAAAAACTTTTTTCACTATGTGTATACCTTACCTGCACATCTCCCATGACCTATGCGGTCAATGCTTATCATATTTTCGGCAGATGGCAAAACGGGTGCCATCTCCAGTCATAGTACTTTACGCCGCGCGGAACAATAAAAAAAATATTAATCTTAAACGAGATCTCGAGTATTAGACAACCTCAATTTCATAATATTAATTTGAATTTTCCCGTGTTAATGGTTACGATTATCAGGGCAATAATGAGGATGTGTTTACCTGCTTTACGGGCAATTATTTGGGGCCATGTTTTTAGACTTAATTGCGTGTAATTGCACCCTTGAGGTTCCGAAATAGGTCGGAGATACTGTTAGTTAATACTGCCCAGCTAACACAAACAGCGTATCTTCATAGAGAACTCTCGGCATTTACGCCCTTCTGTGTTTAGAAGTCAGAAATGGTGAATGGGTATTGTTGGAAACGTAATGCCACGGCAATCATTAATTTATTCATTAAATCACTCATTCGTGACCGAACTATCGCAGTTTTTTTTCTTGGCAAGTACTCATCGTTGCTTATAGAATCCGTAGAACGGAAGCTCGTAGATGTGCACTGTGCCGAAGGCACAACCTTTTTGTATAGATTTATGTTTTTATACTTTTTTTATTAATATTTTGTAGTTTTGTTTTGGAATTGTCTTTTTGAGGCAGTTCGAATACAAGCGTTGAGATAACCAGTCGTTTCTGTTTGCACATAGAACCAGTCCCTTAGCCCTCTGCTAATCCTCAGCTATATGTACCTTAGAGAATCTGTATAGAAATCACGCAAAGAAAATGCAGCTTTTAAACCATGGCATAAAGGTCTCTGCAACCAGGTCAAAAAAATGTATTAAGTATATAGAACAAAATATAGTCCGACCATACTATGCAGCATGAAGTCTTCGTAAAAATCGCGTGAAATCACAAGCTTTTATAATAATATTAACTTCTTGTTAATTATGACTCACACTTGGCCGGTCCAAGTTCAATCTGACCCATTTTCAGTAGTTTAATTGAGTTCGATTGACATGAAATTATGTTTATGATGAAAAAAAAAACAGATAGCAAAAAAAGCAACGTACACACGTTAAATTAATAACAGTTTCATAGAAACCCTAAATGCCATGCTTTCCTTTCATTCCGCCATTTAGCTAAGTGAGTATTAAGACCCTAGTTTAACCACTTAAACCTGAGTTAAGTTCACATCGTTAGTACTGGCAAATTATTAACTATTTAGCAATGTTTCCTACTCTAGTCACATTGGTTTTAGCACTAATGGGAAAATGGTCGTTTTGCATTTAATTTAAAACAAGAAACTTTGTTTGTTTTGGTGCTGCGAAAATGGCCTCCTATTAGTGGACTCTAAATAGCACAGTTTTTTAGCAATCATGAATAATTACATTGGTTAGACTATCGGACGAGAGGTGGCGCTGTCCGCGGTGTCCGCCCGATCGTATACCCAGAGTAAAGTAAAAGTAGTAGTACAAAAAGTGGTAGCACAAAATAGGTATTATTAGATGAGGGCTTGGAACTCTCGGTGCGCTATTCCGACTAGCTCTTGATCGAAAAAAGCACAACGACGAGCACCTGTGTCACTCGCTCACTACACGTAAGTAGTTGGGTATTGTGACCACAATGTCACGATTCTGGATACCCCCACTGGGGATACAGTCATAAACATGTGTCCATAATCCCTTGACACCTTGTCACCCGATAACTCGGCACTTTACAATTTTATAATTGTGGCGTTGCGCAGCTAAGGGAAATTTTATGAGGCTTGCGGCTTATATTTATGAACCAGCCAAACATTAAGCACCTTTAATGAGAGGTCCCTTCCTAGAGAAAACTCTAGGTAAGTTTTTCTTTTCGCCCCTAAACTTGCCTATTTGTCTGGAAGAGATCGCTTTTAAGCGATAAGACCGCTTAGAAATATTATTGCTAAAAACAAATGGTGTAAGTACTTACCAGTTACTAATTCTTTTAGAAACGTATTTTCTTTATATACAACAAGGAAGGCAAATGAGCAAGTGGATCACCTGATGATAAGTGATCATCACTGCCTATAGATACCTGCGACCCCGGGGAGTTTTGCAGATGCGTTGCCAACCTAGAGAGTTAAGATGAAATGCCTCTTGTGCCGGTAATTACACGGGCTGTCTTACTCTGCACACCGGAACACAACAGTGCAAGCACTGCTGCTTATCGGCAGGATAAGCGAGTGAGATGGTGGTAGCGATCCGGACGGACCTCGCACAAGATCCTACCACCCGCAAATACCGTATTCGTTGAAATATGTTAGAGCGATCAGAATGGTTCGTTAAAACAAATCCTATAATACTCAAGGAGACCATAACACCGTACCAAGTAACTTATTGTTACAATTATTCGAACCGTATTTTTCTAGAACAATCAGTGTCATATACACGGTGTCTCTTCAGTTTAATATTTAACTCTGCGTTCTTGGTAAAAGTTTCTACTTTAGGCTTAGCTTAAAGAATGAGCGAATAGCGGTTTTTGGTCCGCGTTGTGAATTGAAACTTATTAAAATTACTAAGCCTCTTATTCATAAACCTATTTGAACTAAAATACAAATATCGACATCAAACAATTCTCATACTATTTAACAACTTTAACGTAACGCAATCGAGGCGTATTTTTGGCCGTTGATTACATAAAAGGCCGTTGATTACGTAATGCCCTTAGTGTAATCACAAAGCACAAAATACGTCTCGATCGCGTTTGCGTATGAGAATTGTTAAACGCGAACGCGTTCGAGACGTATTTCTTGGCCTGGTCGGCGATTACACTAGGCGCTCTGGTCGCACTCAGGTGCCGATGCCAATTGCGCAAATAATAACTTTATTGATAAAAAGCTCTGAAAGTCCTTATAACTATGAACTCTATTCTTTATGTAGGTAAAAACCTGCTCCTCCCCACAAAACAAAACGTCGTAAGCTTATGACTTGCAGCACACCTTTATAAAGCATTCATGTGACAACCACAAGCTATTTGTAAGTATGTCGTTGAACCCTACAATAAGGTAAAACGCTCGTTCGTTGTGTAAATTCTTCATTTATTACATTTTGCGGCGAGCTTAAATATTCAGTTCGCGAAAGAAACTTAGCGAGCCGCTTTATTCCTACTTTAAAGATTTTGGTATCTATAAACAAGTCTTATATAGTCGGATCATTTGATTGATTTAGACACGATAAAGATTCTAGATCAACTTACCTCGGTCCGACGGACAAACAAACGGACAGACAGACAACGGTCCCAAGCGTGTATAAAACCCCATTTCCTTTCGGGGGACAATAATTTTACTTTAAAGATTATACTACTGTAGGCCGAGCACGAAGTTTACGAATCCTGCGTAACGTTACGGTTATCGTATCGAGATCGAGAAACCTCATAGTTAATTTTAGTTGAATATGCGCTCACGGGCGGGCGCTATTCCAAACGTCATACAAATTTCTCGATAACGTTTACTGTGCCCTAAGCACGACTTGTCGAATCCTGCGTCACGTAAAATTCGAATAGTAAACTATAACGAGTTTGTATGACGTTTGGAACAGCGCCCGCCCGTGAGCGTATTTGGAACTAAAATTTAGTATGAGATTTCTCGATCTCGATACGATAACCGTAACGTAACGCAGGATTCGACAAGTCGTGCTTAGGGCACTGCTCCTTTATGTTACGCAGGTTTCGAATATTCTTATTCGGGCCTCAGCATTAACTATACATAATATTAGTATACCCAATTACATAGCCACTCATTAAATTTTCAAGACGAACTCCTACGCAAATGTCTCAAGTACATACTACAAATGTCTAGACAATTAATAGACAAATCTGTTTGTATGTATTTTCGGTAGAATTGCGTAACGAGCGTTACATTTTCAAATCTATTTGAAGCACCGGAAACTAGGGTTAAATCGCTGCATAGGGCTTGCAAATACTTGCAGATGATTGGAACAGGTATTTTGAGGAGCAAGTAAGTAGAGATAGCGAGTACTTTTGACTATAAAAGTGTCATAAATTGAGCCTTCCGCAACCTTTTTATAAGCGTTTTTTTTTTAACTTTGTAGTTACTATTGTCATCCTGTGCGTCAAATAAATGTATTTTCATTCTTGTTTTCTTTGAACACCGTACTTAGGATCGACAGCTTTGATAGAAACTTAATCTTAATTACGAAATATACCAAAATGACGTACAAACAAATGCATTTAATTACAAATAAAATAAGTATATAAGAAACTTGGCTTTATTAAATTACTATTGTCATAAAATAACACACAAAATACACAAGTCGCATACAAAGAACATTTTTTTATACGATTAGGAAGGCAAACGAGCAAGCGAATCACCTGATGGTAAGTGATCACCACTACTAGACACTCGCAACCCGAGATGGCGCTACTCTCCGGGTTTTTATCTTTGCTTAGGAGTATTTCTACTTAGTATACCTACAAGTATTAATACTCGTTACTTGGAACAACTCTACTGTCTGATTGCGGACTTCCGAAACTAGTCAGACGATTTAATTGGAATAACGACGGAACTATGTAATTTAGAAATATAGTCCACTATATCGTAGCTCTTCGCTCTTGTTTCGAACGGATATACTCGTATACATGTGCTAATACATTATGTTTATGATTAAGCCTTATGTACAATCAAGTGCAAAAATATGGGTGCATACCACTTACTCTAAAATATCCTATAAGTCGGCTAATTAATGTTGTGGTATTGTTGTTGTGATGGACTAATTCGATACATATTTTTGTACATGACCATAAACATATAAATATGTAGGTGTTTCAGTCTATTTTGTTTAGTAATAATACTCTCTTTTTGCCGATCCCTAGTAAACGATTCCTCTCCACCACTCAATGGTTGTCTGGTAGAAGTCCCTTTAAGGGACAAGTCTGGCTTTGTACTCGAATTTGATTGTTTGTAATTTGTGTTTTTATTTTGTTTTTTTGTACCTACCTCTGCTGGTTGACAAATAGGTCGTACGTTTTTTTTTATACGACGACGAAGGCAAACGAGCAAGTGGGTCACCTGATGGTTAGTGATCACCACTGCCCATAGACACCCACAACCCCGCAGGGTTCGCAGATGCGTTGCCAACCTAGAGAGCTAAGATGAAATGCCTCTTGTGCCCGTAATTACACCGGCTGTCTTACACTCCACACCGGAACACAACAGTGCAAGCACTGCTGCTTAGCGGCAGGATTAGCGAGTAAGATGGTGGTAGCGATCCGGACGGACCTCGCACAAGGTTCTTTTTAAAGTTCACAGGAGTGCTCTATTAGACTTTTCAACCCCTGGCTAAATTCTTGATGATCCATTAAAACGCACCCTGTTTAAGTTTATTTGAGAACCCAATTTTAACTTTAAGTCTATTATGTTATGTTTGTCTGTCTATTTGTTACACCCTCAGTTTTTCAAAGAAATTTCATTGTTGCCCAGTCCGGTTTAGAAATCGCAATCACGGTATTATTTTTAAGGTTGAAAACAGAAGATAATTAGGACATCAATGTGACTTGGCTGCGTCCCGAAGATATTCGTGTATGGTGTCCGGCTCTGTTGCCGTTGTCCGCTGCGTACTAATTGTAATACAATTGACAAAAATAATGTTTTATTTATTTGACATGATGACATGAAATGTATATTTCATAAATTTTTGTTATTTGACATTTGGAGACCATATACATCTCCAGTTTATGTATATGTATTATTATACTTATTATTTGACCGTGGAGGCGTTTTACACCTCTGCTGATTTTAATTTAGTTTAAATTGACCCTAGAGACTATACATCTCTAAGCCATTTAGATTAAGTATTATATTATAGTATTAATTCTGGGACCCTATACATCCCTTTGTAATTTAAATTTTCACAGATATTTGACCTGGAGACCCTATACATCTCCTGCTCAAATAAAACGTGCCAGTAAAGTAAAGTGTTCTGGTTTTGCTGTTTTAATAATTACTTTTTACACTTGTTTCTAAAATGCGGTATTTTTTTTTTCTCTCTTAATCTTTTAATGACAGAGTGAGGTTTCTTTGTGTAGTTTGTCTGTGGTTGCGTATTGTAAGAGCTAATGTAACTTGTTTTTAGAAAAAATGACTTTGTGCCAAGTTTCTTGCGGCGCATTCTTCTTGGCAATCATGGTCTTTCCGAAAGCGCTGGTAGACTCAAAAAAATGACGTGTAAAAGAGCATTCAACTGCCTATTTGCTGAATAAAATTTTGAATTTTGAATTTTGAATTTGAATGTAGGTATTATATCTAAACAGATAGGATTTTTTTTTATTATAAGGTGATTTGTCCTCTCTTAGGATATAGTTAAGACATAATGAGCAAAAAGGCACAGACTGATTGTCTTGTACAACAAACACCTTAGATTTTTGACAGAATATCAGCACTGCAGGTTGCTGCAGTACATGCTGAGTCAGCGCCTATTCACGACATAATCGCATGGCTCTTAATTTGAATAATATTTAAAATAAGCATGTATTGTAATTAACGATAAATTTATGTCTTATTGTTAATTTTATATTGTGAAATTTCTATGTTTGAGCTTTGTATGTGTTTGTTGTGAATAAAGTTTGTATCTCTCTATCTAAGTCTTTTTTAGCACAAGCGCCACTAATAATACTCAACACTAAATCAAATCTATTCCAAGGATTCCCAGATAACTCCCCATTTGGCCATCAGCTCGATAAAAAGCTATGCTGGATATATAAATTGTACGTAATGGCACAAGTATTGGCCTCCACGGATATGATTTAGTGGCCCGGTAACGTATAAAATGGCCCCGGAATAACCTGAGCAGTGTTGGGGTGACGTATGTTCTCTCTTCTCTGTTCTCTGTTCTCGGCTTGTGTTTTGGTCTAGTTGGTACCTGCGTTTATGTGGGGTGTTTTATGTGAACTTCACAAATATACGTTGGTGTTATTAATGAGAAGTTTCTATTTGTTCCTCTGTTTACGCCGTAAGATAGCGAAAGATAGATTTTGTCACAGAGCGCTGGAGAGTGTAGAAGTAACAATACAATATAATACAATACAAGAACCACATAACATGGAAAAGCAGAAGTAACACAGGCTAAAGTCTATTTTTTAATCTCAGAGACGAAAATGACAGCTAACTCCATTTGTGAAAGAAGGATGTAAGTCATTATGACTTTTAGCTGTCATTTTCGTCACCGGAATTGAAATTTAAACTCTTCTACTGGACTAATACAGTCATCGTGGGTAAGATACAGTGCTCATGAAATCTAACCTGAGGCCTTATTGTCTAAAGTGCTCGCCTTCGCTTAAGCATTCGGCATCTCTTTCTCGCACGATCTTGTACCGTTTGAGAGAAAGAGATGACGAATGTCAAAGCGAAGCCGAACGAGTTAAACAATAAGACCTCTGTTTTGTTTGCTCTTGACGAGTTTCCATACTTTAGAATGAACACTATTTCATGATATTTTTGTTTTGTTACAGGTACGTCAACATTTGTTTTTTTAATCCCGGCTCGGAAAGAGAATGTACAACGTAAGTCATGCAAAGTTACTGAAAATGAATAACTTTTACTAATATAGTGTAATTCTTATGCAAACTAGACTAACAACTAACTGCTGACTTGCTGTAACTTGCTGAGAATCATTTTCATTAACTAGCTTTCGATTAAAGAAACCGCATTGAAATCGGTCCATCGGTTTGGGAGTTATGACGGCACAGACAGATACACAGGTCAAACTTATAACACCCTTTTTTGGGTCGGGGTTAAAAACGAAAGTTGAAATATAATATTTACCTACATACAATGAATTAATGTCGTATCTTAATTACCCAAAACAGCAAAACGTCGCTTGAAATAATAAGAAACATTTACCGTTGTATTGTGTCCGACTTCATTGTTCGACAAATGGAAGGTTGTTGTTAGATATTTAATACATATAATATAATATATTTAATTACGTTTGACGTTATATCAAAGGTTTCCAGCTTCAGATCGAGGTACCGCAAGAATTTCGCGTTAACGACGGAGATATTTTAATCTAAATAACGTTAACACATTGGACTTACTGCCGCAAGGGATGGCGAGCTGTTTCAGTGGACTAAATTAGGTGTTGCAATATCATAAACGACATAAAAAAAGAATTTATTCGAAAGGAACAAGTAGGTACTTAAACAAAAAAAGAACAGTAAATAAATTCGTAAACTAAATAACCTATGATTAAATATAACGACAATGTGTAAATATAACGACATAATTTTAGACATATCGAAATTTACGAAAATGTGGACTGTATACAATGAATGCAAGATGGAATTGTTAGAGGAAATGCAACACTTTAATGATGAAATACAGAATAAAAAACCACCAACCCAACTAATTCTACCAACTGACTATGTCAAACTAGCAATATAAAATAAAAGTTCAAAAATACATAAAAACCAAAAACAGTTTGCAATACATTATGTACGTAACATTATTTAGCTCTGGACAAGGAGATGTGTAAGTCATGAGGGGAGCCTTTACTTAACAGTCAGAGACATCATAAGCTAAGTTTTATTCAAAATTGTGTTTAAGAGTAGGTACATCGGCCATGTACGTACGTACACAGGTTAAGTGCCCTGCATTTTACAAACAATGAGCTATGTCTCACATATGTGTCATTTGTAATTTATCATGAGCTTTTCGGTGAAGGAAAACATCGTGAGAAAACCTGCACACACCTGCGAAGCAATTCAATAATGTGTGTGAAGTTCTCAATCCGCACTGGGCCCGCGTAGGAACTATAGCCCAAGCCCACTCATTCTGAGAGGAGGCCTGTGCCCAGCAGTGGGACATAAAAAGGCTGGTGATGATGATGAAACTATGTCTCGTCAGACACAAATCGTATCCACTTGGGAGCTTCCGTCTTCACTCACCACCACGTCAGTCTGCTCTTCCACCCAACAAGTTGGCCAACATGCTCGCCGACCTCCATACCCTTATCTCGCTCCATACAGCCACGCACTGTAAGATTTTAATTTGCCAGCGGGGTGAAGTGTCGTTTTAATCAGAAGGGAAAACCTCAAGCCGTGTTTGAATTTTCTATTAATTCCAAGACAAAGCAACGTATCTGGCATCTATTAATAAGACTGTTTCATTTGTAGGGTCGGCAATTTGAGAGGAATTCTACGCAATAATGAAGTAGATTTAGTCGTATCTTAATTAGGTCTTGAGGAAGGGTTGTTATGACGTTGTATAGAGCTACGATTTATGGTTAAGTGACGTCTTTCGTCTATAATAGTTATCGCCCGTGACTTATCAGCGTTATCTTTATTAGGTACCTCTTGGACCCCTATTTCACCAACTTTACTAATGTCAGTTTTCAATGACAATTCGGTGTCAATTGCTGATTTGAAGAGCTTCTGTTCGTTTGTTTGAAAGAAATGTAGATCGAATTGTCATTATATGGACCCTGAGTTCGAAATAAAAGATTTTTAATTTGAATTTAATTGTAATCTGACAATTGTAAAGTTGGTGAAATAGGAGCCAGGTCGCTGATGCTATAATTTTTTCAAGATTAACAGTATAATTATTATGTCCGGACTCGGTCGCATTGTCTAATAACTAATTTGTGACGCTTCCGCCACAAGTGCGCGAATCGTGACTCAGTATAGCTCGAGATACAACTGTTTTGTAGCATTTGTAATTGCGGAAACTCATCCACAGTGTGTAATTTCACTAGTAATTGTGTGCGTGATTGCATAGTTCTTTGTGCGTGTGAGCATTACTAGCAAGTGGAGAGGAAAAGTAGCGACATTAGTTCTGGAAGAAAATACGAACGATAGCATTTCTATCCTGATTTTATTAGTTGTGTGCAATATAGGCATCTCATTTTTCAAAAACTTTAAAATTAGATTAAAATACAAAAAATTTAAAATTAGATCCATCCAGTCAGTCTTATAAGAAAAGCGCACTATCGTATACAACCTAACGCGCGGCATTTTTTTGCTGTCCTCTCGAAATCTAGCACTTAAAGATATTGCCACTTGGAACTGTAGTAGAAATATCTGCAACTGCGACACTGTCACAGTATAAAACAGTGAACAATCTCCATACAACATGCCAAAGTTGCACTCGCGTCGCGCCCGTCCAGTCTCGGGTGAGAACGGCCGAGAATTTATTCAGTGACTGCGCACGGACGGCGCGAGCATGAATTCGCCGTTAGAGGCGCTAGTGTAGCGTGAGCGTTAAAGAAATGTCAAACAGTACTGAAAGTAATTGCCGGGGCTTTTCGCGCTTTTTACTAATTGTTGCAAATATTTTGTAATAGTAAAAAATTGTTATGGCAAATATGAGTTACGGGTCAATGAATGCCACTGCTTTGAGACAATATTGTCTTTCGGCTATTTTCGTCCTCCTTTTTTTTTCGAACAAAACGGGATTGAGCAACATTGAACCAAAGCATGCGGTTTTACGGTAGGTAGGTACGGTTCTACGGTATTAAATATGATTTAAATGTAAATTTTGTTTTCGCGCCCGTAATAACAAACATTCACGACCATACTTCAGAACCTCAAGCGTCAGTGGCGCCAACTGGTGAGCACTACAACGATAGCCCTCATTCGGCGCGTTGTTCGTAGATCTCTTACTGGTTTAATACTGTGCCACTGTACCATTTTTCTGCCGACGCTACGCGACATCTATGCAGCAGCCTGATTAATGGTTATATTTAAATTATTCAGCTGTTTTGCTTTTATTTTTCCGTTGTTTCACAGAATTTTGCTTTTAACTGAGTTAAAATGGCACGGTCATATTTTCATTTAAGTAAAACGAGTCCATGCGCTCGGGAAATAAGCAATACTTGTTTTTAATCAATGGCAAACTGAGTTTATGTTTAAATTATTTCTCTTCAAAATGATTTCATAACCGCCTGTTTCTTAGTTTTTGCCTGATGTGTCTTATCTTAGTATAAGTACACGAATGAAGAAAAAATCTAACAAGGTCTCTTAAGAAATACCTATCTGAACTATTTGCCCAATTTTGTGATAGGCAGCGAGAATTTTTTTCCTAAACTATAACCTCAAAAGTAAAATTTACTTGAATGAGTCTACAGCATGGTCCGTTTTCCAACTTCTAAGTGCATTTCAAAACCCTGAAGCATTAAATGATCTGCAAAATGCTCGATACTGTATTTCTACATAAGCATCGGTTTTATTTTTAAACGGAACAGAGCTTACACCGAGCACGCTAAGGGAACATTAATATTAGAGCTCAACTCCGATCTAGAAATAACAGCCAGTTCAGTTTGAAGACAAACGCTCGCTTAGTTGTTTCTATGAGACAGTTTGAATTTAGATTTGAAGTGTGAACTGCTTTTTTTATACGATAAGGAAAGCTAGTGGATCACCTGATGGTAAGTGATCACCACTGGCCATAGACACCCGCATCTCAGTGAGGTTTGCAGATGCGTTGCCAACCCAGAGGGCTAAGATGAAATGCCTCTTGTGCATGTAATTTCCTCGGCTGTCTTACTCTCCATACCGGAACACAACAGTGCAAGCACTGCTGCTTAGCGGCTGGATTACTGAGTAAGATGGTGGTAGTGATCCGGATGGACCTCGCACAAAGTTCTACCACCCGTGACTTTGCTTGTAACTACTGTATTGCAAGAATCATATTTTGAACAGCTCCATCAAAGTGTTTTTTTATTACCCAAATCATCTGAATGGAGACATTTCCAAATGGAAACTATGGAAATTAACTAAATAGTTAATTTCTTATTTATCATCTTGCATGGTAGGACTAAAAGTAATCCTCGACTTTAGGTTATTTAATCTAACAACGGAGCGCTATGTCAACGTGTATTTCAGTATAATAATTTACTATTGATGGACACTCGCTGACCGTATAAAAAACGAAAACTCCTAGATGTCGACCACAGGTCACATGATACCAAGGGAATTGACAGCACGCTGCCAATCTAAGTTCAAAATGTCTCACAACACCAGTTGACTTTAAAACGCGCATTTCCTCCACACACGTGTAGTGTCTTCCCCCCACAACTGTAGTCCAAGAACTAGGTAACGCCGGTAACTTGGTGCGATCAATAAAGTACTTGGACAGTTCAAAAAATAGTGCACCTTGAGGATCCAGACGTGTTCTCCTAACTGCGAGTTGTTAGCGCTTAACACGGTTCTTTCTTGAAACATTTAGCTCAGGGTTTTGGAGAGAGATATCTCTTTTAGGGTTTTGTTGAGACGCTCTTCGAGCCGTTTTGTTCAGGGTTATGTGCTTCACTTCTTCTGGGTTTTAGGTTTAAGTATTTAGTTCGAGGTACGTCGTGAGGGATGGGATGGCTGGTGTTTGTGCATTTAAGTGTTTTTTAGAGTGTTAGTTTTAAGTTACAATATCTTTTTGAGATAGTTCTTATTATGCTGGGTTAATGAAGAGAATTATTAAGAATAGAGGTGGTGGATTTGGTGAAATATTTAAAAGTGTACTAAAGCCTTTGAATACAGGCAACGGATGTGTGGACTGTGAAAGCAACATCAATAGTCGCTATAAAATCTTCTTATTTTTAAACAGACACGAACCTTTTCTAAATTTTCCATCGCCAAAACAGCAAAAGGTCATAACCCACATACGTAACTTCCATTTTTATCCGTGCAAAAAAAACTACCAGATTAGCCTGTCCGGTAAGCGTTGAATAAAAAATGGCGGTGGCTATTATAAATTCAAACCGTTTGCCGGGATTCAAACTAAATGCATTAGGTATTTAAGTACATTAGGTATTTAGTGGGAGCCAGGCACATTGCCCGCTTAAACACGCGAAGCCGGGGCATTTTGTAATGGGAATTTGGATTTCAATAAGCATAGGCTTATTTCGGTATTGCATGGATACGGTTACGGTTGTTTTTAGTGGATGAATTCAGTATCTGATCAATATAAATATCTGCTCATATGTATTTGCAAGTCCAAAATTGTAATTAATTTCGCATCTGTGGTTAAAACAAACTCAAGTGTGTTGAGAATTGTCGCGGATTTTTTCTTCCGTTTAACACCAGATAGAACTTTTAGTTACTGGTATTGCTTATCAGAAATCTTATCGAAAATAAATTTCTGATTAAAGTTCTGGGAATACCGTTCTTCCACAGATAACATGGAATATTTGCAAGATTTTCTATTCAAAGAGTATCGGAACTAGGTCTTGTTAAACAAGATCAGCCTTGCAGCAACTTCTCGTAAGCTTGATTAAGATACTCGTAAATTCAATTTATTACAGTATTCAGCTCACAATTTTTTTAAATACTGTACTTAAATGACTTCGTTGTATTTAATTAAGGTTTGTCAGTATCTAACGTATTTAATGTAGCATAGTATCGTATCGTATCCAATGTCCAAAGAAAATAAGTTCAAGCTGAAAGCTTTTAGACCTTTTTTTAAAGTTTCAACAAGATAAAACCTTAGCGTAAACAAAGTATTTGCCATCCTTGTAATCTGAAATAGCAATAGAAAATTATCATTACAATTAGAACCATTAAATGCATAGCGAATAAGATTATTCCGGTTGTACTTCGCCCTGTTTCCGAGAATGTGGAATTATTGATTTCAATACAATCAAACTATTTAAGCCGCAGCGGTTGTACTATTTTAAGCTCTCTGAATATTCAAGACAGTTCATTAAAGCAGGTAAAACTGTTATTCAGTATTAAAACAATGCGAAATATTTAACAAAACAGGAGAACGGAAAGACAAAGGGAACTGCTTTTAAACTACACAACTCGTAATTACCTTGGTCAGTTATCTTGCTTCAATTCGCGAAATATCTGGAACATTCTTTGGAATACGAGAGATATTTAATTTGCAAAGAGACTGCGAATGTTGATTGGAGTCTTGACTTTCGTCATTGACAGTAGGTAGCAATCATTTTCGTCATTACTTTTGTCATGATGACGTTTAATTTAGCTGTCAACTCTGTTATGTGGGAAGGAGTAAATGCCGGGTGTAGAACCTTTCTTTGCCTTTGTTGTAGGTAGCGAGTACTAAAACATAACCCAACCGATCATGTGACAGCGCTGCTGAGTAAACGACATTTGGACACCGATCACCTGTAGCTCTCAACTTTGACGCTGGCAAAATTGTCCTACTGGACAGAAGATATTAATTAAAAAAAAAAAAAAAAAAAAAAAAAAGGAGTAACTGATGCCTTGTGGCAAAGACTGATGCGGCTGGTAGGACCTTGTGCGAGATCCCTCCGGATCGCTACCACTATCTTACTCGCTGATGCAGCAGTTCTTGCACTGTTGTGTTCCGGTGTGGAGAGTAAGACAGCCGGTGTAATTACGGGCACAAGAGGCATTTCTTAATAAAATAAATAAGAATGTTTTGTCTTCTCAAAGCAATATTGAATTAATTGTAACACGCGATAAATTCTCGCAATTGTTTAAAATCACATCTAAGTATAGGTTTTGAAATGGTACTATGATTGTGATCCACAGTTCATAAAAAAATACTAAACACGTATTTGTACGTATCGTCTACAATATTATTCATAAAGACACCTTGATTGGGGCTCCGATTTCCAAGTAATCATTCAGAAACCGTGTGAATATTTTACACCTCACACTCCCAATATAACACAGTTATATTCCGAATTGAATTCAAGATAACCCTATTAGATAGCTATATCATATTGCCAATGCGATCCAAAGCCAGGAAATTCAAGTCTATATTTGCCAGCAGCGGATTTAGTTGCAGGACGGTAGCAAAATGTCGATATTACTGAATTGTGAACGGCTCTAGATCGGAGGTTCGGTTTTAGAGGTACAGCTTTCGGGGTACGAAAACCTTTGTCTGTTTTCAAAGTCATTCCTGTATCCAGTCATTGGATCTTAGTACCTCCTGAATAATGTACTTACCAAGTTTGGATTATATCTGTGCTGCCTGTGGTGTCGCAAATTATAACTTTAGGGTGACTAACCTTTTTCTCACCCTGACTGTGCTATACTTATTGTTGTGTAAAAATTAAGGATGTTTAAAAACGCATTCATCATCAATAATCATCATCATATCAGCTGGAAGACGTCCACTGCTGGATATAAGCCGGGAAGGATCCCCACGTCGATCGGTTTTGTGCTAGCCGCAGCACTATTCTTCTATTCTATGATCGTGTATTAGAATTTTAAGTACACCGTTAACGCTTGTATTTCTCAAATTTCAAAATAAAACGTAAATATACAGAAAGAACAGAAAAATAAATTCTCCAATTGCATTCGAACCCGGAGCTACACTATACCGTGCCGTCGCGCTACCAACAGTGCCATTGGATTAATCATTGGTAGCAGCGAAAAACTCCTATATATTCAATTACTAATAATTCCGAACGGGATGAACGAAAAAATAAAAACACAAAAAGTTGGCCTGCAAGAGTTTTGTCTACAGCTACAGGCACTGGTGGCTTTGTTATCTTAAAATCTTTGCCTGTACTATGCTTACTTTAAATAGTGTTAAACCGTTGCATAGTACCAAATCCCAGCAAATTATAATAAAGTTACTTACTTTGTTTACTCTTAAGTTGCATGAAACTTCTCAACGGATAGCGCTAGTGTGCACCATTCAAAGTAAATGTTTATAAAACATGTGATTGTTCAACAGCACTTTTAGTTCTATAGTTCGCCACTAGATGTCACTATCAAATTCAGTCACCATCCTACATGGCGCTATTGAGATTTTTCCTAGTTTCATGGCATGACCGAAGACAGTCAGCATTTTTTATCCACCTTACATCAACTCTACTTACTATACTTAGTAGTATTAAATTCAAGCGCATCAAGAATCGGTGTATTATTCCTTGGGACCTTTTGGCGTGAACAAATAGTCTTGGTTCGCAATCCAAGAAGACAATGGAGGTTACTTTGTTGCTTATCGATTGAACGGCTGTGGACACAAATACCTTTGAGATACACATTGTAAGTTTACTTTAGATGTTAAACGAGGTAACTGGTTCTTCTTTTTAACGCGCTCACGGCATCTGGGGGTGACTTTTTTAACCTCAAGACTTCCCAGCATGCTGTTTTTCGACGAACATTCGTCCCTCTCGCACAGTAAAATACAATATAGCGATGTTACGAGTCGTACCTTTTCCAACTCGGATAACTCGAGTTGATTCGGAACGTTGATCCGGATCAGAATACGAGTTGACTCGACTCGGATCAACCGGATGGCGTTCGCTCAGTCCGCGAGTCGGCGAGTCAAGTCGAGTTCGGCGTATTCGAGTTGGCATATGCGAGTCGCCAAAGACAACTCGACTCGCCCATCGCTAATACAATACAATACAATAACTCTTTATTGAACGCCACATAACAAGCAAAACAGAAAAACCGGCCAAGAGCGTGTCGGACACGCCCAGGATAGGGTTCCTAAGCCATTACGAAAAAGCCCTGGCAGAGATACCTAATTTTAAAGGTTTAAAACCAGTGTTAGCGGAGCCCTACTCCTAAGCAAGCTGTACGCAGTATGGGGTCATTTTAATTAGGTTACATACCTACAAATTTGTACGGAACTCTCGGTGCGCGATTCCGACTCGCACTTTTCGATTTTTCTCACTAATGTAAATTCGGTGTAACAAAATAATCAGTCAGGATTTAACTGATACAATCCACAACGGTTATATTATTTGCTACTGCTGTTGTAATGTAAGTAGGTATTCGGGATTCGGAACATTGTTTCGGCTATCTCTGTTTATTCGCCGAATTTCCCTACATACGAGCGCCACTGCTCCAGAAAGGCAATCATTTATAGTGCGCGAAAAAGACGGCTATACGAATGCCGTGTCGAATAAAACTTCACAGCTCACAGATTGTAAGTAAGTAAGTAAGTAAGTAAACACTTTATTGTACAAAAAATAGGATAAAACACAAGTTACAACAATAACATTTGAGTACAAAGGCGGACTTATCCCTTGCTTGATTGTGGCAGCAAATCTAGTTTGCTTAAATAACTTTCTTAGTTTCTCTGTTTCTTAATATGCACGATGGTCAAAGATAGAGTATGAAAGATATGCGGCATAGTTTTCATATGATTAAGATTACTTTTTTCTGTTTTTTTTTTGCTATGTACAATACAACAACTCTTTATTGAACGCCACATAACAGGCAAAACAAGAAATAAGGCACAGGAAATTCAAGGTAGCAATGAGCGGCCTTATCGCTACAGAGCGATCTCTAATACCAGGCAACTATAATACACTGAAAACTTTTGAAAGCATAATTAGTAAATAAATAAATAGCCGTATCTAAATAAATGTAAAACTCTAAAAATGGCAGGTCGCAGGCAACTTCATCTGGCCACTTTTGTTTCTAGAATTGTGCACAACAAACGGCCTAAGTACCTGTTTGACAAGATACTCTGGGTTCGGAACATACACGATCGGAACACTCGAGGACGGGCGTCGAACAAAGCCGTGATACCCAAGCATCATACAAAGGGATGCAGAGGTGGATTCAAATTTGCAGCATCCAAGATATGGAACGACCTGCCACCCCCCCTTCGTATAAGTATGTCCCAACCCACTTTTAAACACAAGCTTAGAGCAGTTCTCTTCGCAGCACAAATTGACAACAGCTGCAACTATAACTAGCTGTGTTCAGTGTTATTCTCAAACGCCAAACGTTAAAGCGTCAAAGTGTTTTCATGAACCTTTTTGGTTGTTTTAGTTCTAATGTTCATTTTATTTAGGTTTCGTGTTCTTTCTCTTTTGTCCGTCAACCAACCCGCTGCATACGCTTTTCTAGCACGAGTCAACAGGGGCGGTCTGAAAACCAGCGCTGGCAGCTTCCACGCAAGCGCAGCATTAGCTGAGCCTGTCCCTTTTGCCGCAGTATGGAAAGGCTATGTTTTTAGATATAGAATACTCGCTATGTTTTTAATTTTAAATGTTGTCTGTATTTAGTTGTATCTTTATTGTTATTGTTGGCAAATAAATCTTATCTTATCTTATCTTATCTTAATTGATATTCACGGAAGAACCGTAAAAATAAAAAATTGAGGAACAAAATCTTTGCGTTGTTTTCCTTCATCGAAAAGCTAGAGTACTGTTCTCAAACTCGCCACTGCGTAACTTCCTCAAAGGTTACAATGTTATCGGCAAATAGATCCGTTAGCTGTCTTTACTAACATTCCGAATGATTTTATTTCAAAAGGAATTTGTCCTTACTGAAAATATGTTTAGCTTTATTTGTACGATGATTTTTCACACCGGGTTCCGGTCTTCCGAGGTTTTTTTTTATACGACAAGGAGGGCAAACGAGCAAGTGGACCACCTGATGGTCAATCATCCCACTGCCCATAGACACCCGCAATCTCGAGGGGTTTGCAGATGCGTTGCCAATCTAAGAGCTAAGATGAATTGCCTCTTGTGCCCGTAACTACAGCGGCTGTCTTACTCTCCACACCGGAACACAACAGTGCAAACACTGCTGTTTAGCGGTAGGATTAGATAAGATGGTGGTAGCGATCCGGACGGACCTCGCACAAGGTCCTACCACCCGCAAGAACACCCGTAGTAACAAGAAACGCTTATGGTGTGATTCGATTCGTCTGTCTGTCGTCTGTCTTTCACAGTTGGCTATCTCAGGAACTGCTAGGTATAGTTAAGCAAAGAACAGCTTTCCCCTGTCAAAATGTTTATTGTCATAAGATTGATTTTTGCCTGGCCCGTGGGAAAGGTTTTTCTGCTATGTCTAAAATGTTATAGACCTGAAATTTAACAAGTGTCAGATAAAGCTTGGCCAAGTGTTTTGCAATTTCTAACTTGCAGAAGAGGGCCGCGTGAAATGAGAAGCTTTCCAAAAGCCATTTCGCTTCTTCATAATGTAAAGCAACATCACAATAACCCAATAATATTTGAAAAATTACTTCAAACTCAAAATTACGAAAACGGGAAGTGTTTGGTTCACTTGCCGTCCCTACAAGGTGAGAAAACACGAACTTCTCCAAATCTTTTACATATAATTTTCTTTTAGTCTACAATAATAAGTGAACAGAACACCAAGAAATATCTAAGCAAAATTCACGCCGCCCAAACGCGTAACCGGTATTTCCAGGCGGGCGGGCTGTAAACGCCCGTGGACACTGCACAAAAGACTGCTCACGAGTACAGTCGCGAAGAAAAAAATCTTCTGAAGAACCGAACGTCATAGTGAAATAAACCGATCACTCACGTGTACTGTTTTCTGTAATGTCCTTGTACTGTTTTATGCTATGTGTAATAATATTGTATTGCATATAAGTTGAGTTTAGCCTGACATGTTTCGGACGAATTCGTGTGCGTGTGTGTATAATTTCGTGTGCGTATCGCTGCCGCTGGGTCGTACGCTCACAGAGGAAGCCCTACAAACTAGTCTTTAACATGTCAGGCTAAACTCGACCTATGTACGTGAGTGATCCGATTATTTCACTATGATTGAGTCTCACAGTAGTTTCATGTTAGAACCAAAAGTATTTGAATTTGATACCAACCCATCGAGCATGCTTGATCGGAGCCTTGGGTACCTTATTTTTGTTCCGAAATGAAGTAGCATGTACCATGCGTATTCCTGAAAAAGATTTTTATTTTCAATTCATATTAAAACTGGCTTCGTACATTACACATTGGTTCATAGGGCAAATAACGAATTAAGCATGCTTTGTATGAATTGCGCTACCTCAAGACATTGGTCACATCAGCGAACCTGTACAGCATCAATACCATGTCCTTGTCTTGAAACCGTGCTTTTTCAGGAATCATATGATACTCGTCAAAAACAGGAAATATACGTAATTTATTCCTACACATCATTGCTGTGATCATTAATCAATTAATCACCAACCAAATCTTCTCTAAACGATATATGCCATATTAAAACAATCTAGTGTCGCTTTAAAGGTGTTTCTTCTCCGCAAATACCTTAAAAAGCTTACATTCTACCACAATCCGCGAACGCCACACTACTAACTAGCAAAAATTTATTTTCCCGCTGTGCTGTAATTTTACCCGCGTACCACTCCGTGCACTTCCAAAAATCAAAACTTGCAAGTTCTAAAAGCAACTAGCGAAATAAATCAAGCTGTTCGTTTTACGGGTCGACTGTACGAGATTTGCAGGCGAGTATCAGTACGGTAGCTTTCGGCTAGTTCTTGCGGTTGGCTTCAGGTGTTTTGCCTCCGACGTTACATTTGAGAATATGAATATAGTTTAGGATTTTTGGTTGTTCTATTTTGTTTTTTATTTATTTATTTAGACTGTCTTATTGATTTTGTACTTACCATTCTTCCTCTATTTCAGTGACATTATCATATCGGAATTTAGCGGTCGCTATTAAAATTCCTAGTTTATTTTCAGGCAATCTGCATTCAGCAATCGTGTTGTTGCTTTAAGCACATAACTGAATAAGAAAAAAGAAGCAGTTTTGTATAAAAAAAAAACTTATATCCAGTTGACCTTACCTTACGATATGACTTACAAAACCTGATACACGTTTAGTTACGAAAAAAGTGATCTTAATACGTTGTAGTTATATGTTACTATGGAAAACAGTCCCTCGACGCGCAAACTTGCCAACAAAACCCACCAAGGAAACCTCGAAATAGTAACCGTTTTATCAAATCATCCATCCATCATACAACCCAAAACTTTAGCATTACATCCAACCGTAATGTTCAAATATGACTGCTACAAACAAGGACCCACAAGAAACCAGTGAGTTGAGGTAACTCTGCTAATTAGCCTCGGGGTCTTAGCGGGATGTGCAAAGCGAAGTGTTTTCTTGTGTTAACAGTATGTTTGAGCGACTTATATTCTACATTAAAGGTAAAGACTTTGTTGGCTACACGAATTTGCGGTGATTTGTGCCTTTTGTTCGCATGTTGTGTTTAATATTTAATACGTATAACTGGAAAAACGAAAGAAAATCGGATGTTTTGTTAGTCTATTGTTTTAACTCGTCAAAAAGGAATTTTTGATTAGTAACATACTGTGCAACATGTGAAGTGTTTTTTTTGTTAATAATTAAGAACTGCCTAGATAGAATGTTATTTTATACTTTTAATTCGACTAGCTTAAAACTCCATGCAAAACTGCTACTGTTTAATGATTTGCTCACTCAGAAGACAATAAAATTATAAAGGTAGGTATTCATCAAAGCTTTTTAAACTACATCACCCAACATTTCATTAAACAAAACTCAAAATCAACATCACATTTTAAGCACTGATATAAATTATCATACGAAATTAAGTTAGTGCACATGTCGGCCCAGAACGTCTCCTTGAGGTATACCCGTAACCAGAGCGCCGTACTTTCGCGCACCGCCTCCATTTCTAGCGGAGGCATTAGTTACGTATTTCAAAATTAGATTAGGACGTTTTGCGAAGTCTAGACGTGTATTTTACGATGCTAGGCACGTAATGTATGTGCGTCATTAAGTCAAACGCTTTAGTTAAAACTAAGTTGTTTAGAAAATTTAGGTCGCTATTTCAAAACTAAGGTTTAACACTGCTTTAATTAGACATTTCGATGCTCGATAATATTAAACTAATGTACGTGAAAAACTGTATTACAAAATCATCACTATACCTAATAACATCTACTTGTGATTCAAAATGATACGCAAAACATTGGCACGTATGAAAGCGTCATCCAATAAACTTACAATGAATAAGACATTCTTGCACTAAACTACTAACGGACGTGTGAGGCTTTGAAATGCGGTATTAACATAGTTCTATTCCATTCATTTTTTACACCACTAAAGTAATGTTTTACCAACATGAAAATGCACCCATAGAAAAGAAAAATTAGAAAATACTCTAATAACATAATATGTGGTTCAATAACGCCTAAACGGCACGACGGATTTGAATGAAATTTATTTATACATAGAACAAGACCAGAGACCGGGCATTGGCTATTTTTTTTACCCCTTAAATCTGAATCGGAGAACGAGTGGTTAGAATGAAGAACAAACTTAATCAGTGTTGCTAACACACAAAAACTAATACCTCAATATTGGATTGTATTTCTACAAAAAGCTATAACTGAAATCTATGCAAACGAAGCGGGCAACAACAACTAGTCTTCTATTTTACGGAACTCTCTAGTTATGATTGTGGCTATACCAATAATTTTAGCGTCAGATCTGAACACATTAACATCAACAAACGAACTTCCCAACTCAACCAAGATGTGGTTAAGATTGAAATACATAACTGACTTACAGAAATTCCCGAATCGCAAGTTCGCATCAGATCCCGTGCGGTCACAATCCCGGGATCCCGGGTTGGTCGAACAGATACGAATATCAAAAGTTCCCGAGTTTCTGAAAGTCCCGGAGTCGAGCAAACTTTGTCGACCGCGGTGCGCCATTTGAAAAATGGATTGGATTGTCTGCACTTCAAATATATGGTGGCTGTGAACTCTGGGAAATATGAGGCGAAGTTTTTTGGATTGGTTATGGGTCTTTAATAGTTTGGGTAAACAAGTAGTTAGTATGTTGACTCGCTTGACAATGTGCTGAATATACCAAACTTTATACTTTAAGCTTCTTATACAGAAAGAGAAGTGATGTTTTCTGTTACAAATAATATCGATAAATCAATACCTATTTAGTTTGGTTAATAAGTTAATGAAATAACTGTGTTCTAATTTCTTTACAATGTAATTTTCTATGTAAAAATGGCTTTATGTATATAGAACAATAACTTTGCTAATAACCCAATAAGATTACTCTTAAATATTTCCAAATGATTCCACGTCTCTTTTGATTGCTCAAAAGTTTCGAAAACCAAAAGAGGAATAAAAAACCAGCCAAGCGCGAGTCGAACTAGCGCTCCAAGGGGTCCGAACCTCCCTTTTTCCGGATTTGTTCACTGACTTGTGTTGTAAGATCTTGCTTTGTGTCAAACTCAATTATTCTAGGCCAATGAGAAGTACCCTAAATTTTCATGTACTTCAATTGGACAGACAGACGGACAACGAAGTGATTCTATTAGAGTTCTTTTTTTTTTACTTTTGACTTAGGTACGAAACCCTTAAAACCATCTCTTATGTCGTACCACCCACAGCTTTATGTATATTATACCCTGATGACATAGTAGTCGCAACACGGAACATATTAATGCGCTCCGCTGAACTAATATATCATGCCATATTCGTAACCGGACCTATCGTAGTTTACTTTGTAACTCCACTCGTTGGCGCAAGAGTTAAACTTATACGGTTATTGAATACACAAGTTAGAAAGCAAAAACGATCAAGAAGTTGCAAAAGATGACATTTTAACTTGTACTCTTACTTAGAAACGTATTTCTTCATCATCGTCATCAGCAGGAAGACGTCCACTACTGGACACAGGCCTTCCCGAAGGATATCCAAGTCGATAGGTTTTATGCTCCCAGCAGCCAATGGCTTCAATGAGTACATTTCTTACTGCATAATAATTTCATTCGAAATAATATAAAGCGAACTCTTTGAGCTGATCAATAATTGGAACAAAGTTTTGGTCAAAAAATTTCTATTAATTTGAAACGGGTTATTGTAAGTACCAACCACCTTATGCTAGTTATGCTTGATATCAAATAGTCAAATCATATGCAACAGACCATACCTGCTCAAAACAATGGTTTAAGGGTAATGGATACTTCAATTGGTTTGATAACAAAAGACCTATCGCATAACATTAGAGTTGAACCTCAGTATCTTAAACATAAGATGCTTCCGATGTTACAGTAACCAAAACCTGTTTAACTGTACTTCAGCTCACCCACCGAAATCGATCGGTCACTCATTCCCATACAACCTCATCATTACTTCTAACTTGAGCCCCAATAATTGTATGCAAAACGAGCATTCCGTATGCAGGTTGAGTCTACAGTGCAGTTGGCAACGTGAAAGTATCTTCCGAGAATGGCACTAGATTTACTCTTATTTGAATTTGAAGTGCGTTGGGTGTAACGGTAAATAGGCTTTGCCTCTATAGGTCATGGATTTGAATCTAGATTTCGTTAGACACTAAATTTAACTGTCCACTTGCTTTTTCCTTATAAGAATGTGTTTGAAAAGATTCTAATAGTATACCTTGGTTATTGACGTTGATAGGACGGTTGTTGGAGAGTATTTCTTTAACTCCAGGCTTTTATTGAACATCATATTTTTACAAGTATTTACTAAACTTTCAATGATCGTATTGTAAGTAACCACAAATTTCGAAATTTTGAATTAGCTGAAATTTTACATATTTACGTAAATCCGATGACAATCTGGTAACTAGTGAAATTCTAGTGGTCCGGCCAGGACTGTCTCCGCAGGAGGGAACTCTAAATCGATTGAAATCAGGAATGGATATGTAAGTTTGTATTTAAAAATGACTTTTTTTCATTCAAAATTTGGATTCCTTAATACGCGAATCAAAATGCTTAAGTATGAAAACTCATCGCAGTACGAATGGGTCCTACGTTTTAGAAGCATTGTAATTCGCAATGAACAATATTCCTCACATCTTTCTGTCTACGACGAAAAGCAATCAAATCTTTCGCATCGACATACTTCATCCCTCTCTAACGCATCCAAAACATCACCCATCCCCCTCTAATTTAAGGCCAAGCTAAACGTAACGACAAATTTGATTGATACCACACCGAATGCTTTTAAACCTCTCCGTCACAAACCAGAGTTCAATTTGGGATTCCATTGTTTCGTTTTTGCGTCTACCCCTTACGGAACCCGAGGTACGGGCTCAGAATAAATGAATAATCCAATTTATTGTTTTGTTTTGAACATTCTAAATTGCTGGGATGCGGAATTCTGCAGACTGAAAGATGAGGTATTAGAGGCTAGTTAGAATGGTTCTACGTTCCGATTTCGTTGAGAACTATGCCTCGTTTGTTTTGTAAAGTTGGAGCACTGTCTGGAACAGTGTTGTGTATATGTTGGTGTTTAGTTGTTTGTGTTAGTTGTTGATATAGGCATTTGCTCTTAAATAAGCGGAAAGTTGGTCATACGTCTAGTCAATTCTAATTACATTGTTTAGTTTCCACTACGTTCTTATTTTTCTTTTTCGCGTTTCATATGCTTAATACTATTAACAATCATTACACCACCCCATTGGGTTTCTGATACAGTATCAGTATCTCTTAATTTTTATATCGTCTATGTTTCACAAAACATTTATTTCATTACTAGCTTATGCCCCGCGGCTTGGCGGTCTAGTTCCATATCCCGTGGAAAATCTAAAAATCCCTTCTTAGTGCACCTCTAGGATACTCAAGGATTATGTTTCCCAAATTTCAAGTCTCTAGGTCCAGTAGACTAGGCTGTGCATTGTCAGTCAGTCAGTCAGTCATAGTACTGTTTTATAGGTATAGATGAAGTATTATCAACTTAAAATTTTGCACTAACGCCATCAGCGTCACTGATTATCAAATAAGTATTTTACTCCACGTATATAAAAATGGAAATGAGAGCAATATTTATTTTTTGCACTTCATTCCGTAACTGTCCGGCGTCGGTTTAGAGATGCGTAGGCAGACGGGAGATTGTTTCTAAAAATAACGGTTGTGACAACAAGCTGGATAAATCTTGGAGTTAATTGGGTTCGCAGAAATATGCAGATGTACGCATCAAGTTCATTGTTTATACTAATTAAAGCCTGGTCATACTAATTGACCAAGCTGTTGCAATGATTACAAAATAATTTCCTCTCACTATGACAATTTGATGTTTTTATCATTGAATATAAATTATGGCCTTTTGGTGATATTTAGCCTACTGTTTGACTTTCTTTTCATTTTCTTTACATTTGCTCAAGTACCTAGGTAAGTTAATGAAAACAGATTGACGACGACGACGACGACGAAATAGATAATTTCGTCTTCCAATGCCACCAAGTAGAGTGGCTATGGCTAAGTAATGTAAACTCAGTAATACATTTTATTTAAATTGGTGATAACGGTTTTAAGGTTTTCATTATTAACTGTTGAACACTGATCAAAAAGATACTGCCCCTTTGACTTTTAAAACAAATGAATCCCTCAGCAAGTCAAGCCGTGCAGATGCACCGAAAAATTAAACAAATACATCACGGAACCCCCATCCATCCACCGGTCGCCCACCATGAATTATTCCCGGCTTCCCTGTATATTTCCGTTTTTTTCTTTTAATATGCGTTTTGGAAGATAAATGGTGAGAGACACTGGTTTTGATTGATCGCCAGTTCGTTTAAATTCGGCACCGCTCGGCAAAGGTCGGAAATAACCTTTTCGGCGGGAAAGGGTACCCTCGCTTTTTAAATTTTTAATGGGACGGTGAAGGTATTTGGGTTTTTAGTAGTTGCTTAAAGGATTAGGGCAGTTAATTTCGTGGTCTCTATTGTTGTATAGCAGTTATGCTCTATATAAATTTGTGGAAAACTAAGGTGTAGAAATTGTTTGTACATTTTTAAACTTTGGTGATGATGGCATTAGGCTTACCTTACCGGACTTATCTGCAAATGTGTTTTAAGTATTAAACTCTACAATGAGGCCTTCGCCCAGCAGTGGTACAGGTCACATAAAAAAACTGATTTTCAAAAAAAGAGCTGCTGCAGATGAACTACCCAATATCACAAACGTTTTTTTTTTTAACTTTACCGCAGTCGAACAGAAACCAAGTCGATAGAATCGTGATTAGAAACTATAAAAGGGAAAACAAATAAAGCAAATTAGAGACCTTTTCCCCAAAACAGACACTTCTTTTGTACAATTTACATTCCAAATTACACAGCCAGTCGCGCTAATTCTGTAGGGGAGGGAAATAACGCAGTGATTACAGGGTAGTTATTGATTTTAATGAAGAAAGAATGCGATGGGTTTCTTAAGACAGTTGTTTCGAGTATTAGGAGAAAATTACGGGAGTGTTGGAGGGCTAAGAAAAACAAGAGAAAGTGGTAGCTATTTTGATAAGTCATTGTTTATTACCTGATCATAATACATTTTTTTATGAGAAAAGAAAATGAGTGAGAGGTTGATTAGAACCGCTGTATCTTAACGTCCATGGTGGTGACCATGATTTTTGCAGAAGTTTCCACGGTTTCCCTGTTGAAAGCCACAGTAATTCTGTGGATGGTGAAATAGATTTCCAGTTTGCTCTATAAAAAGATGCAGAAGCCCGAAATAAAGGAACATATCTAATTTATAAACGCTGTCCGTCTTTCGATATTTCCGACGTTTAATTTCCGAGTTCAGAGAATAGACGAAATGTCAGAGATATTTTGCCTAAGATGTTCTTCCAACTTATTTATAGAAAGTACTTATTACATGGTATTGGAATTGACGTTAAAAGACTTTGACCAGTGTGTGTTGCCAGTGATGATTTACGGATCTAAGACGTGGGCGCTAACGATGGGCCTCATAAGGAAGCTCAAAGTGATAGTGAAATAAAAACGGATCACTCAAGTATATAAGTCGAGTTTAGCCCGACTTGTTTCGGACTAATTTGTAGTCCTTCCTCTGGAAGCGCACGACCCAGCGGCAGCGAGACGCACACTAAACACCGCGGCTCTGCTCGCGCGGCTACACGTGGTTATATACGAGTACGTGAGTGATCCGTTTTTATTTCACTATGATATGATTGAGTCTCACGGTAGTTTCATGTTAAGAAAAGCTCAAAGTCACTCAGAGGGCTATGGAGATGGCTATGCTTGAAGTTTCTCTGCGGGATAGATTAAAAAATTATGATATCCGCAGTAGAACTAAGGTTACCGAGAAACTTAAGTGGCAATGGGCGGGGCACATTGCTCGCAGGACTGATGGCCGAAGGGGCCAGAAGGTTCTCGAATGGCGTCCGAGGACCGGGAGACGAGCTGTAGGTAGGCCTCCGACAAGATAAAGCGACGACCTGGTAAAGATCGGGGAACCGCGGTGGATGCGGAAGGCATGCAGACCGGTATGAGTGGAGAGCCATCGGGGAGGCCTATGTATGTCTTTCGGCTGATGTAATGATGATGATGACTTGCCCAAATCTTGCTCATCTACTTAAATACCTCTACCACATTCCTAGACTCCCATTAATTTTAACGTACCCACAGAGACAAATTTAATGGACTAGGTATTAAAAATTCCGTACCCAACGTCCACATTATCTGTACCGTACCTTCATAACAATGGTGGAACTAACTCAGTTAGCGCCACCTGCCACTTGGAGGTTCTATTAAGAACGTTATTTTCTCACAGACGTGTAACGATCGATGCAGTTTCACAGAATTAGGGTTCCGTGCGGGGCTGTTATTCTATAAGGTTATTCATTAGTGTTTCAGCGTTGAAAAGTCAAGTCGGTGATAGTTTAGTAACGAAAAGTGGCTGTATAGTATCCTCTAATGCGAGCAAAGGTGCATTTGAGGATACTATACAGTTAAAGTTGTTGGAGTAGTGGAAAATAAAATATTATCGCTGGTCTTGAGCCACGGACAATGTCAACATACGGGCAGGGTAAAGTTTCTCGAAGCTATTACACTAATTTAATTACCCTGTTATTCATAAACGTATTTTAACTAAAATGTCGTTAAAATTCGTTTGTCCCTTTTTGTCACATTGACATTTCCGCTAGTAAGAAGAAGACAAAACACTTATCATCAGGTGACCCACTTGCTCATTTGCCTTCTTCGTCGTATAAAAAAAAAAGTTTAATTAGCATTGAGAAACGGGGCCCATAAAGAGGACCTCGGTGACCAGAAACCTATAATTATCATAATCTTGTTCGGTTTTACTTTACATCAATATCGTTAGTCACTTTAAACTATCCAGCCAGGGCATTGTCTGTAATATAAATCAATGCTTTTAGTAAGTAAATTATTTTCATTGCAGAATCCGTATTTATCATGGGGAGTGTTCTGATGAACTGTTTGGGTTGTTGCCTGCGGCTAAGTTCCACCACCGTACTTCGCGAAACCGTCTATCCTTCCATCTTCACCACCTTGACGGTTGGCAGTCTGCACTGTCCGATTTAAACGGAACTTTTTCCCTCGCACGACGAAGATATGGAATCAGCTTCCTGCGGCAACATTCCCGAAGCGATACAACTTAGGAATCTTTAAAAAACGAGCCTACCTATTCCTTAAAGGGCTGGCAACGCACCCGTGATTCCCTTCGTGTTGCGGTTGTCCATGGGCGGCGGTGATTGCTTTACATCAGGTGACCCGCCTGCTCGTTTGCCCCCTCTTATATAAAAAAAAATGTATAATAATTGCAAATACCTTACTAGACATTCCTCAGTATCTTGTTAAGTATTTTTTTTAATTTGCTGTATATGAACATTCCACGGAACCCCTTAGCATCTAACTCAATTCTTTCTTTTGCAGGTTTTAAATTTGGAATTGTCTCCGTGACAATTTGTTCACCTATTTGTGCGGTAAAGAATTTTCCAGAAAATATGAGCGTTATGATATTTTTAGATGACAGGTGTCACATTAGAGTTTCTTCGCTGACACACACGCTCTGTGAGACTAGCGACTTTTTTTGACATCAAGACTAGCGTCTTTTTTTCTGCCATCATCTTTTGAACATTTTGTTAGTCGTGTGTAGATTCTGTAGAAGTTAAGCACAAAGGCTATTATTTGTGACTCGCAGCAAGCAACTTAGTAATTTCCTGACAAGCCACAATATGACCTAACACTACGTGACCTAGACCCTAACACGCGTATTATGACATTTTACGAGCATCCTCACTGACGTCACGCCATTGAATATTTATTAATAAACACTCCTCCGTTAGTTATATTTATCGAGTCTTTCTACTTCGTGATAAAATGTGTAATTCAGGGATTATGCGGGGCTGAATCCTTTGAAATATGTAATTTTCTTCCAAGAATCCCCCCAATATCAACCTTAGTTTCTACTCCTTTAGTTTGAAGATGAGTTAAATTACGTAGAAATTAACTAGGCTCATGAGCGCTCTTTGCCTTGGAATAATCTTTGAGCCTGATAAATTTTCTTTTCAAGCAAAAATCGTAAATATTACCTACAGTAAATAAAGTAGATTGAGACGTAAAACTTGTGCACCCAAACCGGTTAACTTAAACTGTGTATTTCGCGCACATTATTATCCTGTCACAGCGAGTCTATTTCCTTTATCCGAGTTAAAATTTGGCTTTGGCGGGGTGCGCTTAGTTAGCCTACATTTACGCAGACATTTTTGAACCTACCTACAGTACTAAGTACTTACTTATTTTATTGTAATATCATCGGTTGACACCTACTTAATAGGTATTGGAAATGTTTTTTGAGACACGGCGTGGGCGGTGAAAGAGGGATTAGTTGAAATGAAAATTTTCTTTAGAAACTTATTTTCGTTCAGATTTCTTTAATCAATTATGTCGTTTTGAAAATAAATGTTCGCCACATTGTTGCCTCCGGGTGATTATCGAAGTAGGCATTATGACAAATTGGAAGATTAGTACCTAAATATGGGCATGGCAGGAAAAATTAACATTCACTTGTTTTCAATTTGAACTTTTAATGAAACATTGTGATTATGAAACCGACCATCCCTGCGAAAAAAAATCAATAGGAGAAGGACTTTTGCTCACTCAAAGAAATCGTTGCAAATCTATTGTAAAAAGGTTACACTGTTGGAATACACTGTAAAGTCTACACTGATTTCCGCTACTTATCACAGATCATCCATAAAGAATACTACATTGTTAGCCTAACTTTACTACGTACTTATTTAACCATTCTGTTGCTTATAACCCTAGTTCTCATAAAAGCACTTTACGTCGGTGATAACGGCACGCTTCATCCAATATTCCATATCACTCAGCGTTACTCAAGCCACCATTTTGAATTTCTGATAGGTACGTAATGTCTAGTTTGTGAAGGTCTTGCCAATGACTATAGTGTAGTCCCCACCGCTATTGAATTAATCCTGACACATTGCACAGCTATGAAGATGCCGATTATTGACAGTATTTTGTTTTTGCGTGTGGCAAACAAGCATGTCTAGCATTGTTCATTAACATTCGCGTCTTCCATAAAATAATCGTGTTTCATGTTTTTACATTTGCTTTTCTGGAGCCTAAATGATGTCTCAATAATACTGTTATTCTTGCTTTCTTGCATTGACGCTGATTAAATTAATCACAGAATATTAATTCCACATTTTTCTGTTTAGTGCTGATTCTAAATGGTAATACTTTCGCCCAGTGATCCAAATGTCTTTAGCACCCCTAAAGGTTTTAAATGATTCGCGGTTATTGCTTAAATATCGTGAGCCTATCAAACCTATACGGTAATCGCGGTCAATATCCCGTTTTCACTGTCTTTAGCACCCCTATCAATGTTTTTTCCAATCACCCCAAATTCCAAACACCGTACACTTGGTGCCCACATTAAGACCCTTTGTTACACTGCATTTAATGTTTAATTATGAACACAAGCCAATACAAAACCAAGCCATCGGCATACGAGTTAACATCGATTTTTGTTTGGGCACAATTTCCTATGTTAATGTACCAATTTGATTCGCATATGACCAAATTAGATTCGCATATGTTTATGTAGTAGAGCGTGAATAGAGAAGAAATTACGATGCTATGTATGTCATGTCAGATCCGTATGATTTATTGGTATTTTGAGAGTTTGAGGGCTGTCGATGTTGGAACTTACTCTCCTTGCCTACACGCTTAAAAATGCGAAAGGTACGCTGGAATTTAAGTGTAGTCAATAAACTCCATACTAAATCTCTAAAAGGAGAAGGTAACTGACTTACTCAGAGATCATCCCACAGCCCGAACTACTGGAACTGTACTCTTGAAATTTGGCAGACGTGTATACCTACCTTGATGGTAGGTACATAATATTGTATCCTGTGCCGTAGTAGCTTAGAATCCTTTCATTTTCTTTGACAGTGAGTATATAAGTATGATTGTTATCAGTAGTAATAACAAGGAAGCAGATTTTCTGATGAAATAACTAATATGTATAAATAGCCACACAAAATAAGACGGGATAATAGTACATTTAATTACTTGCGTAGCTTGCAGGTTTCACGACAATAATGAAAGGACTCTAATGATGGATCATCTCAGTACAATTATTATACTTATTCACTTTCGTAGATCACTATGCCTGTTGAACAGAAAATCTCCGTGCATTTTTATAACTTCTTTCTTCATACGACGCGGTTTTATTTTCGTATTTTTATGTTTTCCCCGAAGATATCGTATTATTCTCCGTTTAATTTGATGTAGGGATGTTAAATGGAGAAATGTTTATTTGGAAACACTTGAGTTTTCCAGTGATCCTTTTGACCGGATACAGTTTTAAATAAATATCATGGGACTATTGACATCAATTAACCTAGTCTCAAACTAGGCAAAGCCTGTACTATGGGTAATAGACAACGAATAAACATGCTTATATGGATAAATACATACTTATATACATATTAAACATCCAAGACCCGGGAATAAACGTTCGTATTCATCACACAAACATCTGCACCGTTCGGGGATCGAACCCGGGATCTCAAACTTCATTGTCAGGGACCACTAGGCTATCCGGTTGTCAACATTTTTTTGATCGTAAAGATCAAATTAGATTTTTTTTTATTGCAACCGTTATAATGAAAAGTACTTAGTATTGTTATGTGAGGAAACCTTACAAGACTTAAGAATGTGGTAGGTAGTGGCAACGGAATATTATAAGTCGCGGTATCTCAGACCACAAGAACATGCGTTCGAGTCCGTGTACGAAACCTTATACAATACTTCTTGTATCATGTTAAGCCTGTGGCTTGACGCGGTTTAAAATGCTACAGGCAGACATACTTAAATGGCCATTGATACGGAATCAGTAATTTTTCATGATCAAAAGAGATTCAATTTCGCACTGTTTACTATTTGCGTCCCTTTTTAAAATTTACAACTTCTCTCAAAACTGCTTGCCGTTTTAAAAGGCGTGTCGTTTAACATCTTGTATAAGTAAATGACAATAAAACGTTTTTTATTTTATGTTTGTGCAAAACTAATAAGCGGTTTATTGAACCAGGCGTTACTTTGCGGAGGTCCATATTTATGAACTAAAAACAATTACTTTGCTCACCCGCGACCACAAGTAAAAAATGTATGTTTCCATGCAACACCTCCTCCTCCACTGCTACACGAATCAACACAAATGCCACACAGACCCAACTATCACCACCACCACTAAACTAAACGCTGACGCGTTTCGGAATCTCTACGAGCCCATTATCAGCGCACCAGAACAACTGTTCAACATGCCACCATTTACACGTGTAAAACGAGGTGTTGCATAGAAACATGCATTTGCCGCACCGATATACTTAACTTTTTTTTTTCACTTCTGGTCGCGGGTGAGAAAAATAATTGTTTTTAGTTCATTAATGAATGGTTCCATAGTAAAGCCGTCCTTAAAAAACCGCGCTAACATAATTCCGGATAAAAAAAAGAAAAACCATTGAGTAAAAACGTAGCAACAGCACAGCCAATGGCGCGAAACCGGCCAAAGATAATTAAGCTCGATATAAAATAGAATATTCGATGCCTCTATCCAATATCCGGTGTCCGGCGCGGCGGCCATTTTGTTTGTAATATTTCAGTTACATTTTTTTTTATGTACGATTGTGGCAATGGAATAGCTACCGACATGCCTATTGCAAAATTGTTGCCAGTTAAAAAAAAGTACGATGTGTTTTAACAGCATGCCAAAGTATGTGATTTAAACTCATTTAATTAATATTTGATTTTATTTTTGTTACAGGTACGTCTTTCACCAAAACACGACGCACTGTTCTCGAAACTGGTAATGGCAACACTGTCGCCATCTTTAGTCGTAAATTAAACATGAATGTTAGATTTGTATCTAGATATCCATTAAATTCCCTTACAGCGGCCAAAATCTGTGCAGACACATAAATCATCGGCAATTTCCGAGAATGGCAACACTGATTGGAATACTAGTTAGCGAAGTTTACTCTAGTCTGTGGTCACATAATGGCGTAAACGGGGGGGAATATGACAATTTTAATTTTGTTGTGAATTAATGGTAAGTAATATTAATATCAAAAATGCTTTTTTTGTGTGATTTAACCTAACTAGGAAAGTATGGAAAACTCTGTTCTTGTCTTTGTACCCACAAGTCAGTTTTTTTTACTGGTGTAAAATATTCGTTTCTACCTTTTATTTTTCAATTGTCTGTTCTTCAACATTGTCAAATCCTAATCCTAACTTAATATTATAAATGCGGAAGTAACTCTGTCTCTCTGTCTGTCTGTTTGTTACCTCTTCACGGAAAAACCGCTGCACCAATCTAGATGAAATTTGGTAAGAAGATAGTTTGAATATTGAGGAATAACATAGGCTACTTCTTATTCGGGAAAATTGTATAGTTCCCGCGGGATAGCGATAACCGAAATCTACGCGGACGGCTTCGCGGGCTAGCCCTTATTGAATAACTAGCTGTTGCCCGCGACTTCGATCATCTCTAATTTTAACATTCCCAATAAATTCCTTATTCTGCTGCTCCAAATGTCAGTTCTAAACGAAACTCTTTAAATCGAGAAATCCAAATCTGCCCTCGGTTTGATCCCTATTCTTAGACGATCGTCAAATTAAAAATCGAAATACTGGCCTATTCGCCTGCGATAGAATTTTGGATATTTTTAAACTGTAGATACCTAAGTAATATAAAAATAACACTGGTATGAATTGGTCGCTATCAGATTTTAAGTTAGACAAATCAATGATATTACATACATATAAAAAGGAAGTAGTTTATTAGCAGGTTATTTAGTCAAGAAGAATCAAGTCAGGTACGATTCTTTAATTAAAAACTTATGAGTCTGGTCCTCTCGTCGTTCCGATTGTACATAGGTTATATTTGTTATTTGATTGTACATACTTATGCACATAGGTTCAGGGTATGTGCAAACACAAACCTGTCATAATAATGCGAGTTATAAGAATTATTTTATCCATGCAATTTGTCATTTCTTCATCATGTCAGCCGAAAGACGTCCACTGCTGGACGGCGGCCTATCAAGGCTCTCCACTCAGACCAGTCTTGTGCTTTCCGAATCCACCGCGGTCCCGCGATCTTTAAACCGGAGGATGGGCAGCAGCGTCTTCCGCGAACTATCTGGTATAAACTGCGGTTGCCAACCCGCCTGCCAAGCGTGGCGACTAAAGCATTTTCCCCCCCAAAGGTACAAGATTTAAAAATTAAACTATGTCATTTCTTACTCGAAATATTTGCTTATGTAGACACGATCGCCTAAAATATTCAATTTTAAAACATTTTCTATTTTTTTTATAATACAACTTATAGGAGATAAACAAAACAAGCTCAGCGTCCATTAATAGGACAAAACGAAACTGAACAATAAACTGACACGTAATTTCCCATCCCGCTTAACCCTTATAAAATAACCCGAAACAATCCGAAACCCGAATTCGGCGAAAATTCAAAATGTCGGACATAAATAACAGAATTCAACCCTCAAGTCCTGCTCATCAACCGGCGTAGGGTGACAAGGTTTACGCGTAATGACTAATAGCTGAAATGTGTATTTTGTATTTGTAATTTTGTATCTGTAAGCTTAATGCGCTGAGGCCGTGGAAGCGGGCATCGCTGTCCAGCTCCCACATTCCCCTTATCTGTGCGTCTTGGAAGTGACTATAGACCGACCAAAAAGTCAACAAAATGGAGAAAAGAAGAACTAAACTTTCTCATACAAATTTGTTGACAGTTACAAAGAAAGTGGCGCCCTCACATTAAACGATTTCTTGACTTTGTGATCGGACGCAACGGTTTAACACGAAATACCTGTAACTGCTTAAAGTTTCATTCGATAATTATTTGAATACCTAGTTTTATTTATTAAAAGTTTGAATAATGTCTGAATACTTAAGTACCGAATATTTACTTTGATCATTCTTAACCTTAATTATATCTGCGTTGAGATCTTGAGATACATGCGCAATTATGTGTAAAAAGTGATAACGTACCATCCATTGTGGAGTTCCAACAAAGGTATAATTTTACCATTGAACAAACGAAACTAAAATCAAACGTCAAAATATTGCACCAATACAAACTCTCTTTTACTGGTAGCGAAACGCACATTCTAAATTCCAAATTCTCCCAACTCCCAACCCTCCACAGAACCAAAAAGGCACAAGTCGTCTCATAAACCATATAAACATAGGTCGTTTTTAGTCAGCAGAAAAGCATTGTCGAACTGTCATGCCTACATTAAAGTTAGTAACAATGGCGGGGAAAAACTATAGCCGTCGGAGTTCCGCTTTAAGCTAAAACACAACGGCTGAAATATTTTTGACTACTTACCTACCTAGCTCAACTTTTTTATTATATTTCGGGTCAAACTGACGCAGAATTTTGTTCGTATGACGAGGCATGAAAATAGATTTTTTGGCTAGTCAAATCTGATTTTAGATTTGGAATACAATAGAAGTCTATGCTAGAATATGTAAAATGCCTATTTTGGGGTGTACGAGTATTCTATCGGTCAAAAACGTAGCATTTTAAGTAGGTACCATTTTATAATTCTTGCGTATACTTAAACTGAGGTAATTGTGCTCCGATCGTTTATTTTTAGAGATGATACTTATTTCGAATGTATTTTTCCCATTACTAGAAGAAAACCAATTAAAAAATGTTTTTTTTTTCATCCTAATTCAACAATCCACAAAAACACAAGTAATTAGTTTCCAAACCCCTAAAATAATGATAACATTAGCATCAGGACACTCATGCCCACATTTTTTGTAATACGTATTTCGCATGTAAAAACCAAATTCTTATAATTATACGCGTGTAGAGCCACCCTTAGGGTGTAGGGTGCCCATTAATCAGAGGCATGGCGGATCGCGATCATGCCACATGTTGTCCGTGGATTATGTCTCCTCGGTTACATTTTTGGTCACACTACTGTTCATGATTGTGTGTGGTGTATACGGTTCTGTTTTCAAAAATTGGTTAGTTAGGTTTCAGAAGTTCTGGAGAGTGTGAAACAAATGAATGCCTTACAGTTAGTGGAAATGTTTGTTTTTCTGACAGTTAGATTTAAAAACCACTTTTATCTACACACATATCGTAAGTACTCTATTAGTAATGACCATAATTTTATTATAACAGTCAATTTTCGTCTTCAAAAACCAATACGTACAATTTAAAAATAGACCTGAATTGAAAAGAAAAAATTGATACGAAACGTCAGCTCGATGTCTGTCTGTGATTTTAGAGAAACAGCCAAATTCGTGACAGGTTTATTATGCCTTCGGCTTCTGAACCCATCTTTGAGTACTTATGATTGGTGCGTACGTAAAGTAATGTATGCAACTATATAATTAGGCCTTAAAACACGAGTGTGTTTGAAGCTGAGTTTCATAATAGGATCACACGAGTGCTTTAAGGCCTAATTATGTAACGGTTGCATAAACTACTATTGTAGGACGATGCATTGCTATAAAACGGTTTTTTTATTGCAATTAAGACAGAATCAACATTCATGTCTCAAAACACACATTTTTGGCAATATAAATTGACCCGAAATCTGCAACGTCCTACCTTTAAAGAAGAGTTTATTCCAAACGTTTCTCGACCTATATCTCAAAGAACCATACTAAAGTATTTATACTCTGCAGAATACAATCAGAAGACTCAACGCTGCAGGGTTGCCAGATTACGGGAATTTTTCTGACTCGTCCGAAAAGTTGAGCCTCAAACAAGGAATATTTAAAAAAAATACTGGACATTCGAAATAAAATACGTGTGAGTTGAATTTATCTCACTTCCAGTGGTCGAAGTTATTTGAATTTTGGTATGGACATTATGCATTGGACGAAAATGCACGTACAATCAGCAAAAAAGTCCGTTTGTCAATTCCAAATAGTAGTAGTATGAAATTCAACATACAATGACAATGTAAAGAAAAATCCGTTAAGCAGCTGCTTAACGGATTTTTCTTTCCATTGTCATTGTATGTCGATTATTTTCGTTGATTCTATAGGGTTCCCATTGTCCTAGAGTCACGAAATTTAGCACGAAGCAAGAAAAAAATATTTGGAAGCAAAAAATATTTGGTTTTTAGGAAATCTTACAGTTGGATCTGGCAACCCCACAAGGGGTAGGTCGGGGTCATTCCGGTTCAAGATAAACCGATAGACCTAAATAAACAGGATCCCTAATTTAATTAACCGGAGCAATCCGACGGATAAGTATTATTCTAGGACGGTTTTTGATGATTGGTTTTAAATGGGGCCTTTTTGGTCTTGCGCCACGAGTTTGAGTTTGTGGTTCCAGTGGGAAAATAGTACATTATTGCCTGAAAGTGAGCAAATGCTGGCTGGGATTTTTTTGTAAATATTTCTGAAAATTTTGTATTGTGCGTATATTGAAAATTACATTTAATTTGTATGAAAAAAAAAATTCCTGGGCATGTTTTTAAAAAGTTGCAGAACAAAAGATGCTCCATTTTGCGAGTAGACTCGAACCTTGCATTTACAGCCCCATGATTAAAGGCACCCTGTATAATAATATGTTACGTTTCTATAATCTGTCCATGTTCAAAGTTTCAAGTAAATTAAAATTTGTTCCACTGTTAGTAGTTGATACTTTTTTTTATTGTTGTCCAAAACATAATATTATAGGAACAGAATTATATTAAAAATACGAAATAACAAGAAAAGCGCTTGTCGTTCTATCTACAAACAAAAAATCTGTAGCGTCATTATAAACCCAAATCGCTGAAATATCGCTTCAGACTGCAGTAAATACAGGATGCCCCGAAAGCTGTCGAGAGTCATTCAATGCGTCACCCGCCGGATTAATATGTATGAGCGTGGAAATACCCACCCTGTATAAGCTCGCTTATACAGGGTCTTATTAGGTGTGCGGTGAAATAATAAAGGATGAATCGAATTCGATGGTTTCCAATCTCCGGTTCTGGAGATTATGTTCGGGGAAGGAAGCGATATGTGTCATTCAAAATGTTTGTTTTAATGATGACGTTTTAGCGTTACGTGACGTCATAACATGTGTGTAGAAGGCTTAAGACATGCATTGTAATAATAAAAAACACTTCGATACTGAGTCTACTCATGAGCTCCTGACCACGGCTGCAGCAGTGTCGTCGAAACGGCGAGGTGATATTTTAAGGACATTAATTTTATGATTTGATTAGATTAGATTAATTTATTGCATAATGAAAATCGCATTATATTTTAAATATCAAAAATATAAGGAAGAAAAGGAGCCAGCAAGGAAAAATACCTACAATAAAAATTTATGCAAGATGCAATCAAATAATATGTTAAACCTACATTTTATAAATGTCAATTCGAACTAAGTAATTTTAAAGTCAATAAGTATACATGTTGTGATTAAGTCCCTAAATGTTAATAAATATGAGTGAGAATCTCGAAAATTTAAAATAATACAAAAATATATACGTATTTACATGTTTTTTAACTAGAACATAATTGCTTTACAAATCTATCTCATTGGCCTTTATAAAGTAAAAGTTGATTTATTTAGTTACATATGTTTTTGTAAAGGAACGTTTTCTCAACGAATTTAAAGTTATTGAAACGTTACGATTAGGTTTGCAACCGATCATCTTTCGCGTGGCTTCGCTGATGCACTATGGTGTAATTGGCAGCATTCAGTCCCGGCAACCCATGAGATGCGCGTACCTACCTGCTACCATGAATGAAATAAAATCTTTTTTAAACTTGTAGCTTATGTTGTTCCATTACGAGCATTCATCCAAATCACAGTTGTCAGTAGTCAAAGTTAACATTACTGTGTCTTATCACCTTATCAAATAAGTTATTCAGTAAACCAGTAGGCACCTAATCAAAATATTTGCTCTACAATTACGTCCAAATAGATTAATCATGAGATGGTATCTTTTTCAGCCCATAATAAAGCACCCCTGTATAATTAAACTAAGAATATTTAAGCATTTGTATTTCCCTTCCTATTAATCATTATAATTGACGGGTTGGTTAAAAGTGGAGTGCTGTGTTTCGTTTGTCGTTGCATTGCTTAAAAAAACTGCACCGAGGGTTTGGTATCTAACGATAATCGAAATTTTCCTTGTCTATTGTAATCTTGCTTCTTGCCGAATTTCATAATTTCTAAACCAATTTTGATAAAATGGTTCCTAAACCATCTCGATTAAACTAGCTTTTGAATGTAAAAGCCGGGTTCAAATCGGTCTATCCGTTTAGAAGCTACGATGCCACAGACAAGATATGCACTCGTCAAACTTATAACACCCCTCTTTTGTATCGGGGGTCAAAAATTATGATAAAACTAGCTGTTGCCCGCGACTTCATCAGCGTAGATTTCGGTTATCGCTATCCCGCGGGAACTGTACAATTTTCACGAATAAAAAGTAGCCCATGTTATTCCTCAATATTCAAACTATTTTCTTGCCAAATTTCATCTAGATTGGTGAAGCGGTTTTCCCGTGAAGAGGTAACAAACATACAGACAAAGAGAGAGAGGGAGAGGGAGAGGGAGAGACAGACACAGAGTTACTTTCGCATTTATAGGTAGGATTAGGATAAATCATTCTCCTCCCAAACTCATCACCATCATCATCATGTCAGCCGAAGGACGTCCACTGCTGGACATAGGCTTCCCCCAAGGCTCTCCACTCAGACAGGTCTTGTGCTTTCCGCATCTACCGCGACCCCGCGATCTTTACCAGATCTTTCCTCCCAAACTCATCATCATCATCATCAGCCTATCTACGACCCACTGCTGGGCACAGGCCTCCTCTCAGAATGAGAGGGCTTGGGCTATAGTTCACGCGGGCCCAGTGCGGATTGGGAACTTCACACACACCATTGAATTGCTTCGCAGGAGTGTGCAGGTTTCCTCACGATGTTTTCCTTCACCGAAATGCTAAAAATGCTCCCAAACTAAATAGAACTAAATAGAGTCGTGCACGTAACACATTAAGGGCCTTATTCATAAACGTCATCAAGCCTCCATTAGCTAAAATTGGTTTTGTCTTGTTCTTACAAACGGAAATGTCAATGTGACAAAAAAGGACAAACGAACTTTAACGGCATTTTAGTCAAAATAGGTTTATGAATAACACATTAAGACAACAGTATCCCAATCAACCAGTAACGTATCCCCTCATTGACACATGACGCGAACAAAAGAAAATCGTCACAGTCTCTCCCCAAATCGTGAGGGTGACCAAGCTTTCCGTTTTGAAGAGGGCAGTCCCGTATTTTGTGCAGTTGACACCGACGACAGCTTTGGGACACCTAGCCCCATGCCCCTACTTTGCCAACCTTAAAAAAAACCGACATTGTCATTTCAATATTTCAAAAACGGGTGAACCGATTTTAATGAATGTTAGCTAAGAACCATCTCGATTAAACTAGCTTTCGATTAAAAAACGGCATCGAAATCGGTCCATCCGTGTGGGAGCTATGATGCCATTCGATCGATTCGATCGACATTCCATAGCCAATACAAAGTGCGCTGAATCAAAAACTTCTTAACCCCCGACGCCAAAAAGCAGGTGTATCTGTGTATTTGTCTGTGGCATCATAGCTCCCAAACGGATAGACCGATTTAGACGCGGCTTTTGTTAATCAAACGCTAGTTTCATCGAGAAGCTTCATAAAAATCGGTTCAGCCATATTCAACACTGTTCTCCCGACTGACCATCCACTATCACATGACAGTTGAAATTGAGATGGTGACGGATTTCAATAATTTCACGCACTTTCCGCGGAATGAAAAACTTTTCTCGGTAGGTGGTCCGTTTACTTCTATTTCACTGTGGTGTTTTTACCCCCCGACGAAAAAGAGGGGTGTTATAAGTTTGACATGTGTATCTGTGTGTTTGTGTATCTGTCTGTGGCATCATAGCATCTAAACTAAGGGACCGATTTCGATCTGGTTGTTTTAATCGAAAGCTTAATCGACATGGTTCTTAGCTAAGTTTCATTAAAATCGGTTCACCCGTTTTTGAAATACTGAACTTTGTAATGACCAGAGATCGGACAAATTTGCGTCATTGCTCGCAATAATGTGGACATGACTCCAAAACTAATCAAAATGTTAATCAATTAATTAAAGCTTGGCAAGTGCCTATTTGGACCTGATTTATACGACGCTGGAACGCGGCGAGGACCAAATAGGCACTTGCCAGGCTTTACTTTTGAAATGAAATTTGAATTTCCGGAGATAATAGTTAATACGTGCTTATAATTATTATCAAAAGTGGTTATCGTTATATATCCACAAATTTGGCATATAACTTGTTTGGTACACGGAATTCATAGACTTTGCGAAGAAGTAAGAAAAAACTTTGAAGACGTTAACACATTGATATGTTAAGAAAACATTCTTCAAAGCTCCTTCCAGGATTGCTATGTTTAGACAATTGAATCCAAACATTCACTTACCACCTCAACCCGTAATCACACGATGGGGTACTTGGATTCAAGCGGCATGTTATTATAATGCTAATTTTGCAGCAGTAAAAAGAGTTATAGAAACATTTAGCAATCGTGATAGTGTATATGTCCGCAAATACAAACAGATTATGCAGTGGGCTGATGTTGTTGACAATTTATACTTCATTTCACAACATTTCCAATCAATTTTGGTTGTAATAGAGAATTTACAGTCTTCTTCGAATACTGTTGAATATACTTTGAGTAAAATAAGAAATATATTAACTAATCTGGACAGTATACCAGGAGAAATAGGTAACCGTTTGTAAACTAAAATGAAAGCCGTTCTTGACAGAAATCCCGATTTTGAGGTTATCGCCCACAACTTAGAACAGAAAATAAACTCTGAATTATACTGGAATAATAATATTCCTATTAAACTACTTAAGTTTGCCCCATTAACATCATTGGATTGCGAGCGGAGTTTTTCAGCACTTAAGTATATTTTTGATGTAAAAAGAAATAGACTGACTGCAGAAAATTTGGAAAAAATACTGATTATTTTCTTTAATAAATCTATACTTCAACAAACTTTTGTATTTATTGACTAGGAATTCAAATTTAAGTCAAGTAAGAAATTAATTAAATAATTACATATTTGATTAATTTTGGAGTCATGTCCACATTATTGCGAGCAATGACGCAAATTTGTCCTATCTCTGGTAATGACAATGTCGGGGATTTTTAACCCCCGACAAAAAAGAGGGGTGTTATAAGTTTGACATGTGTATCTATGTGTCTGTGTATCTGTGTATCTGTGTATCTGTCTGTGGCATAGCTCCCCAACGGATGGACCGATTTCGATGTGGTTTAATCGAAAGCTAGTTTAATCGAGATGGTTCTTAGCTAAGTTTCATTCAAATATTGAACTTTGAAATGACAATGTCGGGGATTTTTCAACTTTTCTAAGTTGGTTAGTTATTATCAAAATCCTTGTCTCGTTTTGGGACGACGATTTGGTCACATTAATAGGGCACTCACTCCCTATAATTAGTAGTATAAGTGCATTCAGTAATGGGCGTTTTATGCCACCCCCGATTGAGCGGGTCTCCGTTCATTAGTGCATTAGGTAGTTCGTTGAATTAAATCACTTTCTGACTAATGTTTGTTCTTAGTATTTGGGGTTTACTTTCGATTGTCGATTTATTTGAACCATGCAGAGTCAGCTGAATGTTTTTGTGAAGCTGCACGTTTGCCAGTTGTGATGTTGTATTTGTTTCAACCAATACGCAGTGACTTTTACCGTGAGAACATAGTGAAGCAAATGGTGTGCTCCCAGAGGAAGGACTACAGATTATTCCGAAACATGGACAATACTCAACTGACATACGTGTGTGATTAGTTTGATTCACTTTTGTATGACAACATCCCAATATAGGTAGGTACAATCAACTGCAAAAGTAGCTAAGCAACCGAAGCGGTTACAATGTTCTAAGCACGGTTCTATTGTCCAGATCATTGTGACCGCTTCGGTCGCTAAACTACTTGTGCTCCTGACTGTACTTAATATTGTTTCTTGATTGTCGTAATGCCGCTTGGATACCTTAAAAAGACAAGGAAAGATCTTAACTACTTGCCTAGAAGTCTTCGTCTTCGGTTCGGGTTTCTAACTCATGATAGCTCATAAAACTCATTACCATTGTATGTTTTGTGACGTCACTAATTGTCGTTATAAATGGAACCTTTATCATCCACATCAAAATCATGCCTAGTTGAATTAAATCGGAGCACATTTTTTATTTTCACATGAAACGCCGCAAACATTGCAAAATCGAAAAATGATTCCCTTAAACCAGTCCCTTATAAGAATATTTATAAATAGACAGCACCAGGGCTTAGTGGTTGTCTGCTTGTCCTCGCCTCATAACATTTCTGTTGACGTTTCGCTCCCGCCATTTTCGTCCGCCATTTTGTAACGAGAAAAGCGCGCCAAAGCTGTCATGGCGGGAAAAAATAATTACATTTCGCCGGTTCGTTCTTCCCGGTTCATTTCTGTATGTTTTGTTAATTATTTCTTCTATGTCACGGGTCTTAGCCTTTTTTTTAACTTTTGTGCGCAGAAGCTTTGTTTTGTACCCAGGTGTTGCCAGTTTTGTAATATTAACGAGGCATCAGAACGTTTTCTTTGTGCTAATTTAATGTGCATTCAACTTTGAGTGAGGTACTTGGTTCTTTGAGTGTTTTCTATTTGTTCATTCAGTTTAAGATACAAAGGAGTAGTTACGAAAGTTGTCGACTTTTCAGTTGATAGTTTTAGAAGATTCTACGAAAGTTTAAGTACCTAGACGTGATATTCTTGCATTATTAATTTTAGGCAACGCATCCCTTTGAAATTGATTTATTTAAGTTTTTAAAGTGACAACAGCCACCATTAATTAAATTTTCCTCTGTCAATAAAGAAGCATTCCCCCAAAGTTGAACTGATTATTATTAATTGTATTATAAGCCCTAGCAACACTGGTACCCCATGTGTTTTTCTTTACAATTAGGTTGCACAATTCCCCTTGCGTACAACAAAACCAAACTCATTGCAATTCGCCCCTTAACCCGATGGCTCAACGACAATAATAACAACTGACAACCTCATAATTAAATTTGCGGTTGTTTTATTCGTTCTTAATTCAATTTATGCATTCGAAATACAAATTGTGGCATGGAATCCTGCTTGCGGCCAAATTTATATTAATTTATTTAATGACAAGCGCGGGAAACTTCTTTGTTGGGGTTGCCATAGTTAATCAGTGTGGAAAAAACACTATTATTTAATTAAGGATATCTCGTGAAGTGTTTCATAATGCCGATCGTATTTTTGCCACAAGCGTTGGTTTCCTATTATTCTCCTACCCTCTGCTTGAGCGGCCATAGGTTTAAACCACTAGGTTATCACGGCTCTTTATACAGACATACTTCACTTTAATTACACTTACATGCCACATTCAAGTAACTTAACTTCCCCAAGTAACGCGAGTTGCAAGTTAAGACGTGCTCGGATACTTTTTTTTCGCCAACAAGCTACATAATATGTAATTGGAAAACTTTACTCATTATACATATTATTTCCCCTGAACTTTTTTCTCGGCTCCTGCTTGTTGTATCTTCTTTATTCTAAGTATATCTTTCTTTAACAAGGCAGTGACGTCATTACGACGAAGAAATACGTAGGTGCACTCTGGTTATATCTAGTTACTATGTGTCACTTAGTAACAATTCAGAATAGTTTGATTCATAATTGACGACCGGTTAGCCTAGTGGTTAGAGAACCTGACTGCAAAGCTCGATGTCCCAGGTTCGATCGGGGTTTATGCAAATAAATTACCCAGAAATTTCTAAATAGCTGCTGTAATCTGTTCTTACCATTATCCCATTATGGTTGACTGGTAGAGTTCGCTTTGTAGCGATAAGGCAGCCCGTTGCTACTGTGTGTTTTTTTTTGTATTAGTGCTTGTATTGCACCACAACTACTTGCAATGGATGTCAGAGTTTTGCTCCAAAAATTATTTTTCATATGGAATAGCATGGAGTATAATATACGTAGCAACGGGTTAGCAATTTCACTATCGGAACCGTGGAAGCCTATTCAGGTGAAATATCACGGCATTTGTAGGACGACGCACTCGTGACATTTCCAAAGGGCATAACGATGTGTGTGTGTTCACGGGAGGCTGAACTATATCACAGGTACAGTCGGTAGAAGTAGCTAAGCTATTGAAGCGGTCACAATGACCTGCGCAAGCTTTTATGTCTATAACAATAAAGCCTTGCTTAAGTCATTGTGAACGCTTCAGTTGCTTAGCTACTTTTGCTGCTGACTGTACTACATTATTTTTCGTCATTATCAATCTTTAAGACTGTAGACACGGGAGTGACGTCACCACTGTTCTACATCGCGTTAGCGAAATTTCTCAAGTCGGTTGCATAAATACAACTTCCAAACCTCTTCCTTCGGGCCCAGGCAAAACATCCGCCTGGAGAGAGATCTTTCTATTGGAGTCTTTCCCAAAAGACCTATAAGCCAGTTCTTTGACCTCCTGATTCGACAGGACCACTGCCTTTTTATCTGGTCAATGTAGCTGCGTCTAGGTCGACATCTTCCTCTTTCCTTCTCAAGTTTACATTAGTTGTAGAGATAAAAAACGTGTACTTACTAGACATTGATATAAGCATCAGGATATGCCCTTTGCAACATTTTGAACTCGGGCATTCCTGAGTTCAAAATGTTGCAAAGGGCACGGGGCAGGGGGTTACGGAGCTAGCCCGCTAGCGGTGAGCGGTGCGCGCGGCCGTCCAGCTCCCGTGCGGCGTGCGCGCGACTCATATCGCTGGCACTAATTACTGTCACAAAACTGACAACAAAAACGGAGTACCGCAGGGCCCGTCCACACTTTATAATAAGTCTATTATGATACGAAGTATAAACGCTGCTCTAGCTTTTACTAATAATGCGTCAAATGATTAAAACACCCAACACAGTCTCGAACACTTTGGTCCCACCCCACAAGTACTTCCACAGAAGCTTTCAAACGAGCTTTTAAGCAGTTCTATGAAAGCTTTTGCACCACAACTCAAGTTACAAACAAGCTTTTGATCTTTCCAAGTGCCGGATTGTTCAGGCGAATGTCAAAAGGTAATGTTTGACCAAAATGGCCTTTTCACTAAAAGGTCGTAATTATGAGTAGTCTGAACATTTAAAGCAAACGCATGCTACTAAGTTAATTTATGGGGAATCAGTAGATTTTAAAAATTGATAAGATTTGATTGTAAAATTAACGAGGATATGACTATTATTCTGCCATGCAAATGATATTCATAGTAAGTCGGGTTTTTGTCTTTAACTTCTTCTCTTTAAGTCTTTAATTATATCTTGGATCTTGAAATCGAGATTTATCCTGCTCCATTAAAAAAAATATTATGTAACTTAGAAACAGTTACTCATGGCAATTATCAACATTTCCTAGCGATAGTTACAGTAAATAAACTTACTGTTGACAAAAAAAATCACAATGTTGTTGGTCACTAAGAAGAATCATTAAGGGATCTTGGGACCGTACCTATTTCGTAACTAATTTTTCTATTATGTAATTGTTAACATTCAGTTCTAATTGTGGCATTACGAAAAGCATAGCTACGAATTAACTACAAACTAACCAAATCAACATTAATAGGGCCCATAAATTAATTGAAATCACACAAACACAAAATAACAAGCTGTATCAAGATTTGAATTCACGTCGATAATCAAAGATAGACCGCGTCCGGTACAAGTGGGCCTCCCCCGTCCCCCGCGGGGCTTGGGCGAGTGAGTAATGACGGGGCGAGATGAATGTATAGGCTGGGGTCTCGTTTGTTTGGACAGCTATATTTCCGTGTCGTCGTCTGTCGGGGAGATAGGATGAGTGTGGTGCAAGTAAGGAACTTAAGAAATATTTTTTTATAAAACTTAACTAAGAACCATTTCGATTAAAATAGCTTTCCATTAAAAAAAGCCGCGTCCAAATCTGTTTATTAATTTAGGAGCTACGATACACAGATCATAACACCTCTCTTTTTACGTCGGGGGTTAAAAAGATATATATTTCAACATCAGACTCTGATCAGGTATGTAGATCAAGTAGGTACAAAAGAATACAAACGTTGAGTCGTATCAGAAGGTAAAAGAATTCGTATTGAAAATAACTGTATCGACAAGAGTGATACTAATAGATTAGATGAGATGAATATCAGACTTAAGGCCATACGTTTTGATATTTAATTTGATCCCACGGTGGGGGTGGACAAAGTTCTGCATTGCTTGGCTAGACCGGTCTGAGTGGAGAGCCTTGGGGGAGACTTATGTCCAGCAGTGGACGTCTTTTGGCTGACATGATGATGATGAACTGGTAGAAGATAACTTTTGTAACTGTCTTAAAATCGCTTCAGCTTGTAGCTTGTCGCGAACCAAGTGTGGATCATAGCAGGTAACACAGTTGCGGATAAGGCTCTAATTAGTGAGTCTGATTGATAGTTCAATGCTCATTGAGCGAGGTATCGCGACGCTATTTTGGTGCGAAGTGTGGAATAAGTCTTTCGAAGGAATTGGGTTGATTGCTGAGCTATTATTCTCTAAGATGACAGCGTTACGTTCAGTGTCGAAATGTAAAATTTTTGGTGCTATATGATAGTTGATTTAAACAACCGTGATTTACCTTAGCCGGGGTGTGTAAAAGTGATCTATGTGACCTCCCAGGGGTTCGCCAATGATCGTAATGGAAACACATAATGATAGTCATGATAAAAATGAAATACAGAAACCCAGTAAATGCTGAATCGGAAGTAAGACTAGAAGTTACCTAAATTGCTCCAGAAATTGACAAGATTTGTGATAATAATGATAAGAACAGGCCCATCAGTCTCATTAGTTAGGGGAGACCAGGGATGAACGTAACAATTTTTATATTTCTCGTAATATATCACAAACCTTTCCGAATATCAAAATTATCATAATCATGATCGTAATCGTGATCATAATCGGGATGATAGTAACAAGTTGTTACTTCCATCCCTACTTTTAGATTTTCCCGAATAGGACAAACATGTGCTTAAGATCTAAAAAAATCATTAAAAAGTTATCTTATCGAATGCCATTATATGCACATTACGGAAACTTGACATGTAAGCTTGAAGCTACCATAACAAACACAAACACAATTGGAAAAATCGTCAAAACTTACTTTCGAAGTATTTTTGCGGCACCGACTCGCTACGTCCAAAACCTGAAGGCACAGCGCCGCGAGCGCAACTGAGGTAAGAGAAGGGTTCAAAATGGCGCACATCGGTGATACAGCCATCAGTGTAGACAACATAACTTGTTCATAAATGCATTTGTTACGTTCATCCCGTGTTACTTTCCTCCCTGGTCTCCCCTACACCAGCAGGTATTTACCGCTATATTCAAGGACCTACTGAACTGTGTAATTTCCTTATATGTAAAACAGTACCGTGACAGACTGACTGACAGACAACGTTCAGCCTAAACTACTGGACCTAGAGACTTGAAATTTGGCAAACATATGCCTTGAGTATCCTCGAGGTGCACTAAGAAGGGATTTTTGAAAATTCCCACGGCATAGGGAACTAGCCCATTTTGAAATATTTTACGGGGGCAAAGCCGCGGGGTATAAGCTAGTTTCCTTAAATACAGGGTGCGTTTTAATGAACCGTCAAGACTTCAGCCAGGGTTTGAGTAAGTCTAAGTGAACACCCCTATAAAGTCGAATCTTTACTTAAAAAAAGAAACGAATAAAAAACGTTGTCCCATACATTCATTGCCTCAGCTGGTTGACAATATCTATGGGAGAATGATTTTTTTATTTCCGTTTTAAGGATTTTCACAGGGTTTCTCACTTACACTCACAACCCCTGATGGCTGAAGTCCTGACGGTTTATTTAAAACGAACCTTGTACAAATAACACAGAATCTTTTATTCTTTGGTGTTTTCCAATTTATTACAAATCAAACTACGCATCAAAAGAAAGAAAATAAAAAATACTAACTCTTTTCTTTCTTTGGGTAGTCGTGTAAAAAGAAAATGTGCTGGTTCACTTATGTACTGAATAAACATAAAATTTATCTTGAATTTAAGTCATAAAACAACATACAAAGTTGGTAATCTAAATTGTCATGTAAAATGAAATTGCTGTTTCATCTGTCTCTTCCTGCAAATAATGCTACATCTTCTACTGCGAGGTTTTCCAGGCGACGACGGCAGACCCAACTTCAGAGGAGTCCAGCTCCATCTTCGCATTCGAATGCTCTAATATGTCTTCTCGTGCCTCTCACCCTTATGAAAACAGCTCTTATTACAGAAATTTGTACTTTTACTTTCAGCCAGTAGTTTGAATTGCGGTGAATTTCAGTCATGATTCTTCTTTCTATGACAGCCGATGGCTTAATTTTTTTTGAAGACAATTGTAATCTTTTAATTGGTCAGGGATCGAAACTAAACCCTAAAACTTCAGCACAACAAAACCGAGTAACGTATATCGTCCGAGCCTATGACATCGATACAAAATCGATAAAGCCCGCAGCTGACCTTGTCTCGTATATAACCCCGTTATGACACCATCTTATGTATCCCCATGACATATGCAAATCGTGGGCATAAATTGGGAATGGACGGTTCGAACAGGTATGTCGTTGAGTGGGTGAAATTACAAGCTATACGTTATTTTTTATACGAGTTAGGCGACTTTTTAGTAGAAAAGTACCGAGAGATTTGGGTATGAAATCAAGGGTTCACTCACGTATGTGAAGTCGAGGTAGTGGTGTTTCTGGTTAATTCAAACACGTTTTTCTGTTCACTAAGTTTAAGGTTAATATTATTATAATTGTTACAACGCAAGACCAGTCATAAATTCAGGATCTCAGTATGTATCTTTTTGTATTTTTTCCCCCAATTTTTTATTTTTACCGTTTTCCCGTGAATATCAATTATATTATTTATAAACTCACTGAAACATGAATACACAGAAAAAAAAACCAGAAAAATGCCAACCCCGGGAATCGAACCCGGATCCTCGACACTCCAGGTCGTGTGCTATCCTCCTACACCACGATTGACATAGAGGAAATAGCCGAAACAAACGACACAACAAAAAACATACAACGTACATGGAAAAAATCCGGCTATTTTCTCTATGTCAATCGTGGTGTAGGGGTAAAGCACACGACCCGGAGTGTCGAGGATCCGGGTTCGATTCTCAGGGTTGGCATTTTTCTGGTTTTTTTCTGTGTATTCATGTTTCAGTGAGTTTATAAAAAATATAACCAATCGTAAAGCTATGGAAACGAGAAGAGGCGGAAGAGAGTTTCCCATAGAGCCCTTAAATCATTCTGCCAACATAAAAAAGCTAATACTTTGTGTTGACAGCAACAAGTGCTAAATTGGTGGTCATGCCATCGCATCTGAAGTCCTTCTAATGTTGCGAGTGTCTATGGAGAGCGGGGATCATTTTTATCATCATATTCTCACTCTTTCAAGAACCTTTTTTAAAAAAGGCTTGTTGGTGACAGATTTATATAAACTATCAAAAACAACGTCTTCCACCCATAATTTTAGGTAATATGAAAGTTTTCGTAATGAAACATGGGTAATAATCTAATAACCTATTTTTGACGTAATGTGGGTTTTATAAATGCCATCTAGCGAAGCTTGTGACAGAAATGTCAAATACCCTCATTTAAGCATTAGTAGGTACTTAATTAAGCAAGTACACTTGTAATATCAACTTCTCTATTTTGACAGTGATTGACATTAAATTAGCTTTTAAATAATATACTACGATTAAATGAGTGCATTTTCCTATAAGATTTCTAGACCTGCGAGACAGGTTTTGCTAAGACTGTTCTCTTTAGCTGCTTAAGGAATTACAAGAAAATATGCCGTTGGCAGTGAAAACTAGTATGATGGAGAAATCATCACCACTTCTCAGTCATTAAAATAAAAAGAGTGCTCAGAATTTTGAGACTTCGACACGACATAAGATGTATGGTCACGGACTTAAAAGTCTACTCGTAGCCAAAACGTCGGTATGTCGAGGTAATAAAAAAAAATTGTCGTAATTAAGTTTCGAATTGTTAGAAGTATAACATAATTTTAGTATTTACAACATGTACATCCACAGACAAATAACCGGTTATCTTCTATACCTTTAAGGTCAACTCGCGCCGATCTGTGGTGTACCTATCATAAGGAAGCACTGAGATTGTATTCTTCGAAATTCCCGGATAGGAAACTAGCCTTCTTTTCTTTCACAGGGGCAGAGCCACGGACGTCAGCTAGTTTTTTATATGTTAAAACATGAAAATAGGAGCATAATATAAATACTATAAAACAACTCGTTATTGCGCGACACGCTTTAGATTTCAACGCTACACTTCATTTATTTTAACACTAGCTTATGCCCCGCGGCTTTGCCCCCGTGAAATATTTCAAAAAGGGCTAGTTCCCTATCCCGTGAGAATTTCGAAAAATCCCTTCTTAGTGCACCTCTAGGATACTCATGGTACATGTGTGCCAAATTTCAAGTCTCTAGGTCCAGTGGTTTAGGCTGTGCGTTGTCTGTTTGTCAGTCAGTCAGTCAGTCAGTCAGTCACGGTACTGTTTTATAGGTGTAGATGAGAAATTCAACGGTCAAATTTGCACACGGTTTTAAGCAACATAAAGACGCCATTAAAAGTTGTGTAAACTTGTATGAGGAAAACGTAATAGCTAACGCTAATAAATGTTATTAGATGTGTTTTTTCACATTTGTCTTCACATTACCGAATAATGTGTGTGGAGGTTTCACCGTTAATTCTAATGTTAAAATAAACGCAGTATAAATTTCAGCCTATACGGCAACAATGGCAGTGGTTACGAGTGTGCTGAAAATAACGTCTTTTGAAGGAATTGAACAAAATTATAAAAGTTAAAGTTAGCCGTTGTAACCGTGTACAGGGGCCGTTTGAGAATTTATTGAGAACATGTGTCCGCAACATTAGAGCTATATCGGACAATTAAGGACTTTTGTAAATAATAGCTGCCACACTGGTTATCAGCGTGTAGTGTGGGTTCTCTCCCTTTCGCACGAGCATAGTTAGAAAGGGGCAGAAGATACAGCGGTGTTCCTTTATTGTAAATTAGCTGCTGCCCGCGACTTTGTCTGCGTAGATTTCAGTTATCGCTGTCCCGCGGGAACTGTACAATTTTCCCGAATAAAAAGTAGCCTATATTATTCCTTAATGTTTAAACTATCTCCTTGCTAAATTTCATCTAGATTGGTGTAGCGATTTTTCCGTGAAGAAAAACAGACAGACAGAGAGACAGAGTTACTTTCACATTTATGATATTATTTGAAATCAAGATTCCATATTATATACTGATGAGCAAAAATCATGGCTCACTGTTCCATGGAATTAAATATAATAAAACTACCCTTTTGCATAACGTAAAATTCCAACTTTTTTTGTCTCTGTCTAGACTCTAGACAATAGAATTTTACCGTCATATATATCTATGTACTTATATCGTCACACGTACCCCTGGGTAAGCAACCTTCGTTTGTTTTTTACGACACTGTTATTAAAAACACATTTCGGTGCGGATTTGAATTAAAACCCCCATAAATTGAGGGTAAAAATAACAGTAACACGTGGCAGGGGGTTTTAAAGACATTTCACAGCCGACCGACTTTGACCCTTCTCAGGATCGAACCCGCGTGAAGTGAAACGGGGTACCGTGCATTGAGACAATTGAGTTACATGTTGTGTGTGCCTATAATAGTGTATCTATATACTATACTATTAGCTCTGTGAGTGGCTGTATACAAATACCTGTGGCTCTGTGAGCCACTGTAGAGCTTGTGACCTAATTTTTGAAAAGTTTAAACCGGAAAAAAAATTAAAGAAAAAAAACGTAAAATGAGCCGATTCTCTTGAAATTTTGAGATCTGGTTCAATAATTATATAATTACACCTGTAACGCAAACGCGATCGAGACGTATTTTTGGCCGTTGATTACACTAGACGCTCTGTGCCCTTAATGTAATCAAAAAGCACAAAAAACGTCTCGATCGCGTTTGCGTTAAAGTGTCAAATAATATGAGAATTGTTAAACGCGAACGCGATCGAGACGTATTTCTTGGTCTGGTCGGCGATTACACTAGGCGCTCTATAGCTTGCAAGTTCATTTTTTAACTTCTTTCTTTATATTTCCAAAAACCGAATCGAGAAAAAAACTATTTTAAATTACATCTTTTACTAGTGTAATCAACAGCCAAAAATACGTCTCGATCGCGTTTGCGTTACGGGTGTTAAACAGGTAGTATGGGAATTGTTTATTGTCGATACGTGCCACTAGTGGCGCTACTATGTGCTCAAAATAATTCAGACGTAAACGCAAACGCGATCGAGACGTTTTTTTTTTGGCCGTTGATTACACTAGACGCCCAGCTTAGGGAGCCACTAGTATAAGATAACAATACTCACTGTTAACAACATACATACCGAAGCCAAGATTCCAAACACCGAATTGAAATACCTAACACACTACACAGCATCTCATAAATTTTCTGACACCTCGTACCCAATTTATCTTCAACCGCGCTTGTCCCACATCCTATGACAAATCCGAAATATTCAAAGCCAAGACAATACTTAATTTCCATAGTTTGTGTTGTTCGGTGTTGTTGGTGTTAAATAGCTGGATGAGCAATGATCAGCAACGCTTGCGCTGATTTAGTGAAGTTAAACCGAACTGCATAGTTTAGCTTGTAGGACACACTGTGAGGAAGGACGGATAGCTAAAATTACAGCCAGGTATGGAAACACGTTTTTTTATCACATTTTGTCGAAGACGATGAGTGGAGGAAGAAAGGGGGCCTTTGCCCAACACTGGGACACCGCGTAGGCATTTTTTTTCTTCATTTAGTGACTTGGCTAATTGGAATTTATAACCGGCGCAAATAAACATGTGATTGAAATTTTGATATTAAATTACTTTAGACATGATACAAATTCAGTGTCTTATAAAAAGTGGTACTGTGAAGTGACATTATCTATTATATTTTTTTAATAAACTCACCGAAACATGAATACACAGAAAAACCAGAAAAAATACTGACCCCGGGAATCGAACCCGGAACCTCGACACTCCGGGTCGCGTCCCCACCCTTACACCAGAATTGGTATTTCTACCAATTTGGTATTTCTATTGGTATTGGTATTGGTATTTATTGGTATTTATTGGTATTTGGTTAAATACCAATTCTGGTGGAAGGGTGGGGACGCGACCCGGAGTGTCGAGGTTCCGGGTTCGATTCTCGGGGTTGGTATTTTTTCTGGTTTTTCTGTGTATTCATGTTTCGGTGAGTTTGTTAAAAAAATATAATTGATACTCACGGGAAGACCGTAAAAATAAAAAAAATGGAAAAATAAATAAAAAAATACAAAAAGATTTTCCAATTGAGATCATGACATTATCTAGCCAACAACATAGCATGCAAATATCATCCTAATGTATAAGAATTATATTGTAACAAATTCCCTTAGTTATTGTTTCTTGATTTTTCTGTTTTTACTTCAGGTAACAAAATGCAATCTTAAAACATTCTGAACTTCTCACTGCCGCGAATTTATACCACTTAATGCACAAAACCAAAAATGCAGTGGAATGTCGAAACGGTAAGATGTAGTACCTCAATGGGCATTTCTCGGTAGGATACTTAAAAAACAGTCACAAAACTTTTACGTGTACTTTCGTCGTACCGTCACTCATTGATTGATTGTCAATGTTCTCACCGTTGTGTCTCATTTAAGCCGAGTTTAACGACCGTCTGAGCTTCGCCGTGGACCTATTGGAAATCGAATTGCATTGTTGCTGGCACCATTGTATGTAAACAGAGTAATGGATAATGTTACTGATTTCCCGATACACGGGCTGGCGGTGGAGGTGACGCAAGGACGCAACTGAATTTTTTCGGACCAAAGGTTTCGAAACACTGCATTTTTAGGGTTCCGTACCTCAAAAGGAAAAAACGGAACCCTTATAGGATCACTTTGTTGTCCGTCTGTCTGTCTGTCTATCAAGACCCTTTTTCTCTGGAACGCGTGGAGGTAGGATGCTGAAATTAATATCAAATACTCAAACTTGCGGTCCCTTGAAGCTGTGAAAAAATCAAGCATCTAAGTCAACGCAATCAAAAGATACAGTCAATAAAAAAGTCGTTTCCATAGAAATTGCCGTTTTTAGATAACCTAAAGGGTACTTCCAGTTGTCCTAGAAACTTGAAATTTGGTATGAAGGTAGCTCTTATAGTACAGCCACTCAGAAAAGTCTCAAAATCTTATTTTTTATGTCTGTCTCTAGGTTTCTAGGACCAATATAAGTTGACCCCACACTGCGTACATCTTGCTTAGGAGCAGGGCTCTGCTTACACTGGACTTCTTAAAACACTGGGGAAAAGCGTTAAAATCTTTCTACGGAACCCTCGTGCGCGAGTCCGGCTCGCACTTGGCCGGTTTTTTTGTAATGCGTTTACAATTAGGACTTGGAAAAATAGGTACCTTTGCTGGTTGTTACTTTTTTTGTCGGACTTTCAAACCTTGGGTCCCGGCGCTTACAAGCTTAATATTTCAGAGTTGCAAAAGCGCTTGGTCGTTGCAACTTGTGACCAAAGGGCTGACAGTTTTCTCTCTTAAAGAATCGGCATCGCTATTCAGCGAGGCAACGCTGCCAGCCTTTTGGGCCATGCCACGGGAACCTTATTTAGATTTAATTTAGTTCTAGTTTAATTAGTTTTAGCTTGGAACAGATAATTATAAATATGTATTCACCTGCACTAAAAGTGTCACAGAGGAACACTAAAAATAAATAAAAGATCAAACGACAGTATTTACTTACAACTGGCTCCGAAAAAATTGTCTAATTATTTTCTGTCCGCGGTCAAAAGTCAGTTATGACGTTATAACTTCAGACTCAGGGTACACTTTTTCAATAAACTGTGCTAATTGCCACAAAATAATTTGTGCTCATTGCCACAAGTCTGCTCTGATGATGAGTTTTTGTTGTTAAAAACAATAAGGAGCCCAATTGATTAGTCCGCAATCCCCACTTATGACGAAGTCATCGCACCAAATCCATAAACAGCCATTATCCGCAGGTGTTGAGACGTTAACTACCTAATTAATTATAAAACAATAGTCCATTCATTACCTGCTATCAGATCTTCATTCACTTTCAAGGACCTTCAGCGAAAGTTGCCTACAATGGTGGAGAATGGTCGACGTGGAATGGTTCTGGCAAGAATTTATGGCTACCGTTTAACAAAGGCTACGGAGGGCTCCCTGAATGCCTTAATTTCCTGTTACATCGTGTGGTATAGAAATCTTGTGTGTATACGGCATTGTTTGACTGAAAAATGATGGCATGGTTTAAATAGCGCTTGATTGGCTAATGATGACACACTGACGCACATTTGGTGTTTTTAACCTCGAAAGAGGGTTATCATGACGTATTTGTGTGTCTGTCGCATTGTAGCTTGTAAAGATAAACTGATTTGGACGAGGTTTTCTCTACTCGAAAACTAATTTACGAGAAAAGGTTTTAACTAAGTTACATCAAAATAGGTAACTTGAAAATGACGTCGATTTCGAGTTTGTGGTTTTGTGGAGTGTGATACGAGGTTTGAAGGCAGGATTGAGATTTTGGAAGGTGTGACCTTGAATTGTGCTAATGAATTGATAACACTCGAAAAATTATCTGGCTAGACCAACTACTTCTACCTCGTAGTGAAGTAAACGGATCACTTACGTACGTATATAAGTCGAGTTTAGCCAGACAGTTACAGACTAATTCGTAGTCTTTCCTCTAGACCCAGCAGCAGCGAGACGCACACAGCGCGCCGTGGCTCTGCTCGCACGACTACTAGGAATAATGTATTACTTCTAACTCGTTCGGTACACGGCCTTGCAACCTGGTGTATCTCTAGGGCAATGGTGTCACAAGGTTCTCGAATGGCGTCCTCGGATCGATAGACGATCTATCGGTAGGTCTCTAACAAAATGTAGCGACGACCTGGTAAAGATCGCGGGATCGCGGTGGATGCGGAAAGCATAAAATCAGTCTGAGAAGGCTCTCACAACAGGAAGCTTTCAAGAAATTACGCAATACGCGGAGAACGCAGCACGATAAAGATGGACTTATCCCTTTAGGGAACCTCTACTTGTCAACCTTGGTACTCTGCACAGAGAAAAGGACGCCCAAACCAATTAAACTAATTGGATAAAACATTCCAACTGAAACTCTATCCCTCAAAACCCGTCAATCAAAATAAATCATTATTTTTTTCTCGATAATCTGTCTCATTTATCAGGGGTTGTTAGCAAATCGCAATGCAATTAATCTTAAATCTACGAACCAACAAGTTTGGGGGTGAACGACCTCATTTAGAGTCCCTGCGGTGGTTGATTGATTACAAAGAGTTTTTTCTGTTGCTTGACAAAAGGTAGTGGATTCGTCTTTAATATCGTTGTTTGCTTGTTTCTTTAATCATGTTCTTTAATAGTACGCATTGTATACATAATAAGCAAATTAGTTTTAAGTAAAGTAAGTTTTATCACTCTATAAGCAAGTTAATCACTCTATAAACTTTCACCTTAATTATATCCTTTCTCATGTGTCATACGTATTAGCCTATTTACCCGACCGCCGCTAGAAAGGAGGATTATTTGCTTTTTTTATTCGACTATTAATAATCGCTTCGGTTTCCTACAAATAATTAAATCACCATTAGGACTAACTAAGGCTTCAGGACTACAAGAACAGAAAACTTTACTAATTGCAAATACAAATCTTGAATATCGTTTGTAAGTAGCTGCATGTTACAAACGCCGTCTTGCATCGAGCTGGGTAATACGTCAAGTTAACCTGGGTTAGTGTTTAACCCAGGTATGTGCAAGTTGGCCTGATAGAATCAAAACAAACCCCAAGCCCCTATTTCACCAACTGCAACTGTACAAGTGTCAGTTTTCAATGACAATTCGGTGTCACTTGCTGACTTGAACAGCTTTTGTTTAAGCTCGCTTCGAATTGGCAAAGAAACGTCGACGACGAAAGTAACGATTGTTAAATTGGTGAAACAGGGGCCGGCTCTGCTCCTACCGATACGTTTATACCAGCTTAATATGAGAAAGCATTCCGTAACTTAACAATCACTCATATACGAATTCGTCAAAATACAAAAACTTGTCCGTAAGCGCTATAAAAGAGCCTTTAATTTATATCAAAACTTTGGCGAAACTTGGCCATGCCCCATACACCCGTCCCTGTCTCTCTTATAGTGTATTATCCGCCGTCCTTGTCATTCCCTGTAATTAATAATGTATGAAAGTCTCCGAGACGCAATGCATCATCTTGATGTAAAGGCTCCTCGGGTTGTACGGTTGCCAAAAAAGGTTTAATTTAAGTTCACAGCGGGTTCCGTCATATTAATTTTAATGGTGCGTCTTTAAGAGAACACTTTAGCCCTATGACATTATGTCACGATCATAATTGATTGATTCAGGCGTTACTTTGCGGAGGTCCGTATTTATGAACTAAAAACAATTAATTTGCTCATCCGGGACCACACATGTAAGATAGGTACGTCTATGCAGCAAATGTATGTTTTCATGCAACACCTTCACCAGACCTCCACTGCCATACGTATTAACACAATTCTAAAAACTTTATAAAGCATTTGCACACTTTTTGTTTAAGACACCCTTTTCTTTATGTCGTAGAAAGAGAAGACCTGACCTAGAAGACAATGCAGTCTTCTTCTTTAAAATTCACTGTACTTAGTTTTTTCCTTAAGCTTCTTTCATGTAATACACCGCTCGTCGGATCATTTATTCGACGAAGGATCCCCAAAATGTATAATTAATAATGTAACTTTAAGGCTTTATTAATATGGAATAGCCGCGAACTCGTATATTAAGTTAGGTATTTAATTAGTTATCTCAGAAATGATAATGTAAATTTCGCATGGACGTGCATTTTTTAGTTTTTTTGCTGTTTGTTATTTGAGATTACATTGTGGTGACCGTCTTTTCAGTGACTACACCAGACTACGGCGCCATATTGTTCATGTATGACAGATGACAGACGTCAGCACTACTCCCACCAGAGACCAGGTTGCGCCCTCGCACGTATTTAGTTTTATAGTGTTACTTACAATAATTGAGTTAGCACTATTATTAAGAATAAACTTGTTATGCTGATTATAAGTGTCACGAACAACATCTGCCGTTTTATTACTTACAAGGCGTATAGCAACGCCAAAACATCTTGTCATTTGCAATTAACAAGTTTTTTGGATTTAAAAAGGGTTTCGCACTTGAATACAATGTAATGGCAGTTTAGGCCGTAACGTGGCAAGACTTGTATCCATCGGATTGGCTTATCTATCTATATCTGTGACTGACTGACTGACTGACAGAAAACGCACAGCCTAAATACTGGACCTAGAAACTTGAAATTTGACAAACATATACCTTGTGTATCCTAGAGGTGCACTAAGAAGGGATTTTACGAAATTCCCACAGGATAGGGAACTAGCCCATTTTGAAATATTTCACGGGGGCAAAGCCGAGGGGCATGAGCTGGTAGTTATATATATTTTGTAAAGATAAATATCTGGTAAATATGATCGAAAGTAGCACAAGACCGATTGTCGTGGAGATCCTTGAGAAAGGCCTGTGCCCAGCAGTGGACACCTTCCAGCGGATATTATGATGATAATTTGTTGTATTTTAATGTGAAATTTTGTAAAATTCGTTTCCATTTTCATATATTATTTCACTTTTAATAAGCGATCATAAGCTAAAATCATAGCTTTTTCCTAAAGCTATTTTATACAAATATAACTACATAATTATATTCCCTGTCTATGTCGACGGTACATCCGTGAAAGAGTTTTACGTAGTTATCTCACGTTTTTATGTAATTACACAGACGGGGTGACCCTCAGCTTTTGTATATTATGTTTGAAGCTTGAAGGTGCCTTCATAATTAATTCCATATAACAGCACAGATGAATCGTGAAACGTTAAACGAGAATGCGAACCAGGTTTGACAATAAATCCTTCTTATGAAAATTTCACGAAGGTGGATTGTTATACATTGACCTGAAAGTTAAAATAGGTTTTGATGTAGGACGGTACTTGTTAAATCTGTGGGAGGTTGCTTGAATATACACCTACTGGTGTGTTGAGTAATTTGTCAAAAACTAGTTTTAAAGGTGAAATATCGATGATAACCTAACCTAACCAACTTAGAAAAGTTGAAAAACCCCCGCTGAAAAAGTTCAGTACTTCAGAAACGGGTAAAGTGATTTTAACATACAATGACAATGCAAAGAAAAATCCGTTAAGCAGCTGGACGTCCAGCTGCTTAACGGATTTTTCTTTGCATTGTCATTGTATGTAAACGTTTACTTTATTTACATAATAAAAGCAATTTACAATGACATTAAATCTAAGCTTAAACTAAATAAACTACAACTTAAAACTAAATTAAATCTAAATAAGGCCCCCGTGGCATAGTGCCCAAAAGGCTGGCAGCGTTGCCTCGCTGAATAGCGATGCTGATTCTTTGAGAGAGAAAACTGCCAGCCCTTTGGTCACAAGTTGCATTAACTAAGCGCTTTTGTAACTCAGAAATAAGCTTGTAAGCGCTGGGACCCCATGGACCCAAAGTTTCAAACCCGACAGGAACAAAATTATAATTCGGACCGAGAGATTGATACTTAGAATTTTTTCTATTTTCAGCCGTTTCTGCCGCCGCACCAGCTTTTTGTGTGGTTCCCTGGAGATGTGAGGGTGCTACTGTATCGACACAGGTCGCATCCCAAACCAGAACCCTACCCATTCTCCAGGGAATCAGAGACATACCGTCCGGCCTTTTGCCATCGTCGCGGGCAATGCCGCTTGGCTCCAAAATGGCCGGCACGTTCGCAGAGGCAAGAGCCCGGCGGATTATGTCATTGAGCGCGGCATGACGGGAGAAACGGCCGGCGCTCTTTTGACAGGAAAGACCATGGTGTCCCGTTTCGTCCACATTGGTGCCACAGAGGCAACGGTGTGGTGAACACAGCGCAACACCCAGTCTTAGCCCGACTGCAATTCTCAGTGTTTCAGGCTCAAGAAAGGTTCCGGTGTTAACGGAAGGATAAGCATGAAGCCAGTCACCGGATTCCTTTCTTGCCACAGCCAAAAGCCTTGCGCGGTCTGGGCCTGAACTGGAACTGAGAATATTAGAATAAGTTAATTTGGATAGTGTGTCATCCCAGCTCCGTTGGAAATTTGGATAAGCGGGAGGATTTTCACCCGGACAAGCCATTAGCCAAGCATTCCTAGCATCGACCAAACCCGTCGTCTCGTAGTTTGAAGGACAATCCTTTAGGATTTTACCTACGAGGGTGGACGTGCTGTGGACAGATGATAGGAACGCTGGTAAAGCAACACTAGAAATTTTGCGGATACCTAGCCCACCATATCTGATAGGAAGGGAAGCCTGGGTCCAAAATTGCCCATTGAATTGTAAGTTAAGTATAGATTCCAAAGAAGTTTTCATAAGGGAATCAATTAAGGTCAGAGAATTTTGATGTTTCCAAAAGGGACAACAACGAAGCAAATAAGTAAATTTTGGCACAAAAAGGCAAAATTTTAGAATAGTGATAGCAGTGTGAGCACTGATTTCCAGCAGCCGGTCTGCAGAATTTTGAAATTTTGAAACAGTTTTTGCGATTAAATCTGGAATGGCATCGTCGAAGATTGGTGACCCTAGGAGGCTTAAGTTTTGCTTATCGACAATTTTGATATTTGGACAAAGCAAATTAAAATGTTGGAAGAGTTTATGAACAGTTCGCATTTATTAAAGTTTAGATCTAAACCAATGGCCTTAAATTTATTTATAATTTCTGAGAGATCTGAAAGTACCGTAACTGCATCACCTCCTAGGGAACCATCATCAAGATACCATACGTTAAATTTGGACTTTAAATTTTGAATGATGGGGTTAATGGCTAAACTGAAAATGGCTGGTCCGAGGGGATCACCCTGCTGACAGCCGACTTCAGAAGATAATTCGTTGCTTTTGTACATTAATTTAGAAGGTTCATGATAACAGTTAAGTAGGTAATTATAAATTTCCGGAATATTATTCCTAATTTCTGTGAGCAAGGTGTCCCTGTTTACCGAATTAAATGCATTTTTGACGTCAATTTTGAGTAAAACCTCACACTGATCGTTATTAAGGTAGGTGCGCAGGGCATGGACTGCCGCTTCGCACCCACCTTTAGTACCGAAACCTAATTGAATTGGTTCAAACTGAGGTTGCAATTTTGAAACTATGTGACGAACTGAAATTTTAGAAGTTAATCGCCGAAATGTAGAGCCGACCGCAATGGGTCTGACACCTCCGTCTTTTTTAGTGAGCGCAATTAGGTTGGCTCCATAAAGAACGGGAACTATTTCGGGATTAACATTGCCAGACAGCATGAGGTTTATTAATTTTGTTAAAGCGAGGATTAAATGTTTGCCTGCGTCGCCCACACAGTGAGAGGTAAGGTCTTTTAGGTGTTGGGGAGCAAGTCCGTCAAGACCTGCTGCAGAACCGGTTTTAAATGAATAGATTGCATTCACTGTGTCTTTCTCGTGAATGTTTAAACAAACATCGGGCGACGTAGGCGGGTCCAAAAAGTGTGCGTTTGTAGGAGCTCGAGGGTGTTTAGTTTGTAAGGCCGAGAGTGTGTCGCTATTATCTGGAGATAGTACGTCACTGGAAAAAAGTAACCGCGCGGCCCCCTTCAGGTCTCCGTCGCTAACTTTAGATTCCACTTTGTTTTTAAAATAATTTTGATTGCTATTTTTGCCTGTACTAAAAACTGTAAGGCAAGGCGGTGAATAATTGGAACAATTGTTTTTTATTTTTTGGGTAAGAGAAATCTTAGACGATTTATCGTCTTTAACGTGAAGTGTATTAAATGGGAAAAGTAACAAATTCTGCCAGTCCGCATAGCTATTATTGTCCAAACATTTCGTTATAAGTTGAGCCAAATGAGTAGCGACGGAGATCCGGGCGCCACGGGGAATTCTTTTTACCACCTTAACATTGTTTTTTAAGTGGCTCAAATGCAGATGGAAGGGAATAGTGGGTGGATTAGTAGGAGTACGGTTTGTATTTGGGGAGATAGGATTTATGTACAAGGGGGGGGCATTCTGACTTAAACATTTGTGCAATTTGGATTTGTGAATATTCAAACCTCTACTACTACTAAATGTTCTACTGCATATTGGGCATACATGTGACGTACCATCTACGGGTTGCGTTGCATTCTGCATATGATCTAAGGGCATAAAAACACAACACAACGGAAAACTAAATAGAAAAATAGTCTGACAGCCGCGACAAAACTGCACTGACGGGGCTCCGCCAAGAGCGGCGCGTGCGGGAGTCGCGGGGACTCAGGCCGGCGTGGAAAGAGGTCGAGGTGGCCGGGATGCACATGAAACAAACATTATTATTAGTATTTAATTATTAAAATATTTGGGAGCTTTATTTGAAATCGTGTTGACGTTGACGTTTACAAACGTTATATTGGATGTTGAATTTCATTCTATGAATGTTTCATAAAAATAAAAACAAAAATAATCAATAAAACGATTATTTTCATTGATTCAGAAAATAGTTCCATCTCTTGCCACTAATGCGTAACTGTAGAAGTTCCGTAGTGGGTGAGCCGCTTGATTAAGCTACTCATAGATGGCGCTGAGGAGAGATTTTCCAAATAAAAATATGACACAAGGCATTGAAAAATTCGTTAGGTACACCAACGTTAAGTATAGCTTAATTGGTGGAGCGTGGTACGGATTACCGAGGTTGCTGGTTCATGTCCAGCTGCTTAACGGATTTTTCTTTGCATTGTCATTGTATGTTGAATTTCATTCTATGAATGTTTCATAAAAATAAAAACAAAAATAATCAATAAAACGATTATTTTCATTGATTTAAAGTGATTTTAATGAAACTTAGCTAAGAACCATCTCGATTAAACTAGCTATCGATTAAAAAAACTGTATCAAAATCGGGCCATCCGTTAGGGAGCTACGATGCCACAGACAGATACACAGATACACAGACACACAGATACACAGATCAAACTTATAACACGCCTCTTTTTTGTTGGGGGTTAAAAATCATTATCAAACATACGTCTATCGTCGGGCGAGTTTTACCGCCGTAAAGATTACCGTGAGCCTGCTTGCCCTCTCACAAGACCGCGGTATCGCCGTGATCCACTGGCGAGCTTTACCGGTGTGCCAATAAAACCGCGGTAAAGCTCCCCATTTGATCACATCCTTTAAATTTAAAGAGTAATTAAACACTACCTCGGTGGCACTCACCTATGTGTTCATTTAGTTCAACCGGTACTACCCAGGAATAGTATTACCAGACCACTGTCTTCTATACCTACCTTTAAAACAGTATAGTGACTAACCAATTAATACACAGCGTAAAGCCTAAACTACTAGAGTTAGCTTTAAAAAATAGTGTAAGATAAAATCGTTATTTTTTAGGTTTTCTGGCGCCCGTCGCGACTCGAACCGCTTCGCACCATGCTTAAGAATCTCGAATACTTAAATTAAAAGCTGCCATACTAATATCCGATATAATAAAGCGTGAGTAATCCTGTGTTTTACTTTAATTGTGTCTCACAATAGTTTTCTATTTAAATCGATATTTAAATTTAAGTTATCACAAGTTTTTTTTTCTGAAGTAATTATTACAGTTTGGATCCATCACGAACTGTTTAATTATAATTGCTGCTATAGAATTTCTTAATCCCAGTCTCTAGGAGGCTGTTTATCATAGCAAATGGCATTATTATGCAGTATCACTGATTAATGTGATAATTAAGCATAATTACTATCATAGTACAATGGGATTCAACAATGAAGTCTATCATGTATGTATAGCTTCTTAGAAGGTATATTATAGCTTGTTGACTATTCATAACTTACACTATACTTCTTTGCCAGTTTCACGCAAAGTTTTTATTCATATTGTATCGAATTCTATTTGAATATTGAAATAAGTTTTTGTTAAAAAAAAAACGCTTGCATTGTCATCTAATTTACACATGCATACCAAATTTGAAGTTAATCTAACTACTGGAAGTGGATCTAAATTTACCTAACTTGCAAGATTTTACCATAATTGCAAGTTAATAAAGAGCTATTAAAAAGTGTGGTTTTGTCCTAATAAGGTCAAAACAAAGCGTCTTATCCAAGCATAGATGATTAATGTTTTCGTTGTTTTCCTAAAATACATTGTTCTTGCATTCTTTAATTTCCTAGTTTTTTTACCATTTTCTTACAAATTTACTATGTATAATGTACCTTGTTGTAGCGGTGTAAATGGCTACACTATAGTGATATTGATAAGTAAATGATAAATGATATACGATGATAATTGATTCAGGGCGGCAAATAATATGTAAACAACCGCGCTAATTGAATGCGTTTATTGCACTAAAAAACGTGATAACTAAATACATTCACATGACCTACATTGCGGTAATGCTCATAATATTGCTTACGTACGGTTCACCGTACATCTTGCCCACTTAAAAGGGGGAAGAAAAATGAAGCACTATTTTAGTTCATAAGATAACCTAAATAATTAAATCAATGTCCATTATACAAGCCAAGTACGTTAGATCAGTATTTAAACAATTATTTTTTTTCCTATAACACTGTATTCTTCGCTTGTCCTGGGCAACTCAAACACGACGCGGGCTTCCCCGGGCGACGATCTGCTGTCGCTGATAGTGCGTGGGCGTGGCACGGGCCGCGGCGCGACTTCTGCAGCACGGCGCTGCTCCAAGGGCATGTGTCTCCATCGTCTCCAGAAATAGAAGATGGCTCCGCTCATCAGTAGCAGTCCAGCCAACAATGTGTACAGCAGAGTGTAGTGATGAACGTCGTGGGTACTGAGTTGTACCGAGGAGGCTTGCTTCAAACCTTCGATTTGCGCCTTCAAATTATCCCAGATCTCTTGATGATCTTCTAACGGGGGGGCAGGTTCTATGTATGATATACTCGTGTTGATAACCGAGTTCAAGACGGATATGTCAGGAGTCGCGATGACGTCAGGTTGCATCTGTATTTGATTTAAAAAGTGGTTATGCGAGTGCATCGTGTACGCGTCTCCTTTGATAGTGCAACCCTGACCTAGGTTGAGAAGCCCGCTCCCTGATAAGGTTTTTATTTCCATGCCAGCTGTGCAGAAAAGGCTCACCTTGCACTCGCTGCAACACGAGAATAGCCAGCTGTTTTGCCGGTGCAATTTGATCCACTTGTCGGCGGCGCACGGCGATAAATGTGCGGCGCATGGTGTTTGATTAATCGACTCTGTGTTAACTAACATTAAATCACATATCGATTGTTTTATTTTTAGATCGTAAATAGGTTTGTCAATAGTGCACAGGAGTCTGTCCGTTTGAGTGTGCATACATCCTTGTAATTCAAAGTATGATAAGAAGAACACAGACTCTCTTTTTAGATTGAAGGCGATGTATGGGAACGTCGGAATGTTGTATTGTGTTTTGTTTCCCATCTTCTGCGGTATAGTGATAATATGATCCAGCTCGTATATTTCATTACTTACGAGGGGAATTCGCACTTCAATTATAAGGTAGTCTTCGACGACTCTAGCAAACACCTTTAACACTCGGTACAACTGTCGTATGTTATACTTGTCTGTGGGAGTTTTAAGTTCACCATTGAGCTGACCTTGAATGAAGTTGATTTGTTGCTCTAACTGCTCTGGTGGAAACAGGTGGGCGTCTATGCGGCCATGACTGATATCTGTCACAGTGTTTATGATTGTTTGCTGTATACGTCTCAGGTTTGATAAAATGATTGTAGCGGCGAGTGCGGACGACGTGGTGTAAAGATGGTTTTTGATGTCTATGCGGTCTTGACCAACTTCAAGCGATATTTTTCGAATATGTTCTTTAATAAAATTAAGTTGCTTGTTCATAGTGTTTTCGTTGCGACGAAGAATATTATACTCGGACTCAATTTAGAGTGTCTGATTCTTTATGAGGTTTTGTAGATGGTTCTCGTTCTGGGCTACCTTTTCTATGTCCTTTTTATACTGCTCTGCGAATCTTTCATCCAGAACGCCAAACAGGGAGTTCGCCAGGTAGCCAACGCCATCTACAAGTCCTCTCTTTTGCCTTCTGCTTTGATAAGTTAGAAGACTGTTTAAATGATCAATTTCATTTTCGTCGCGATATAGTTGTCTAATGATGCTTTCGTACTGAGCGCCTAGATTGCTACTCGTTCCCTTCAGATGGGAAATATAGGATCTTATGTCTGATAATTCATGCCAATATGAAGACATATTGTAATAGATGATTAATTTCCATTCATCTCTGATATGTTGCAGGTCTGCTATCTTGTCAAAATATAGACCTTGATATTCATTCAAAGCGGTGATATCGTAAGTTACAGCGCTTTGTGTGCTTGATGATAGCTGCCCCAGGAACATTAATAACACCATTGACACAAGTTGAATAAGGGCACATCTCTTACGACGCGGTTTCATGCGACCTTGCCGTGGACCTTGATGTATTTGTTGCTTGCTGGCTTCATCTGTCGTTGTCTGTTCACTGTCTACGCAGGTGGGTAGCACGATGAGTTTCTTGATAGGACGCTTCATGATCTTATTCTGCGTTTTCAAGGACACAGCTCTCACAAAGCCATCCTTCCCAGGGTACACTTCTTGCACCCGTCCCAACGCCCATTTTCCAGGTGGGAGGTTATCCTCCTGGATGATAACTATGTCGTTGATCTCTAAATTTTTTCTCGGTGTTCTCCACTTTGCCCTAGCTTGTAACTGCTGCAAATATTCACCAGACCACTTCTTCCAAAAATATTTATTCATATTTTAAACCAGCTGCCAGCGCATGGTAAGATTGATATTCTCTGGGTCTGTTTGGGGCCTTGATATCAGCGAGTCACCTATCAGAAAATGACCCGGCGTTAGATATTCATCTTCAGGATCTTCCGTCAACTGACATAGGGGACGTGAGTTCATACATGCTTCTATTTGGTGCAGTAGGGTGATGAACTCTTCATAGGTAAGTTTCTGCTCTCCCAACACACGCTTTAGATGAAATTTCATGCTCTTGACTGCAGCCTCCCATAGTCCGCCAGCTGATGCATTTGCAGGCACGTTGAAGTGCCACGAGACCCCCGAATCATTGATGGTTTTCAGGCAGTTAGTGTCCATGGTCTTCAGGATCGCCTTATACTCCTGTCGTAGTACACGAGATGCGCCGACGAAGTTGGTTCCACAGTCGGAGTACATGTGCTCAGGAGTGCCTCGTCGAGCACACATACGTCGGAAGGCCGCGAGGAACGCTTGTGTACTCAGGTCCGACACCAATTCGAGATGGACCGCCTTGGTCGCTAGGCAGACGAAGACGGCCACGTAACCCTTCGTGGTCTTGATACCTCTTCCCTTATTGGCTTTGATGTCCACATGTCCCGTGAAATCTACTCCAGTGTTGGTAAACGGACGTGAAGGTGTGACTCGCGGAGCTGGTAAGTTAGCCATGATTTGCTCTTTAGTTTCTTGACTGTATCGTCTGCACTTGACACATAAACGAAGCTGCTTCTTCACAGTTTGGATGCCGCTGGTAATCCAATAGCGCTCTCTGATAAACGACAGCGTAAGTCGGGGTCCACTGTGTAATGTCAAGGCATGCGCTTCATTAATGATAAGTTCAGTAACCCGGCAACGCGAAGGCAAAAGTGCAGGGTGTCTCGCAGAAAAACTTATTTTTGAATTTTGTAACCGTCCGCCAACTCGCAAAATCCCTTGCTCATCGAGGAATGGGTTTAAACATGACAGTCTGCTCGTACTTCGCACGTGCTTATTTTTCTTCACTTGATGTATGTCATCTTTAAATTCTGATGCTTGAACGTGTTTGATTATTAAGTTGCGAGCAGTCTGTAGTTCCGATGTCGTAAGTAGGTTGTTATTAGTTGCATTTTTGTCGTAGCGTACGCTCCGTCCGTTTCGTAATCGCGCGATGAAACGCGACACCCAGCCGAGTATTCTGACGATACGATTGAAGGAGCTATATTTACTTATTAATTCGTTAATAAGTGTGTTATGATATAAAGCTGCGTTCACATGTGCCTTTTTCACTTCAATTGTTGGTGCCTCAATTTGCACAGTAGATATGTCATGTGAGTTGGGTGCAGTGAGCCACTCTGGTCCTTCCCACCACAGCCTTTCCTGCAGCAGCTTTACTGATGCCAATCCTCTCGTGGCACAATCTGCGGCATTATCTTCAGATCTTACATGGTGCCACTGAGATGCTGGTATAATATCGATGATTTGACGTACTCTGTTAGCCACAAACTGTTTCCATCTTGATATGTCACCGTGGAGCCAGCCCAGTACAACCATGGAATCAGTCCAGGCATTGATAATGATATGTTGAGCTGAGAGAGACTCGACGATCTTTTTCATGAGCTGTGCTAACAACAAACAGCCAAGTAGCTCTAATCTTGGTAATGATAACTGTTTGTTCTGTGGAGCTACTTTTGTCTTTGCAGCCACAAGGCATGATGTGTATTCACCCTTATCGTTAATTGTGACTACATACACGGCGCAAGCGTAGGCCTTTTCCGATGAGTCAGCAAAACCGTGCAATAGGTATGATTCTTTATTGCCTAGGTATCGTGGTATGTTAAAACCTTCAATATTTCTTAAATCTTCCCGGAGGTACCGCCACTCCTTGAGAATATCTGCGGGAAGCTCTTCGTCCCATTTCATTTGGGATAACCAAGTTCTCTGGAAAAGTATCTTAGCTTTGATAGTGATAGGTGAAAGCCAGCCCAGGGGGTCATAAATTTTCGAAATATCTGATAATAATTTTCTCTTAGTATGACTGCCTTGGCCTTCTTGAAAATCTATTTTATTCTTAAACGTAAAGGCGTCTGTTGCTGGGTTCCATTGGAGGCCTAACGTCTTCCTAGATTCCGTGTCCTTGAAATCAAATGGAGTGTTCAACTGATTTGATGGCAAGGTTTTGATGAGCTCTGGGTCGTTGCTAGACCATTTTCGTAGGTTCAAGCCCGCTCCATTTAAGACTAGGACTAACTGTGTCTGTAACTCCTTTACTTGCTTCAGAGAGTCATGTCCTGTCATGAGGTCATCGGTATAGAAGCTGTTTTCTAGCGATTCTGCAGCTAGAGGAAACTGATATGCGTTATCTCTAGCGATCTGTCTTAATGTCCTCATAGCTAGAAAGGGCGCTGCCTTGGTGCCGTACGTTACGGTTGTAAGATGATATTCCCGAAGAGGTTCGTCAGGTGAATTCCTCCATATGATAGTTTGTAGGTGCTGATCAGCTTCTCTGATCAGGAACTGGCGAAACATCTTTTCAATGTCTGCTGTCACAACGTATCTATGCGTCCTCCACTTCAAGATGAGTCCTTGCAGATCTTGTTGCAGATTTGGGCCACATTCCATCAAATCATTAAGACTGTACCCGGACGATGTTTTCGCGGACGCATTAAAAACAACTCGTAATGCGGTAGTGGCGGAGTCTGATTTCAATACGCCATGATGCGGTAGGTAACAATTTAACGACGATTGTGACGTCACAGTGTCAGCTGAGCGCATATGTTGTAATTCTTCGTATTCATTTATGAATTTTGAATACGAATCTGATAGCGTTTTATTTTTTTCCATTCTTTTCTCTAACTGTCTAAATTGTATGACAGCCTTTGATCTTGATACTCCAAGGTTTTCTTCAAAGCTTGGTTTCATCGGGAGGGCGACTTCGTATCTGCCGCTGTCCAGACGTCGAATTGTCGCCTGATAAAATTCTTCACAATATCGTTCTGGCTCTGACATAGTGGAGGAAGACTGATTTATGTCTTCCACCTCCCAGAATCTTGATATGTCGTCAGTTTGATTGATAACTACACTGCAGTTAAACGTTTTACTCGTGACACTGCCAGATAATAGCCAGCCGAGCTTACTTTGCTGGGCAATTGGAGCTAGAGGCGAACCCTTGATAAGTCCGCTCATGATAATCTCTGCGTAAATGCTTGCATCTAAGAGTAGATCGATTGGTTTTGATATATTATACTCAGGGTCTGCTAACTTGATATTTTGCAGGTGTGGCCAGTAACGCTTAGTGAAGGAAGCGTTCGGCAAGTTATTTATTACTCTGGATATGATTAACGCTTGTGTAGTGAAGTAATAATCCCCATAAATTGATTCACATTCCATAGTTATCATTCCCTTACTTTGTTTGGATGATACTCCGATCCCCGATACTGACGCCTGAAAGCGTTGTCGTTGTAGTCCTAACATTTGGGCTGCGTTTTCGGAGACTAAAGATATTTGTGAACCCTGGTCTAGGAGCGCACGTAACGTGATAAAGGTGTTGTCCGCTGCTTTAACCTTTAATAATAACATTGTCAGTAAAACTTCTTCACCTTCGGCGGCCACGTGACTCACGTTGTGTTGCTTGTCACTAGCCGGCTTATTCATGGGCATGTTGTTCGATGGTTGACTGGAAGATGTTGACGATGATGATGGTGAACTTTTTATTGCGGGTGATTGTACTTGCATGATGTCGCTATGTATAATCGAATTGTGCTCGCCTTCGCAGTATTTACAGCGGCGTTTCGAAATGCACGGCTTGTCGTAGTGCTTATACAGGCAGTTTTGACATATTTGTTGTTTCCCAATAGTCTTCAACTTGCATTCCGATGATAAATTAAGGAACCTTTTACACCTGAATAAATCATGTGCACTGTGGCAAACAGGGCATTGTGGCGTAAATGTGGGCATTGATTGATAGTTTCTCTGAAATTTACGATTGTTGTATGGAATTTTTGGAGCGTAGGGCGGAACACTGTTGCTGCTAGTGTCTGATGCATTTTTGTCCCTCTTGTTAATGGGTTCAAGGGCAGTAAACTTGCCTTCTATGAACTGCATCAGCTCGTTGAAGGACGACAAGTCTCTGGGTGACTTGCGTGCTTCCTTGTAATCCTTGTAGGTATCGTTATCTAATTTTTTGGCAATGAGATGCACAAGAAGTGGATCCCACGTGGTAGTATCTATACCTAAGTTATGGATCGCGTATATACACTCCATTGTAGTGTCATGCAGGCGCTTAAGCTCAAATGATGTTTGTTTGTGGACTGCCGGTTGATTCAAAAATGTCTCAATTTGGTTGGAGAAGAGAGCGTGGGGGTTGTTGTAGCGATGAACAAGGACCTCCCAGGCAGTGCTATAATTCTCTGATGATATTTGCAGATGCTGGATCAACCGCTCGGCTTCACCTTTGACCTTGCTCTTTAAATGCTGCATCTTTTGAGATTTGCTTAAGCCAGTGTTGTTGTGAATGGTTTCCGTGAAAAGATCAAAGAATGTAGGCCATTGTCCGTATTTTCCGGTGAAAATGGGAATCTCCACCTTGGGTGTAGATTGCTGTAGATGGGCGGATGAGCTCAGTTTGCGATTCAACTGTTTTCGAATGATATTGTAATTGTCTTCAAATTTTGCGAACTCTGTGTCATAGTTTTCATCTCCACCCCGCAGCATGTTATCGATACGCAGATGTAATTCATCAATGACACGCCAGCGGTATTGAAGATCTTTTAGTTGATCTTCAATCTCCCACTTTTCTTCCGTTGCTTCGAAGTTAATACGTTTGGTGATACGGGTGAAAGCTCTGAAGTTTGTTCTTTGTTGAGATAGCAGCTCTTCCACAGGACCATATGGAATGGTTCCTCGATCCTCCAAGTTGCTCGTAGGAATTTCGAATTGTGGGCCATTGCTGCCCCGTACCTTGACTTCCGGAGGCTTTGTAGCAACCGAGTATGTTGATATTACCTTTCTTTCCCTTTCATAGTACTCGACCATTCCACCATAAATGTTCTTGGTAAAATATTCACTGCTGACGTCGTTGAAGGCAACCATGTCCAAATTATTTTGTTCGAACTCCTTCTATAGTTCGTCCATCGTCGATAATCGTGCTTTAATGTATTCCTCAGTTTTTCTTGCAGGACCATCTTTGCCGAAGTTAATGCAAATCCTTTCGATCGCTTGAATGATCTCCCTCTGACGAATCAATAGGACATCCATAATGATAAAAAGTCTCGTGAGGTGATAAAACCAGGATCACAAACACCGTCAATTCCTCGGACCGCGGCGATAAACACGTAGCTGGGGTCCAAAGCTCTAAGGTTCGAAGGACCAAAAAATGTAGCGGTGTAAATGGCTACACTATAGTGATATTGATAAGTAAATGATAAATGATATACGATGATAATTGATTCAGGGCGGCAAATAATATGTAAACAACCGCGCTAATTGAATGCGTTTATTGCACTAAAAAACGTGATAACTAAATACATTCACATGACCTACATTGCGGTAATGCTCATAATATTGCTTACGTACGGTTCACCGTACCCTTGTCCTAACGAACTCTCCACAACCGCATAATGGTATACCCCTTCTCCCAAGTTACTGCCATCACCGGTACTGCTCACTAAGGTTTAGTGTTCATTTGTGCTGAGTGTACGCTGAAACATTGGAATTTATGTTAGTACTCTGATGTTTCACCTGAAACTTGCCTAATATGTGGAAACGAAGGCTACATACTAAGTTCAGGAAAAACAGTTTTGTGGACAATTTTCATAGAAATTTGGCTTTGTCTTTGAAGGTGTACGTGAAATCATTGGCTTTGTAACTTCTTAGATTCTTATTAGCAAACTAACAATTAATCAGATGCTAACAAATAGATGTACTTAAGTGTTAAGTTTTTTTTTAAACGACAAGAAAGGCAAACGAGCAAATGGGTCACCTGCGCCGTGTTTTATAAAGTTACAATTTACAAGCGGAAGTCTCTTTCTAATAAAAGGTGATAGAATGAGACTTCCGCTTGTAAATTGTAACTTGTAGCTTTATAAAACACGGCCCTGATGGTAAGTGATCACCACTGCCTCTTGTGCCCGTAATTACACCGGCTGTCTTACTCTCCACACTGGAACATGACAGTGCAAGCACTGCTGCTTAGCGGCAGGATTACACAACACAGGACCTCGCACAAGGTCCCCATCCGCAAAAAGCTTGACGCGGTCTTGCACAGATTTTGTTCATATTTTTTCTCTGTAAGTTAACTATTATTCTTTTTTTTTGAGAAATAAATGTCTTTAACCTGAGATTCGATGTGCGAATTGGCAAATTTTACACACACTAACCAAAGCAAAAACAAACTTTAACAACACTCTTTTTCTGTCCACAGGTACGAAAATCCGCATCGAAAGGTAGACCAGACGTCCAATTCCAGTCCCTATCTGATCAATTTACGGCTTAAAGTCCATGGAACTAATTGATAGAATTTATCATCGTAGAGTAGGCAAATCCCTTAAAAGTCCATCGACCGTGCGTTATCCGGTTCGGACACGGGAACCGTTTTAGCTGTGGCCGTGTGTGCGGAGCTTATAAGGCGACGGCCATTTTTAATTGGAGTTTTGGGATATTTTAATTGACCAACCGCGAAGAGCGAAGCGTCTCCGTTTCAGAGGGTCGTGCCCGACTTTTCGAATCCTGCGTAACGTTACGGTTACCGTATCGAGATCGAGAAACGTCGTACTAAATTTTAGTTCCAAATACGCTCACGGGCGGGTGCTGTTCCAAACGTCATACAAACTCGCTAACGTTTACTATTCGATTTTACGTGACGCAGGATTCGGAAGGTCGTGCTCGACCCTCTGCTTGGGCAAAAATTCTTAAGTAAGTCCAGATGTCTGTCCGGTTTTCCGGCTGTACTTCTCAACAGGTCGTATTTCTCAACCGATGCTCGTGGAATTTGGTGAGTTTTTTGGCAATAAAAAAACGAAAAATTTCAAAAATGGACCCGCGAGGTCTACAGCTTACACAGTAGGTCTAGCACAACTCTCAGTGCGACTTCTGTCTCGCGCGAGAACAACTGCCCGTCCTTTTCTGTCACTCCGAATGCAACGGGACGGGTAATATAATCTCGCGCGACAAACAAAGTGGCGGCCGGTCGTGCTAAACCTACAGAGCCACTAGTGATATAGTATTACCAATTAAAATCCTCACAAACTTTTACGTTTAAAATATTAGAGGATTTAGCAGGATAACTTATACATAATATGTATAAACATTGAAACCCTTGGATATGACTACATACAAAACAGCGACACAAAGTAACTCTACCGACCATCTGTAACTAATTCAGTTAGTGTCATATCATGAAGAAAAGTATCCGACATAAAACTACCATACTACATCTAACAACAAGTATATCACTTGCCCAAACTTATCATATGTCCCGTTATGCTTATGCCCACAGAGCATAGACGAACGGAGATGTTAACGCATTATTTCCCCTGTACCTAAAATGTTACTTAACCCTGAGCAATACACAGGGTCCAACAGGCTCCAACAAGATAGAGCGACGACCTGAGGGTCGAGCTCGACTTTACGAATGCCGCGTAAACGTTACGGTTATCGTATCGAGATCGAGACACCTCATACAACGTTTACCTCTGGTAAAGATCACGGGATCGCGGTGGAAGCGGAAAGCACAAGGCCGGTCTGAGCGGAGAGCCTTGGGGAGGCCTATGTCCAGCAGTGGACGTCTTTCGGCTGACATGATGATAATGATTGCAATTGCACAGGGTCTGTTGATTGTGTGCTTGTTTTTGACATTTGTGCGAATGTTTTATCTTCCTATGAGCTTGTAAGAACGTAATAAAACATGACATGAGCGTAGACGTGTGATGTCCTCGTGATCATAGTGAAGTAAACGGATCACTCACATATATCAGCCGAGTATAGCCTGACATGTTTCCGACTAATCCGTAGTCCTTCCTCTGGGAGCCCACGCTACGCCAGCGGCTGCGGGTTTATTTCACTAAGATTGAATCTCACGGTAGTTTCAATTTAAAAGTCCTCGTGATCCTCTGAAAGTGGCAGAAAAAATTTTGATCATCATCACCAATTGAATGTCCCACTGCTAGGCAGAGGCCTCCTCCCAGAATGAGAGGGCTTGGGCTATAGTTCCCACGCGGGCCCAGTACGGATTGGCAACTTCACACACACTATTGAATTGTTTTGCAGGAATGTTCTGGTTTTCTTACAATGTTTTCCATAAAGCACGTGATAAGTTACATATGTAATTTCGCACATGAATTCCGAAAAACTCATAGGTGCGAGCCAGGGCTCGAACCCACGGCCCTCTGCTTGAGATAGGTCAAACCACTGGGCTATCGGCACTAGGCACAAAAAATGCCTAGATTTATAGCTAAGGGCTGCTCTTCAGTCTTCACTATCTCCTGCTTATGCGGCAAGATTGCTTGTATTATAAGACATATGACAAACAGACTGTACTGTTTATTTTCATTAAGACAATGTAAACAATGTGCACATGGGGGACATAAAGTCTGTCTGTCTGTCACACTCTTAATGCTAGCACAAGAGGACGCGACTTAATTTTGTCTGTATAGTTTTAGTTGAGTACACAATGAAGGTATCGCGAGTCAAAAATGCACTATTATCGCTTGTGTTTGCTAGTGTCGAGTGAGATCTATCTGTCAATTTCCACCAATCATAGGCCAGTAGTTTGTATCTCATTGGTGGAGAATGACATAGACCTCACTTAACACAACGATCCTAGAGGATTTTTGACTCGCGATAGGCCCTCGTTGTGTTAAACACTGTGGAATCTGCGAAAAGAATTTTGAAAAAAAAAACAAACATTATTATACAGTGGAACATAGAACCTCGTGCTTTTTTTAAGTCGGTTCTAAAATGGGCAATGAAGAGAAGAAAATTAATAAAAATTACACACAAATTAGTTTTTGGGTTCCGAACCCACATGTGTTAACAGGAACCCTTATGGTGTGACTCGGTCTGTAGGTCTGTCTGTTCGTCCTAGCTGGTTATCTTAGGAACTACTAAGTAATGCTATCGAATTAAAATTTGGATTAGTTTTAGATGATGCTTACCCAAGTATTTCGCAAATAGAAAATAATAAAAAAAAATATTTTTATTTTTACAGCAACAGGTTCTGAAATGGTTTTAGAATGTCAAAGTTGGTCAAAATGGGGTATCATACGAAAGGGCTCTGTATGCACATTCTAAAACCTTTTTTATTTAGTATATTAGTATAGTGAAAAATGACTTAAAATAGCACAGTTTTTTCAGACATCATCAACAAATATCTATCGTATACGTGGCGCTGTGTGATTCCATAGTGAGCTACTGCATCACGGTGTGGGGTGGGGCTGGCACGACTGCGATGCTTCAACTTGAAAGGGCACAGAGATCAGTCCTCAAAGTGATGGGTAAAAAGCTTTTCCGCTACCCCACTGCTCAACTGTACAGAGAGGCTCGGACTCTCACCGTTCGCCAACTGTTCATCTGTCGAGTTGTTGCAAAAATGCATCGTCAAACATTAAACTCTCCTCTCTATTCCGCACTTCTGAAGAAAACGATTTTCCGCGTCCCGCATGACACAGTAAAAACAGCCTATGCTCACCGTTTCCCACAATTCACTCAACCGTTCTTATACAACCGAATCGTCAGTGGTATGATGTGCAAGTTTCTACCCACACTACACACACACAAACACACGCACACACACACAAACACAGTGCTTAACTGTGTGCAGTCTCTCTGGTTACTTAGCTTTAAAAGTACGTATTTTTATTGCATTATTGATAATATCGTGCTTTTATGCTTGTCATTAACATCTGCTCTGTAAAATTTAATATTCTTTTGGTTATACTCCTATGGTAATTTGACTGGTTCTTACGATACAGGCCCGACCTAGTGTGAGAACCGCTGCTAAACTTTAGTACATGAATGTTATAGTCAAAAATCTGTAAATCCATTATGTTATGTACCTCATTTCGGAAAATAAATCATTTATCATTTATCATATATCAGTTTCACTAGAACACAGTAGACGGCGCTGTCCGCCTATCCGTCTTTCCTACATTTAACGGACTGTACGTTAAGTGGCACTAATATTAATGCCTCGGAACCCTCGGTGCGCGAGTCCGACTCGCTCTTGACCGGTTTTCTTGTATCCTGTTTTGATTAGCCGCGTTAATACTAGTACTGTTATTGTTCCGATCAACAATGCCTAACTTTGAGCAAGTTAGCGAGATATTGCTCTAACTTATTGTCTCTGTCTAACATTAGTAGTACTTACTAACACAACTCGGTCTGTCGGTTTGTAGATGTCAACTCAAGATATGTGTTTAGTTGTAAACATAACCATTCAAATTTTGTATCCATTGCTGAATAGAAAATTAAATATATTTCAAACCAACTTATTTTTTATAAGACGAGTAAGGCAAACGAGCAAGTTGGTAACCTGATGGTAAGTGCCCACTGCCCATAGACACCCGCAACCACGGGGGATTTGCAGATGCGTTGCCAACCTAGAGAGCTAAGATGAAACAAATAAATAAAATAAATAACCATCATGAGACAATTGACACCAAATTTACCTAGTCCCAAACTAGGCTAAGCCTGTACTATGGGTACCTACTAGACGACACCTAAATACCTCTTGTGCCCGTAATTACACCGGCTGTCTTACTTTCGCCACCGGTGGGTCGAGCACGACTTTTCGAAACCTGCGTCACGTAAAATCGAATAGTAAACGTTGTCGAGTTTGTATGACGTTTGGAACAGCGCCCGCCTGTGAGCGTATTTGGGAATAAAATTTAGTATGAGGTTTCTCGATCTCGATACGATAACCGTAACTTTACGCAGCATTCGTAAAGTTGTACTGGACCCTCTGAACACAACAGTGCAAGCACTGGTAGCGATCCGGACGGACCTCGCACAAGGTCCTACCACCGCATCTTCTTTTTTCAACGCAAATAAGTCAGATAAATCATGCAACAAACCCCTATTTATCACTCAAAGTGTGAAATCATAATCTCTACAAACAATTTAAATTAATAGTAATAGCTCAACCCGGTACTGCGGCTGGGACTCTTCGACCCGGCTAGAGGGCCTCATAAATTACAAACCAATCCAACTTGGTACGCACTCACAGGATCTCATTGGTTAGTGAGATAATCATTAATTTAATTGAGTTTAGTTCGCGTAATGTTTGCTTGGAAAGTGGCGTAAGTTTGCAATTTACGCAAATGCATTTGGTTTCTAGGCCTTTGTTTTCAATAAAATTTTCTGAGACTATGTAGTTTTAGGGGTTACTAGATGGACTTAAGTTTGGACTTTAATTTCCTTTTGTATTAAAAATTAGAAAGTGCCTCGTAAGGGATAAAAAGGAACCTGTGTCTTAATAGAGAATACTGTACTCCGAGTAGTATTGTTCGCGTAAAGTATTAATCGCGTAAAAATACACTTAAATTTAAATACCACGTTTTAGTCCCTTCGAGGCCATGGACGAAACGTTGCGTCCGAAACGTCGACGTATTTAAATGATTATTTTTTTGCGCTATTATGTCTCGAGTATCATGACAATGTGTGGAAATCGCGAAAGTTTAAATCAATACACAGCTGTGCAAAAGTGGGAGAGAGTCGCATGACTACAAAACTGAGATTGTCAAATATTTTTACATTTTCCATTATTATACAGTAAGATAATATAAGCGATCATGACTATTCAAACAGCTTGATTGAAATGCATTTTTTTGGATAATTTCTGATGGATAGGTAGCAACACGCCTTAGACAGTCTCAAGTACCCCCCCCCCCCTTCCCCTCCACTTTAAGAACACGCGTCCCCCCATAATTACAGAAACAACGCAGCATTTCACGCTCAAATTATGCACGTAAAAACGCAGACGAAAAATTATAACCCTAAAAACCATTAAGGCACATACTGCAGTGCATTGAAGTGGAGTGAAGAGGGGGTGGCTGGGGGGACCCAGACGGGGGGGGCGTAATCCTGTAATTATCAGCTTAGCCGGAGACATTCGCAGGTGGAAACTGCTCGGCGGACTTTGGGCCACGTTGACAAATGTGCTCGTGCGATAATTGATTTATAAGGGCTCAGGCAGTAATAGGGTTAAGTTTTAGTTGCTTTGGAAAAATGGGGCGGTAAGTACGGGGATTGCGGTGGGTTGTTCAATTTCGGGTAGGATTGAGTTTTGGTTCAAAGTGATGAAGATAATGATAATGTTAAATGATTTATTTTCCGAAATGAGGTACATAACATAATGGGTTTACAGATTTTTTACTGTAACATTCATGAACTAGAGTTTAGCAGCGGTTCTTACACTAGGCAGATGTTTTAGCTATGTTTAGCTAATGTCTCTGTGTTATTTTATACTTTTGAATGTTCACGTGATCAATTCTTAGTCATAGTATTAAATCTCAATTAATATTAATGTTATAGCATGACCCGGGATTCTAATGTTTCACTGACGGAAAATGTCCCAACACCATCAACTGCGGCTTGCGGTTGCAATGGTTTGGTTATGTATAGAGTGTACCTATATTTTATGACATATTGCTATTCATAATGCTGTGGTGTCAGGAAAAAGGAGAAGAGTCAAATAAATATTAAAATGTGATTTTTGCACCAATTAGTTCAAAACATTAATTATAGTAATAAATAATAAAAAAAATATTTTTTTTGACTTACGTATCTCCCTTTTCATTGACACCACAGATTATGCTAGCACGCCTGTGGGGGCTGTGGAATCCAGTCTAAGTATTTCTATACGATATCAAGTAATATCATATTTTAATACTTCTTTATTGGAGCGGTTTTTTTACTTGGTAGGTAAAAATTGCCTGGAGCAAACAAAACAAACTAGTCCATGTCCATGTTTGACATGGTTATAAGCTAACCCTTTTCCGATATGCCTTTGATTCGATATTCCCGGTACCCGCTGACCCGACGTCGTTCCACGGTTGACGCGGCGTCAATCAGCGGAAAATTATGTTTCGTATGTTGACGACGTTACTGTCATCATGGGAGGGTTACAACCTTGGAGTAAAGATGATTTTGTAGGCGCGTTTCATGTACGTTGTACAGTGGCTCGAGCACGAGTTTTCGCCAAGAATCGAGTTATCGTTTTTTAAGCAACAAATGTCAAGAATATTTTTCCATTTTTTTTTACTACAACAGTCTAGCTAAATATCAAAACAGCGCTAGGACAAGAAGATATCACAGTGGCAAAAATAAGCCAAGTAGGTAAAATAATGTTATTGTATTGGAACACTTGTAGGTATGAAAAAATGTGTGGGCTTCATACATTCTCTTATTACGACATAACCTAATTTACACAGCATAGTAAATTCCTTTGCTCTTGAACTGTCCGAACTCCCTTAACGCTTAACGTCTCTTCCCACAAACAAACAGAAGGGGAAACAAAACAGATGTACTACGAACGTTGTAAAATACGCCTATACAATCACCAACATAAACACGAAACAATTACTACTGCACCGAAAATAACTTAAAGAAAACACGCCAAGCATTTGTTCCCTAAAACACTAAACGTATCAGAGGAAGCATAAACGTCGACGTTGTAACAAAACGCATAAATCGAACAGTCGAACTCGAAACCTACCGACGCTCGTTCGGATCGAGACCACGACTCAATGGCGAGTCGACCGCTTTGGGTGTTTTTAATACCAACACAGAAGATAAAGACGGAAGCAGCGATTATCTTATCTGTGCACAATTTTTTTTTCTGGCACTTCTCGAGGGGGAAAAGTACACACGTGTCGCACACGTTGAGATTTGCGACATTGCTACAAACTTACACCAAAACATACTCTCACACAAATGGTCAAAACATGCACACAATCAACAAACCATGTGCCAAATTGGCAGGGGGGAAATCTATGCTGTCTGGTTATCAAATACTTAATTCGTAGATAGAGATGTAAAAGTACATGATCGCTACGATTTTTATTAGAAGGTTGAATTATAGAAGTGTAGATCGAAAAGATAAACCGCGATAATGATGCAAACAGCTTAATACTTCGTTTTGTTTTCCATTTTCCCCGCGGACCCATATAAAAATCACTGAATATAGGATCGCAACCATAAATTACTGAATTAATTCACAAAACACATAGTACCGCATTCGTGGGGCTAATCGAGCGACGTACAAGAACCGAGGGTAGGAAACACAATTATTTTTATGGCAACACAATTTTCCTCGGCTCATTACATACATACCGCGTTATACCTGGCTACATTAACATGGCGCTCAGGGTAGGGCCGACCTAATGCCCACCGGGCACGCGAACCGGTTTTTGATTATTTCCCCAAAATTGTATCCCATTTTCACACCAAAGACTGGCGTGTGTGCACAGCTATAGGCGTTATGATGTTCGTAACCACAGATAAATATGAGTCACTGACCAGGATGGCGGGAACGGCCATCTTGGATTCCATTATATTTTCAACGCCTCGAGATGCAGTAATTATGCAGGTGAAGTGCTTTTGAAAAGTCCCGAAAGCGTTTAAGGTTATTGTATTGTGTCTCAAAATTTAATTTCGACACTGATTGCGATGTGCTGTTTGTTTTTTTTTATTCCTTAAAAAATGCAATCATAAATAATGTTTTTAAAATAATACCCTCTGGCAATTCGAGTTAATCTCATTCCTGAAACGCACGGGTTCGTGTCGCCACCGGTAATAGCATAGTTCACGATATGATTGCAAAAACCTTCGCCTGAGCTTAATGCAGAGCTATATATTTTAATCCTAAAATCGTAATGAAGATATTATTCCACTATTAACCGCGAAATTGCCCCAAATATTATACTAATACTTTGTGACACGCTTAGTGGAAAATCTCGAAGTCGCGTCAAAACTAACTTGGCTACTGCCGAGGACCTTAAATCAAGTCACAAAGGTCTTATAATAGAACAAAATAATCAAACGCCATTACTTTCGGTTGCAAAGCTTATCAACAGGGTCAAATCGGAGAGCCGAAGACGTAAATTTACATCCATAATCCGGCAAATGAGTGCAATAAAAGAAGAATTTACGTAAAAATCTAATATTAGGAGTAATCGGTGCGATTTTAGAGCCTCGCCCGCTTCTACGATAAGCGAAATGTGGGTACCTATATCGGTTTTGTAAATCTAGCTTCTGGGTCAAGTATTTTCTTTTGCCCAAAATCGATTGTGCGCGATAAAATTGCAGTAAACTTTTTCATACGCGTTAGTCGCTAATTTAAAAGTTGCCAGCATTTTAACCTCCTTCCTCTATTTTAAAGTTTACCCAAAAAGACAATAAAATAAATTACCGGTTTTCTCAGTTTTCATAAAAAAAAATTAGTCGTCCTTATTTATGGCGCGATTTAGATAAAGATATTAAGAGTTAGGCAAGCGGTATATCAAATCCGGGCGTCAGCTAACGTTTTTATTCGGCGCCGGCACGCAACTACATATCAAAGGAATGTTGTGCATTCATTGTTTAATGACCGGTTTGATTTGAACTGGTTTATGGAGTAAACAATACATTTAACTTCAATTGTTAATTAATAGATGCCCCTTGCCATCCAGATTTAAACGGCAAAGCAGAAAGATTGATGAGAATCTTTAAGAATAACATCTTGTTATGTATTTGGCGACAGGTTCCTAAAAATAGGAAGAATTTTCGTAGTCTTTTGTGGATCTACATTCTTCTACCTTATTATCGTCTTTGTATGTCTTTCATTATTACCCGCGCTCTTTCTTTTTATAGGCATTTTATTTTTAAAGTTTAAACCATAATCACACCATTCCAAGCAGCTTGAATTATAAATGGCTGACGTAAAAACCCTGACGTCAACAAGTTTTATTTTTAGTAGATAATTACAAAAGTCGGTGACAATGACAGACTACCCTAATAGCATTTAACCTAACCCACTTAAATCGGAACGTTACCTCACGTTTTCAACCGTTATCTTTTACGTTTGGAATCGGAAAACCGGAGTTCTGTTCCAAACTGACACGTCCCAACGACATTCGATTTTCGAACGAAGCGCGTGTCAAGATCGCAAGATGGCGGCGGACAGACGATAGCGCCAATTCTTTTGTGCCAGCACGCGCTATATTTTCCGGATACTCTGGTTTTAAAGGACAAAATAATCTCGGTGTCATTGCTGCGTTGGCGGGTTGTACGAGATTTAGCTGTTGGTTTCACAATTTGAACATGTTTTGAAATGTGTTTTGAAGAACAATTTTTGACTTAAATGCAATTTTATTATCTCGATACCTTAATCGAAAACTATTTCTAATTTCCCTTAATCCTGCCGTAAGATTTTTACGTTTTTAAAAGCTTTTGTCAAGTTCTATCTGTCATTTGTTTCAAGCTTATAAAGACAACGTTTTCTCAACAGCCAGTCACATTGATCAAAGCATAAAATTTTCTTTTTCATTATTTTATGGCTGTTCTATATTCGAACAGATGCAGCCAGTGCATCCAACAACATTAAGGATCAAACTACCACTCAGAAAAACAATGAATGTTAAACCCGTTTCGTTTTCAAAAGCACGGAAAATCGTTCTCATAATACTAATTGACGTATCCGCGTACGGCATTAGGTGTTATCGACGTTACCTTTACTTTCCGTACAACCCCGGGGCTATATCGGGTATTGAATTACTGTACGCGGGATTGTTATGCCCTTACGTCGAATACTTGTGACAATCGCCCCCGGCGCCTTCTATAGGGGAGAAATATTATTTCACACATTAGTACGTGACGTCGTGACGACAAAAGAAAATTATTTCCTTTTTCTGCCTCCTCCGGGATTTTTTCGTGTTTGCAGCCGGGCTTAGAATACTTTATGACAATAATACTATTTTATTTAACTTTTTTCATAACGCCGGCTCGTTCGGAATGTACATTGTAATAAATGTTAATAAATTAAGAAATCTGCTACGTGAAATGGCGGTTTATGTGACAATGAATAAACGTATTAAAGATTTAATAAGTCTTACTTACTGGTTAAATTTATAAATTGAAATGTCAAACGAGCCACAGTAGTTGGAAGACATGATTTTCAAACTTAGAATTAATCTGCATGTTACACGAATAGTGTTTCGATATTTTTTTGATGGAATATCATATTCAAATAACTTTCACTTTAAACTTTTTTCAACTGAACCTACAAGTTGCCTCACTAGAACGAAAAATCGAAATATCTGGAGAATATTTTAAAACTTCGGGATTTTGGTGTTATTGTCTAGAGAAAATAATGAAAATGTATCAGCCAATATTTTGCAAACGCCCGATCTCCGTGTGTACCATTTAATTTTTTTTTTTGATAGAACACGGCAGTGAGCATTTATTTATTTGGAAAGTATTCTAATTTGTCGAGAGTCTGATGGACATCACATGAAATTTCGGGGGAATCCAGACTCCCTATCATCTGGCAACCCTACCTACAAGAGAGCACCGCATTTTGATAAGAATTCCAACTCTTAAATTCAGACGGTTCTATTTTCGAATTGCTGCGATTAAACGTTACCGAAGTTCATCCGTTCCCATGTAAGTAACTTATATTCGATTTCAGATCGCTTTCAACCTGACCTGAAGTTAGCAACGTTTCCTAGAGCTCCATTGTTCTAAATTGGTTATCATGAAGTTCTGCTTTTTAGAGAAATGCTACGTGACCAATAACGGCGTCTTGATAAAGATGTTGATTGAGATTAACAAAGTACTCGTAGACGATTTTTTTTAAACAAGGATTTGTATTGCCTGTGGACGTAAGTCTACATTTAACCATCGACATGATTAAGGCTAATGGTGCAGTCTCAAGTAAATAAACTTGTAATTGTAAATAAATTTGGCAAACATTGGATCAGATTTTAGTCTTACAGTTTTTTTTTATACGACGAGGAACGAGCAAGTGGGTTACCTGATGGTAAGTGATCACCACTGCCCATAGACACCTACATCCCCGGAGGGTTCGCAAATGCGTTGCCAACCTAGAGAGCTAAGATGAAATGCCTCTTGTGCCCGTAATTACACCGGCCGTCTTACTCTCCACACCGGAACACAACAGTGCAAGCACTGCTGCTTAGCGGCAGGATTAGTGAGTAAGATGGTGGTAGCGATCCGGACGGACCTCGCACAAGGTTCTACCACCCGCAGTTTATGCAGAACAACTGAAACCGCCGGCTTTATTGCCCAGTTATAAAGAGAAGACCACATCATAATAAAATTTGTACCTAAATAATTTATTGAATCAGGCGTTTCTTTGCGGAGGTCCATATTTATGTACTAAAAACAATTACTTACTCACTCACAATGACTTTGTGGTCGCGGGTGAGCAAAGTACTTAATTGTTTTTAGCTCATTATACCTAAATAATAATGTCCTTGTCTGTACTCGTCATTCTTTTATAACGAAACAATACGAAGCCCCCTTCTTTTGTCACACCTACCAATTTCCTTACCAATGTTTACACCTCGTTCCAAATTTAAAATAAAAAAAACAAACGCAGTCTACGGTTTCTCAACAACGCTCCGTTCCATGCAAAAGATGGCTTTAAGACGACAACAACTCATTCCATTAAAAAAACAAATGCAGTCTATGGTTTCGTATCAACGTTCCGTTTTTCACAAAGATGGCTTCAAGACGCCGTCACAAGGTAATCTCGCCCGCCATAGATATTTACTGCTCAGTGTTCCGTGCGTAATTAGGAAAAACGGAATGAAAAACGACTTTTTTCTTCGGTTTACAATGTTGGTTCGGTAGCCTTATTTTTAATACCTAGTCCAAGATTTGGTCATTCAGTTTCAGTGATGTATAATTACCTATAACATTCATGATACACGACGGCATAAATGGTACCAAGCATTTGTATTTTTCCTTGGTAAATCTAAAGGAGACATTGACCATACATCCAAGTACCTCTAGCGCTTTATCTCGTTAAGCCGTGTGTACACAGTGTGACTATGTAGCTTGCATACCGCCGTGTGAGTGGCTTTAAAGCTAGTGTCAGATTTGGATGAAATATGGCATACGCTTACGAGCTAGGTATGCTTTTTCCCAGCTTCAGTGGTAAACATTACGTACATTATACTCGTATCCTTAACCAACCTTAACTAAAATTAAACATAGCGACAAACGACGGATCTCTAACAACTCGAAACTTATCACTTTTTTTTAACACACACAATTTCCCGCGCTTTTTATTTTCGCAAACATCCATGGCTGTCGTCGCCATTATAAATGATATTTGCCGCAAAAAAGGACCAAGCTATCAGGCCCTTGGGTTCCATGTAAAGTGGTTGTTCTCGGGGTCCAAGTAACGCTGGGTGGCTCGCAATGATCATTTAATCGAGGTGAAAAAAAGTAATTTGTTACCTGCGTTTGTGTTTAAAATATTATTTTTTTCGTGCCCCTGTTTTGGTACTTGGCATAAATATAACGGAATGGCCTTACATTTGGGTCAATGAGGGACCACTGCCTGAAACACCTTTCTCTTCTAGTTTCGTAGAAAAACAAAACAAATTACTGCGTAAAACTAGACGTTATTGTTTTTAAATGTTTTGTAGTAAGAAATATAATTAGCTCACATCAAGGAGGATAGTATACGGAGTGTCAAAGCTCATACTTCGAATCGTTCCCCGCAGTCATGTTAAAATTCAGGCAATTTCTAGATGGCGCCAAGGTCGTAGCCAGCGGGTCAAATAATAACAAAACAGCGGTACGAATGTGTCACTCAAGCAAGGTAGATGGCGCTGAATGTAAATAAGAACGATTCAAAATATGGGCTTTGTCAATCCGTTAATTTCCATGATCCTTGGCTCACATTTTTCAACATAATCATAATCATTTATTGCAAACAACGGTACATGTTTGATGCATTGTTTCACATGACCCTGACACTTTCAGGGCACATATTTTTTAAATAAAAGAATAAAATTAGTTAATCATTGTAAAGAGTTGTCATCTTAAACTATAGGTTTTATTTATTTACAAATTCCTGTACAAATTCATATCTCTGTAACCCCTCTTTTACACTAGTAAGAAAATTTTTGTAAGTTGTACTTTGCCAAGTCTCATAAAAATCGGTTCTGCCATTTTTGAAATGACAATTTCGGAGGTTTTTAACTTTTCTAAATTGGTTAGGTTAGGTTATTCTAACTAGTTTAAATTCGGGTTAAGGCTATGCTCGATGCTTACAGACAAAGATGACATGTATGTACGCTAATATTTGTATGGTGCATCCTGAGTCGGCGTACGGCGTGACGATGAAGGCTTCCGACAGCGTAAAATTGGAGACCAAAAACCTAAGCTCTGGAAAGAAGCTGCAAGCGAAATTTGAGTAGTTTTCCTGTGCAGCAATTTGAGCAGTGTGTGTTATAACTGGACTTAGGACTTTTCGTAGCATAGCGTGGCTCTAAAATCCATAGAACCGCCATACGTGAAATATAATTTTCGAAGTCAAAGTCAAAAAGTATGATGTACCTAATATTAAACATAATGACTTATACTGTCACATCATTACCGAGTTATTTTAATCGAACGTATTTAATTTTGACGTAACTGAATTAAACACAAAATTAATAATGTTGTCTACAGTGGTTAGTATAATGAATTCACCTTCTATTTCAATATGACTCTGACATTATTTTTTTATTTTAAATTTATTAATCATTTACATTTATCTTTTTTTGGTTGTTAAGCTGTAATAATAATTGCATGCCTTTTTGGTGAAATATTCAACTGTTAACATTTATTTAAGACCTTTTGTAAACATTATTTCAAGCAATAAATGACTTATGACTAGACCTCGTTATCTCAGGGCAGTGACGGCATAATAAGGAAAAGTTTGATGTGTATTGTTAGTAAAGTAATAGTAGTTTATGCAACTGCTACATAATGAGGGTCCTTAAAACATGAGTGTGTTTTTATGAAACGAGGCGAAGCTGAGTTTCATAATAGGATCACACGATTGTTTTAAGGCCTCATTATGTAGAGTTGCATACATTACTTTATCTACACACATATTATAAGTACTGTAAGATGGGTTCAGAAGCCGAAGGCATATATCATACCCATATCTGTCACGAATTTGACTTTTTTTTTAATCATAGACAAATATACCGAGCTGACGTTTCGTAAACTGTTTTTTTTATTGTAAAAAAAAAACACATTATTATTTATACATGTCGGACCGAACATGACTTATATACGTGAGTGATCCGTTTTATTTCACTATGATTGTAAATTACGTTGGTTTTCAAATTTGAAACATCGAATTCGATATCGAAAAGTCATTACGACATCGAATTCGATGTCGTAATGACTATTACTTTACTGCTGGGGTGGTGGTGCTGGGGTGGTGGTGCTGGGGCTGGCGGCGAAGTGGTCGTCGTGCTGCAATGCTGGTCATTTTCTACGGTTTCTGAACGCATTATAGAGGACTTATGATATGTGTGTAGATAAACTATTAAAAAGCTTAAAATAAAATTACCTACCCAATTGGTCCCATACTCCCCTATTACACTTGTGACATTTCACTGCCACTGCCACTGATAACGACGTCTACTTATGACTTATGTCAATTACACCAGGCACTCAGAGGCGTTTTATCATTCACACTTTTTTTATCTAATTTTTATTGAGGCTTTGAACACCCTGGGTGCACATGTCACGCCTCATGGGTGCTTACCCAGTTACCTACTCAAGGGACAAATGAATAAAATGATAAATGCTAATTGCTTTGTCTGATGATGGCTCTGCTAGCCAACAATTAACCTGGCCATTGTACATGGAACCCAAACCTCCAAGAACTCTCCTTCTCAAGTCCGAATTCCGGAATCATTCACACTTGTGACTATTATTTGGTGAAATACTGTGACTATTACGTGGTGGCTTTTCAGACCGTAATTACCAGCTAGGTTATTTATGTTCGAGTCCTAGTTTAGATTTTAACGGCGAGTGCTTTATTACGTACTGCTATATAGCGCCTTAATACGCCACTATTTATGTAGGCGTGACTGTACCACTGTAAAAGATGATTGACTGCTGGAAAACTGTGCTATAAGAGGTTTCTAGGCTCTGTTAAGTGGCTTTTTAGGCCGACTGTACGCCAGTATGTGCTAGTTTCATTTTTAACAGTTCGCCGTTTTATGTCCTCTTGCGGCAAAAAATTAAACCCAGTTTTACCCTGTTATTCATAAACCTATTTTAACTAAAATGCCGTTAAAGTTTGTTTGTCCTTTTTTGTCACATTAACATTTCCGTTAGTAAGAAGAAGACAAAACCTATTTTAGCTAATGGAGGCTTGAGTGACGTTTATGATTGTTTAGTCAAGAATAGTAACTGTCGGGTTTAAACCTGAGGCCCTATTGCGTGACTATTGTGACACTCGTCATCGGATTGAAATTACAGTTCTTGTACGACTGTGATAGCTAGCTGTTTCCGATACCAAATTGTCAGCCCATACAAAGTGAACACGATGCTGATTGCGAGCGAGTTAGACAATAAGCATGCTGGTTTTAAGACTTAAACTGCCAACCTCGACATTGGCAGAATCATCAAAATGTTCCTTTCAACACTTGCTTAAAAAAATAATTGACTTAAACCATTTATATTTAATGGTTTCCTGCAAGTGGACCTAAGGGTCAGCTTTACGGATATACCTATTCGTCTTTCTATTAAATTTTCTACTTGATGACAAAAAGTAAGATATGTCTGCATCTGCACCTTCGTCTTTTTTATCTCAACTTTATAGGCACAGTTCACAAAAAATGTCGCACTTAAAACCATTGAATTGAGCATTACCTCAAGTCATACAAACATTAATTGAACATTAAGCTCATAATTCGTTCGTGTACATTGATTACCGCGAACACACGAAACAAACAGTAAGTCAACAACAATTTAATTTAATTACAAATTACAATTTATTTCTTCGAACAGTTTAGATATTTCGACAGACCGAGAAACGTACCATTACATAGACGATGTTTTCCACGAGAAAGAACATTTTTCATGAAAAACACCCGTCACAGTGGACTTGTTACGAACAGTAAAATGGGCATTTCATTCAACTTGTGCTGTCAAGCGTTACTTAGGTTGCTTAAATCACGTCTTAATGGGTTTTGTAACGAAATGTATGTGTCTGACATTGACCGCCAGTTTTGTGACGACTGCTAACCATAGTTAACTAATTAATGATTCACTGAAAACGCCCAAATACGCCAATTCCTGTTGTATTCCGATTAAAAATTACCGCGAAAACTGTAACAGAGTGCATTCGATATGTTATGTAGTTTTAACAGTCTTTATTTTTGTATTCTAAGTTTTTGATAAAGCACACGTCTCAATTATCATAGGAAAATTGGCTCTGCTTCTCGCGGCTTGTATCACAGTAGGTCTAGCACAACTCTCAGTGCGACTAGTGCCATCTAAATTCGTTTTTTCTTTCAGTTCGTAGATGCGTCCTTGGCGCTAAGACACAACGCAACGCACTGGTGGTACCTACCTACTGTGGCATATGGGTCCCAGTCAATTAGAGTTGAACGTATTCTAAGGAATATTAAAAAGACGTCTGTTTTAGTTCACTCCCTACATAACATGTGACTATATTTTCCAGACAAGTTGAGAACCAGTTTTCGTTTCCATTTTATTTTTCTACTACAAAGGGAATCTGTGTATTGTGCCTTCTAATGGCTCCCTCCACAAGCCGGGTAATGACGGCTGAGATAGATCTGATTTTTAATTTTTTATTTATTTATTCTCAAATAACTTAAATCTATCATTACAGGATACAGGTACCTAATGCGATAGACAAGTAAATTATGGGCGTTACAATTACCAACATTCATATTACATAAAAATTCCAACCAATCTAAAATCAAAAATTCATTAGGCTTGTATAGCAAATTAAAGTCAAGTAAAAACAAAGCGCTATTGACAAAATCAAAACATACAATGTTAAAATAATCATTATCAATTTATCATTATAAGTTCTAGGAACTATCATTAAAACAATAAAAATAAATAATAAAACAATAAAATCATGAGTTACATAATAAAAACATAGTGGCCTTTGCGAAATCATTCAGAGAGCATGTAAATATGTCTTACTCTAGAACAACTTTGTTTATAGTGCGAATAGCCCTCGTTAGAGGTGCCTCCCGCAGTAACCTCGTGCGGCAGCAGCGGCGGCCGGTGGCGGCGCCACACGTACCGGCCCGGCGCGTACAGCGTTACGGCGCGCATAACCCCGGGGTTGCACAACTCACCTCTCAGCACCCTAACTACATACGAAGCGAGGACCAGTGCCCTAAGCACGACTTGTCGAATCCTGCGTTACGTTACGGTTATCGTATCGAGATCGAGAAATCTCATACTAAATTTTAGTTCCAAATACGCCCACGGGCGGGCGCTGTTCCAAATGTCATACAAACTCGTTATTGTTTACTATTCGAATTTTACGTGACGCAGGATTCGACAAGTCGTGCTTAGGGCACAGCTCCCGTCTCACCTCTAGCTTGCTGTACCCCACCTTGATGATTTCGCACAGAAGGACTACTGCGAAAGTCAAAAATCGAAGTTCATATCGTATCGTCCCGCTTACTCTCGTATAAAATAATATTAGCGTGAGCGTGACGGCACGAACCGAAGTTCGAATTTTGCACTTCGTAGTATAAGGCCAGGATCTCTGCTCTATAGAATTGCTGCTCCAATTTTTCCAAAAGGCATTTCATCTTAGCCCACTAGGTTGGCTACGCATCTGTAGTCCATCTGGTATTGCAGGTGTCTATGGACAGCCGTGATCACTTACCATCAGGTGACCCACTTGTTCATTTGCCTTCGTATTCCTATAAAAACACATTTTACTACCGAATTTTGACCTCTACGCGATCGCCCATTAATATTAAGAAATGGCTCAATAGTGACGACTTTTTTTTTAATGTATCATGATTGTCATCAGACCTGCATGTACGTAAATATATTCAACTAAGGCCAACCGCTGAAAATGCGTGAATGAAAATCGACATTCAAGAATTTCCTAACTAATATGGATATTAATCACAAGTAAACTCAAATAAAAATTTCTATAAAAACCCGATGAAATTTCTACTTCTAAAGAAAACGGCGTAAAGTGATTTGCACGTAGTTAAGATAATTAATTAAACACTATATTGAATTAGATCGTGCTAATTACAGTTTCAAATTAATTTGGCTGGTATATTAATTACGTGGGGCTTTCCGATGAATTAAGAAGTTATTTTCTGATTATTTTTAGGCTTGTTGAGTTTTGAAGCAAGGTGTTTTCGTTTAATAAAAACAAGACTTTTAAAGTACAAGGCAAATGACCCAGTGCTTGACACTGCCCCAGCATCTCAACCATCATTACATAGCAATCAGGGTGTCAATTATTGGTATTAAGGTATCAAACATTAGTACTTTTATTAAAAGTAATGGTAATGGAAAGCTGCACTGTCCCTGATTAAAATAGGCTACTTTTTATCCCGGGATAGATGAAAATTCCAGGATACGGACGAAGTTGAAGGCAACAGCTAGTTAATGCTAAGCAGCAGTGCTTGCTCTAGTGGGTTCCTATGTAGAGAGTAAAATAGCCGGGGATATAACAGGCACAAAATGCATTTTATCTTAGCCCACTCGGTCGGCAACGCAACTGCATTCCCTCTGGTGTGGCAGCCGTCTAAAGGCATTGGTGATCGTGATCACTTAACATCAGAATGATGGCCCATTTGCTCGTTTGCTCTCCTTTCTGTATAATAAAAAAGATATAAACATGTACGTTAAGATAATGCATTTAGGATACCATATACTTACTGCTGGTATAATATCTCAGGTCAGCAGAATCAGGAATCGAACCTAAGTTCCCACGGAACCCCGACCGCACTCCGCCGGTGTCAATTGCAACCACTAAGCCCAAAGGATTGCCGGTCATTTGATACGATGCAAATAAGTTTGAGTTTCATACAATAAGGATGTTGCAAATAAGTGTGAGTAAAAAAAAAATGGTGGTTGATAACCCGTATCTTTCCTATGCAATTTTTTCTCACTTTTTAGGGTTCCGCACCTCAAAAGGGAAAACGGGATCCTTATAAGATCACTTTGTTGTCCGTCTGTCTTCTGTCTATCAAGATCTATATGGTCTATCTATATGGTTCCGTAGCAGTGTTTTAAGAAGTCCAGTGTTAGCAGAGCCCTGCTCCTAAGCAAAATGTACGCAGTGTGGGGTCAACTTATATTGGTCTGTGAAATATATAGACAGACATAAAATTTTAAGATTTTGAGACTTTTTGAAGTGATTGTGAGCTAGAGCTATCTTCATACCAAATTTCAAGTTTCTAGGACAACTGGAAGTACCCTTTAGGTTTTCGGATTTCGGCAATTTGTATGGAAACAACCTTTTTAATGACTGTATCTTTTGATTGCATTGGCTAAGAAGTTTGATTTTTTCACAGCTTCAAGGGACTGCAGGCTTGAGTATTTGATATTAATTTCAGCATGCTACCTCCACGCGTTCCAGAGAAAATGGGTCTTGACAGACAGACAGACGTCAAAGTGATCTTATAAGGGTTCTGTTTTTTCCTTTTTAGGTACGGAACCCTAAAAATGGAAAAAAATACAAAAAGATACTTCAATTCAGATCATTAATAGATTGACCTTTCTCGACACTCGCATGCCCTCATTCTTACCACGATGACAGACTTTCAACACTCCTTTGTCGGGATCGAACCCAAATCCGCAACGCGCTAACCCTCACCGCACGGCCATTGTTTTACCCTTCACGTGCTTTTTTGTAACTGTGGAAGCATGCACCAAGTAGCGGCAGCAAAAAAAAATACAGAAGCCGGATTAAACTGGTTCCTTGTGTAAGTTCGAATTTTTTTATACGAATTTATTGTAGTGAAAAATAAAGGCATCACTAAAGTATTGTCAGTCGAGTATAACCCCACGTGCTTCGGACTTATCCGTAATCCTTCCTGTGGGAGCACACGCTTGCGGTAGCAAAATGGAAACTGCGTATTAAATGCCAAAGAAAAAATAAGTTGGATTGGTACTCCGGCACTGACCGAACGAAACGCAACAGGGGTCCTGTTGCTTTACGCTGATTTTCTGCGAGAGGGTGGTACTTCCTCGGACGAGCCGGCCCATTCGTACGCCAGCAAATAGCTACAGTATGGCTCTCCCACTACAAAGTATAAATATATACTTATTCATTGTTTTATTCACAAGCACGTAATTATTAAACATCTAGGGCCATATTTTTTAAAGCTACAAGCTACAATTTACAAGTGGTAGTCTCTTTCTATCACCTTTTGTTAGAAAGAGTCTTCCGCTTGTAAATTGTAGCTCTAAAAAGCACGGCCCAGGGGTGCTAGCACGCGTGCCATGTCGCTCAGTGCGTCCTTCACTGATTCCATCATTATGAAAGGGAGGCACTGCGCGACAGGCGACAAAATAACGCGCCGTGCTACATGTGCAGAACTCGTCAAGACTAATTTGTTCTGTACGTTTCTAGATTTTTCTTGCTGACAAACAAATGGATGAGTAACGATCGCACTTGACATAGACTTTTTAAAAACTCAAACACTGGGCAAAATTAACCCAGTTTTCAACTTTTTTACCAGTGCTGCCAACTTCCAACGCCGGTGAGTAGGCTAGGGTACTTGTATGTTTACTTTTTCTGAACACTCATCCGGCTGCTTGTTTCAAAACAAAGACTCTACTACTGTGATTCATCACCAGCCTTTTTTACGTCCCACTGAGCACAGGTCTCCTCTCAGAATGAGAGGGCTTGGGCTATACTTCCCACGCGGGCCCAGTGCTGATTGGGAACTTCACATGTGCACATCAATTCTAATATCCCACTTGATTAGCTGACGGAATTTTCCGAAAATGGCATTGTGGTGACTTTTTTGCGAACGGTTCTTGCGAAACAATAAGTAGGTAACCTGAACTGACACTTAACGTGCGGTCATCGAACCTTTGTTTGGCTTCACAGAATGCTTTTGCATGGGTGTCATTTAAAAAAAAAAACTCCTGTTCCCGTAGTTATGTTGGCAATATACGCTTTTTTTTCTCGGATTCCCATGACCACGTTTTTTCGTCAGTAATTTGAATAGCTGATTCACTTACACAAACTCATCCCACTAAAGCATTTGGACACTTATAACAGCATTTTTACGATCTACAGACATAAAATAATAAATTACCGCAAATAGTTACAAAAATACTAACCGAAAAAGGTTGCGCACACCTGCCTCTTCGAACTTTTTTAAAAAGAGTGCTACCGAAATTTAGTGTGCCCTGTTCATATATCACTGGCAACACCGGCTTATTTATGGCAACACTTGAAGATCCCGCAAAAACCTTTAACACTTAAAAAATAATTCAGCCAACTAGCTGTATAGAGTGGGGTGGGGTGCGGTGCAAGTTACAAGAGGTTGGGAATGAGTTTAAAAAAAATGTTTATCTACACAGATATCATAAGTTCTCTATAATAATATATAATATATAAACCGTAGAAAATGATCAGCATTTCAGTACGCCGTCGCCTTCTCGCCGACAGCGCCAGCCCCAGCACCGCCTCCACCACCTCCAGTTTAGTAATAGTCATTACGACATCGAATTCGATGTCGTAATGACTTTTCGATATCGAATTCGATGTTTCAAATTTGAAAACCAACGTAATTTACAATCATATAACGGATAATCATATAACATATAAATAAATAAAACGGATACCCAACGTATATAAGTTGAGTTCAGTCCGACATGTATAATTAATAATGTGTTTTTTTTTTTACACAAAAAAACAATTCACGTCAGCTCGGTATGTTTGTCTATGATTTAAAAAAAAGCAGTCAAATTCGTGACAGGTAGGTTCGTATTATATGCCTTCGGCTTCTGAACCCATATTAGAGTACTTATAATATGTGTGTAGATAAAGTAATGTATGCAACTCCACACAATTAGGCCTTAAAACACTCATTATGTAGCAGTTGCATAAACTACTATTTTAATACATAATTTTTTACTGATTGTAACTATTGTAAGGTAAGTATCCCAGTGCCCGACCCTATCCCAATTAAATAGTTGGTACGTAGCAAAAATGGTGACAGCCCGGGTGTCAATTATTGGAATTAACGTGTCGTTTACCATATTTTTGTTGACTTAGTATATAGACAACGCAAGACTGTCATCCAAGTTACTTATCCATAAAATATTTCAAGTCGTAACATACAAACAAACATTGCAAATTAAAATATGTTGTAAAAATAGTCGTGATGTTATTGGATATTGTGAGCTTTACCGTGTGGTGACAAAAGAGAGAGACAAACAGGCACTGATATAATTAGAAGAGCTGACGGGGACGACAGGCCAAATAGAGAAACATTTTATTGGCTCGGGTAGAAGGCAGAAGACTTGTTCAAAGTAATCATCAACGTCTCTATCTGTTGGAAACGCTTATGACTCTCAACATAGTTTATTGAATAACTATTTCCAAAACCTATAGGAGTCATATCTACAGTGCTAACCTTTCTTGCAAGTATTTAAATGAAGTGTTTTCACATGTCAAAGTAGATAAGACATTGAAATAAGATTGATTTTTACCTAACCTGTGGAAAAACTTTTTTCACTAGACCTATAATGTAGGTCTATGTATAGGTCTCAAAAGTTTCTCCAAGTGTTGTAAACACACCGAGGTTTCCCATTAAGCTGGAAGTGCATCATCAAAAAATAACTTTTATCTCAAAACTCCCGTCACTTGCACCAAACGCGTCTTATATCACAAATTGTATAACCGGACGTGAGCCCTCGGGCCCTCCTCGATTGAGGAAAAAATCTTATTTGACAACCCTAGCAATTCGCACCCCCCTGTATGGGCAAGTAAATAATGCTGCAGTTTAGGGCTGCGAGACGTGGTGCGATTATTTAGTACTGGCCAGTTCGGCTGTTGGGCGATTTAAAAAGGTTTTTTTAAGAATGCGGTTGTTAGTGCTGCCTGGCTGGTTCAATTCAAATGTTGCTGGCTAGATGGAGCGCTTTATTGTTTTTTTGTGTGTTGCTGCCAGGTTAGATGTGAGAGTTGCTGGCTGGAAAGTCTCAAAAGTTAGGTGTCGTTTGATTCTGTCTTTTGTTGCAAGGTACATACTGAATGGTTTATCACTGTAAAGACATAATAGAAAAACCTTTCTCGCGGGCCCGGCAAAATCAATCTTATGACAATGTCATAAACATTTTGACAAGGTAAAGCTTTTCTCACTTTAACTATAGCTGAAACTATCTTAGGTTTATTGCTGGCCAGATATAAAAGTTCGCAAAGTCACAGAAAAAAAAAACTATAACTAGCGTACCTAAACTTTCTTAACATTAATTGGCTCTTTTATCGCGACTTTAAAAATGGTTACCAAAATAATACATTCAGTAAAATTTATCCTACTGTTAGGGTTGCCAACCCATAGACTGATGGGTACTCGTAATTAGTAATGCGATATTTACCTAGTTCGTTAAAAGCAGAACAGACGTAATGAATAATGATTTTCTGTTTTTTACGCACTTTTTTCCAGATGCCTATGCAATTCAAATACCTACTTCGCCGAAAAAACTACACATTCCACCTTTTTTTTTTCACCCCGAACGGATGGGAAAGAAAAATGAAACCGCTTTAACGGGAAGCTACTTCATACGATACGTGACTTGGGGTGCATATATCCTCGAAAACTGTTAAAAAAACACCCAAGGGCGCTCTTTCTTGCACCCTGTATACTTCTACTATGTGCACTGCACTTTACGACACCCTATGCACTATGGTCCTTATTCTCAAAGTCATAGATACATTTTCGAATGCGACTTTGGTACACCTCTATCGTAGGTTAGAGTAATGAAAATTGGACTGTGTTGGGGTAGGTTTACGATTGGTTTTTGTGTGACGCTGTGTTATTTATTAGGTATGAGTGTCCAGTGGAATAGTTATTTATCATGTGAGACAATTATTAGGATAACGAGTGGATTAGAACGTGACGTTACTGCAGATTAATAGTGGCTGTATTTTCTGAAGTAAAATGTCACAGCCTTCGTCAAGATCACTTTTAATGAATCCCTTCGCTGTGCGTGCACGTATTTCTTTTTTGTTATTGCACTGAATGTTTTCTTGTAGCATTTTATTGTCCATTGCTTTACATCATCCAGAAAAGCTAAACTTTTATCTCTTTGAAAAGTTAAAGTAACAATTACAACTCTGCCACTTGTATTATCAAACACTTCCTAAAACACTAACTTCCTTGTATTTAACCCCCGACGCAAAAAGAGGGGCGTTATGAGTTTCACCGCTATGTGTGTGTATGTGTATCTTTACAAGCACTTTATTATCATAAATTTCACCGCTATTCACCTTAAAATCGGCTCAATCTCAGCTTCTCGAAAAATCTAGGATCGGAACAAATCTTTGTCAATTCCGTAGCTCGTAAAAAGAACAGTAAACTCGACCGCCTCAGAATCGACCACGAGACGCTTCGTACTAGCCAGTAATTTTTTTTCTGTCTTTTAAATTTGGAATTGCTGATGTCTTATGTACAAGTAGAATGGGTCTTAATTTAAAACAATTGACTATTTAGAATACGTTCGTTTGAATTCACTGGCTGGCTGGAATTATTGTCCGCCATTGTATTGGGAAATTTTGCGTCAGCGCGGCATAAATCTACGTTAAAATCACGTTACCACTACTACTAGACACTGGATAGTGAATTCTCTTTAAATACCTACGTAGATGTTTCTCTTTTTCGAAGTTGCTAAAACATTATTTACTTACACAATTATAGTTTAGTTTGACATAGTTTATTAAGAAAAGTTCACATTTTAAGCAAATAATCACTTGAAAGTGAACTTGAAGTGCCAATGAACAGAATAAAATATCTAAGTATTCGTGTCACCATCCATGAATAAGTGAATGTGTGTAAATTTGTTTCGCTAGGAGACATTTTTTTGAACAGTAATTTAAGAAGACTTACTCATTACTATTACAAACTTTACCAAACTGTCTATCACTCTGTATTCCTAATTCTTAAATCCAAAATACTTGAGCCTAATCAAAACAAAGCATTGATTAAAAATCACACGTAATCCCCGTCCATCCCAATGTGATTAAAAATTTGAATAACTCAGTTACGTACGTTTTGTGTAACAAAAACTTTCGCGTAACTCGTAAAAAAGGGCGCAACAAATCAGAAGGTAGGGTAAAGCGCCCGTTCACCGACCGTTTGCCGGAGTTTTTGGCGGGAAATATGCAAATTCGCATAATTAAATCGCTGGGACGTATTTGCCGTCCGAAAATGCCAGTTTTATTTTTACCCCGATAAAAGATAGCTGAGTTGTGGAATTAGTTTTGCGGTAATTACGTTTTTAATTCCGTTTTTAGAGTGCCGAGGAATTACTGTTACTGAGAAGCGTTATCTCTATTTTAAGCGCGTTTGGTAAAAAAATAACACATCGTAGTGTGGTATGTTCACTTACTCATGATGACATAGGGCTCGCCATAGGTACCTATTTCCATTCCCACCAGTATACTGTTTCCTGTACTGTGGCGTTTAGTTTCTCATCCGACAGTCCCCAGGATATTCTGAGTCGGCGGGGACTTACGAAAATATATGCCATTATTTCACATGTTTAAAATAAAAATAGGTGTAGGTAATTCAAGGTCAAAAACTGAAAATTTAATTAAGCAACATTTCGTCAAAATCGTTTCTACAAAAGGCTATTAGTAGGTAACTAAAGTTGCAGCCTAGTTTTCTTCTGTCAAAGAATGTTTGAACGCTAGTACTTCTACATTCAATATGCAACCTCCTTTGATACTTTTAAGTAGAATAGCAATAACAAACCTCTATTTGGATTCTGGGGTTTTTGCCAAATGATCGGACTAGATTTTTTTCTGAAGGCGTGGTTCCTTGCCTACTCTTTCTGGCGTTTCTTCAACCTATCGTCTTCCCTGTATAAAGCTAAATCAAATAAAGCCTCGTCCTCGGAACCTGAGGCACCTTCACAAACTGAAGTGTCAAGTGGCGATATCCTGAACGTCGTAAAATGCACTATAAAAAGGCGGTAGGTATCCAATCCGGCGCCGTACCGTTATAAGTTATGTCTCCCGGTTGCCGTTATGGGTTTTCATAAATTGAAGACACGTTTTTAAGGTTTTGGTGACGTTTTTATTTAAGGGTTCGCGTACAGTTTGGCGTTTGGTATAACAGGTGTTATTTTTGCTAGAAAAACGGCGAGTAAAAGGCACAAGTTTAGAAGCGACTTGTGACGGCGGTTAGGATCGCTTAAGAACTTTTCCTATCGCAGAAATGTCATTTAGATATGATTATAATAAAATTACCGATGTTTTTGCGATTGATGTTAGTTGATTTTGACGAGTTGGCTTCACTTTGAGCATAGTATTTGAAATATAATTTGTTTCAAGATTTAGCCCCATACGTATGCAGCAGCACCATTTTAGCAACAAAAAGTTGATAAAAAAGAAAAGAAAGGTGTATTTAAATAGCACATTTGACATTTAATATATCCACAACATAAACAATTTAATATATCGGACAACAGAAACTAAAGCCTAAAGTTTTATGGCCTAGCACTAAGCAGCAGAAATTATGAAGTCGGTGCTTCATTCAAAGAATATTCCGCTCGCACCGCACCGACTTCATATTTCTGCTGCTTAGTGCTAGGCCATAAAACTTTAGGCTTTAGTTTCTGTTGTCTGAAATAAACGCATTTTATTTTATTTTATTTATTTATCATTATTTTAGAGGATTGTTTTACGTTTTTTTTCGAAGGTTTTTTTTTAAGGCGGTTTTACTTTTTTGTTAAAAGATTTCTATTTCACAATTTTATGTTGATTTAACATTTTCAGAATTATCCTCCAACTCCTAACCGTTTTAGGAGTTGTACCTTCCATCATCAGCTCATCAACATGAGATGATGACTACCGGACGCAAATACTTGAATAGCCTTAAAAAATATATGAAACACATGATACGTGCCTATAAAATTTGAGGGTTGCCCTCGATTTCCCTGAGATCCCATCATCAGATCATGATTTGGTGACAGTGGGATCACCTCAGGAGTATACCCTTTCGAATAATGATTTAACATTTTCAGAATTATCCTCCAACTCCTAACTGCTAAGGAGTTGTACCTTCCATCATCAGCTCATCATCATGAGATGATGACTACCAGACGCATGTACTTGAATAACCTTAGAAAACATATGAAACACATAGTACGTGCCTGTAAAATTTGATGGTTGCCCTCGATTTCCCTAGGATCCCATCATCAGATCATGACTTGGTGGCAATGGGACCACCTCAGGAGTATACCCTTTCGAATAAAAAAATAATTTTGAAAATCGGCCTACAATTGACGGAGTAATCGATGAAAATACATAGAGTGGAACGTAGAACCTCCTTCTTTTTTGAAGTTGATTAATTAAATTCAGGTAGTAAAGATTACATTTCCTAATAATAGTCAAACATATAATTACTTGGTACATAATCTTCATACTATTTATCAACCGTAGGCTTAGTTACTTATACGCGCTTAGGAGGGGGTTCTAAAATTAACATATACGTACTGGATGAGCGTGGATGGTAGTAAAGTGTTAATCTCTTTGAACTACTGATGTGTATTCTATTATTTGAAAAAGGCGTATCTGCATTATCGGAGATGTCGCTTACGATATTTAGAGATGTGGTATATTAAACGATAGCTAAAATTAAAACAATTGGCACATCAATGATATTATACGTTCGAAACATTGAATAACAGTTTTAAATGATTCGCTGTTAATTGCACCGATATCGGGAGCTCATCAAACCTATAAGGTAAACGCGGTCAATATCCCGTTTTCATTATGTCTAACGAAACATTGAATATAAAGCAATTGTGTTTTAAAATTACGGCATAAGAGCATATTATTATTATATTAATTATTTTCTTTATTTTTAACAACACAAATCGGTACCATGAAGCTTTTGTGATTTAAAAAAGTTCAAATAAAAAAACTTAAAACAAATGTTTATTTCAACCGAATTATTTTTGCAGTTTCTTCGATGAACTACATGGGCACTTACGAAACTTGTACGATACAAAAACCTATATGAAATATCTAAATATAGCAACATTTGATACCCTTTCATATTCTGTTAGCAAACCTTCCATTACGCCCCTAGCCCTTCGAAAACACCTCGTAAATTGTTTTCTACCCTCCATAATTGGCTGGACATCTTCAGTAAATATATATTTTGTTCCCCCCAACATGACCAACAATTTTACTTAGTTTTTGAGTGATTTAAAACACATTTCACGTAATCTTTAATATCGCACAAAGTGTAGTTTCGCGTGTGGGTGTTGGCTGCAATATTATGGGTTATTGCGATAGGTTAGTAATTTCCTGGGTATTTTTTGTATGATTTATTGAAGACCAATACTTAGACTAGAAGTATGCCACCTGTAAAATGACCTTTAATTTGAGTTTTCCCTCAGGAAAATAGAAATAGAAAAATAGAAAAATATTTATTCAACGTACACAAGTGACAAGTATAATAAAATTATATTTTTAATAAACTCACCGAAACACGAATACACAGAAAAAAACCAGAAAATACCAACTCCGGGAATCGAACCCGGAACCTCGACACTCCGGGTCGCGTGCCCACCCTTACACGAGAATTGGTATTTAATGGGCACGCGACCCGGAGTGTCGAGGTTCCGGGTTCGATTCCCGGGGTTGGTATTTTTCTGGTTTTTTTTTGTGTATTCATGTTTCGGTGAGCTTATTAAAAATATAATTGATACTCACGGGAAGACCGTAAAAATAAAAAAATGGAAAAAATAAATAAAAAAATACAAAAAAATTTTCCAATTGAGATCATGAAGTATAATAAAAAACAATTAAAGAACAAACAAAGACGTTGAACAGGATCCCTCTCAGCATTGTGCCGCGGCTGGGGCCACGGCGCTGGTTTTCAGAGGGACCCCGATTAAAACTAAACCTTAAAACGAAGACAAAAACAGTGTACACATGACGGTGAAAAGGAAAGGGGTAAGTAATTTAACAAATAAACAATAAAGACAATAAGTAGACAAAAGACAGTTATACAAGAGAAAAGTAAAGTTATAAAACTAAAATTATTTCATAGAACAGAATAAGGTTCAGCTATTCAATTGGCTGCATGGACCTCATTTCCTTTGCCTATCCTTTATGGCGTACCTAAATGACGTACTTATGAGGACTACGTGAAGGACTAGTTGCTGGCAAAAACAAATAGGTCATCTTTATTTATTTGAGGCTTTGATGATAATATATTTAGGTCACAAATAATTAGGATTTTACCACAGAACTGATAAAAAGAGGATAGAAGTGACATGGTCGTTATGCGTTCAGAAACCGTAATAATGACCATCATTACGACAATCGGTTTTCGTCTTTAAAAACCAATACAATTTAAAAAGTCGATGCGAAACGTCAGCTCGGTATGTTTGTTTGTGATATAAAAAACAGTCAAGTTCGTGGCTTCTGAACCCATCTTAAAGTACTTACTTATAATATGTGCGTAGATAAAGTAATGTATGCAACTCTACGAATGGTTCGGATGGAACTTTTCGGGTTCGTGTGATCCTATTATGATACTCGGGGTCGCCTCGTTTCATAAAACACTCTCGTATTTATTGTAAGGACCCTCATTATGTAACATTTGCATAAATTACTAATAAGTAGGTATATGATTTGGACCTCATCAATTTCTCAAAATAACTTCACTGAAAACACTCTTCAGTTTTGACAATACAAGACAGTCATTGAATTAGATATGACAACGGGTCGTTAAAGGAAGGAGGCCTTTACAGGTACAATTAAGCGTTCGAGTCGCTGTAATTATGTTTAAAATGGCTAGTAAGGTTTGTCAGTCGACACGCGTAAAGTCCATTATTGATTTTAATTTGTTTATTATACGTTAGTTTAAGGATATAATTAGATTAATTTACCTAAAATTATATGCCCAACGTTAAGGATTAAAAGTAGAGTCTGCATGTGAGTTCAAAGACAAAGTTCCAAATATCCAATGTAGTTACATGTTACTAGTTAGTAGATAAACTTTAACGTTTAAGTAACATTAGTGGAAAAGGATATAAAGAGAGAGATTTACACACAGACCACGCATACAAAAAAACAGTAGGAACACTTAATGATAAACAAATTAATAAAAAAAATTGAATACGATATGGGTGTTAACCAACTCACCTAGTCCCGAACTAAAAAAAAAAAACAATAAAGCTGCTTCTATCACATTTTTAGTGTATGGTGTAACATCACTGATCATAATGTTTCGCAAGCCACGTTTCTGTTTTCCGGTAAGGCTATTTAAATTTTATATTAAGTAAAGCTATACTACATTCGTAAGCACAAGTAAAATTAGGTTACTTAGCAACGCTTAAAGTATTCATGATCTCAGTAGGAGTATCTTTTTGTATTTTTTTCTGCCAATTTTCATTTTTATTTTTACGGTTTTCTAGTTTGGCATTTTTCTGGTTTTTTTCTGTGTATTCATGTTTCAGTGAGTTTATAAAAAATATTATTAGCTTAAAGTATTCTACAGTCAGCGGCCAAAGTAGCTAATAAACAACAGACGCGTTCACAATTGTCTAAGCACGGCTCTATTGTTATAGGCATAAGAGCTTTTGCAGATCATTGTGACCGCTTCGGTTGCTTAGCTACTTCTTCTGCTGACTGTACTACTAATCCAGAGCTACACGGTTCTTTGAACAGTAAATGTTGATAACAAGTAAAACGTACTTATTGTTATTTATATGAACGTCAAAATGTAAAAGCGAAAATTACTCACCTGTCAGAAATGAACCGTTCCTTAAATTAATTTGCAAAATTAAATTTTGTCGCAATTGTTTTGCCGTTTATGAGTTGAACCAATGTTTAAAGTTATAATTACAACTTGGGCGCGGCTTAACGTTAATCTGCCGGAATTAAAACGGTCCGGTGCTTTTTGATTAATAGCCCGGTTTCCATACGATTATTGCCCGCGTTGAAAAATGTTTAATGTTTGTGGAGTATTGAGCCACGCGGAGGCATCATACACACTCATTTATTTACAGAAAAGAGCTTTCGAAGGGAGGCGAGTCAGAGTAGGTATAGGCATAGTAGAAAAAACCTTTCCCACGGGCCAGGCAAAAATCAATGTTATGGCAATCTCATAAACATTTTGGCAGTGGAAAGCTTCTCTCACTTTGACTATACGCCTCGGACTAACCACCCTCTGGACACCAAATGTCAGGGCGAACGTTTCCGAAACGCACATGCTCATTTGCAAATATAAATCTCTAAAGCCTCGAATCGCGGCTCACTTTCGACCAGATGACATGCGAGATGACAAGCTATGAACCAATCACGACGCATTCCCCCGGCCCGCTCTTCGCGGCTTTTTTCGTAATGACTTCCAAGTAAATAATAAAGGATGCGATGTCCAGTGGGTGGTTGGTCCGTGCTATACGCAAATGACATGTCAATTCTCGACATAACGTCGCTGTGCACACAGGCAACGAGATTGTCAAACACTAACTTGAGCTTAACTGTAGTGTTCAGGTTTTAGTAAACGAAAAATTGTACTATATGAATGATAGCTTATGCCCCGCGGCTTTGCCCCCGTGAAATATTTCAAAATGGGCTAGTTGCCTATCCCGTGGGAATTTCGAAAAATCCCTTATTAGTGCACCTCTAGGATACTCAAGGTATACGTTTGCCAAATTTCAAGTTTCTAGGTCCAGTGGTTTAGGCTGTGCGTTGTCTGTCAGTCAGTCAGTCAGTCAGTCACGGTATTGTCTATACCTATAGACAAGACAAGCAGAAGTAGGTAAGTTAGATGTTTGCAAGGAAGGAGGTTGCAATTCTAAGCAAATCGGCATTATCGCGTCACACAAACATAATCAACAGACCCTGTGCATTTTGCACAGACTCAATGTCGGCTGAAGGGAAATCGCGCGTTAACATCTCTTTTCCTTTCCTGCTGTAAGGCTTGTTCCCCCGAATTTACGCTAAAAAGTAATAAACACGTAAGTTGCATTAGATTGCCGGGCCGTGAAGCGAACGAGTTCGAAATATTCGATCGAGCGCTGCAACGTAATGCAACATACAGTTTTTCTCACTTGTGTAAATTCTGGGCATGCTTAATGTTTTAAGTTTCCGCACAATAGTTGCCAGCGTCGAAAAATATAAATGTCCTCGGATGATTTAAATGTACTTTTGTCTCGGATAAAACTTGAATTGTTTCCAAAACATTACCCCTTGCGATAAGCTTTGCACCGGTTATTGGAACCTGGAACAATGACGACCGAGAATTTAAGTGGCTATTACTGTTTGTTTACCCCGCTAGCGTATTGCAATACCGATTTTGTATAACTTAGGTATATCATTCCGACGTTTATTGACTTCTGTCTAGTTGCTTTTCATGCCGAGCGAAATCGCAAGACGATATTTTTTCGGATGCTTCTCAAAGAAGGCCTACGAATTATTCCGAGCAATCACTGACATTTCATTTCCTCACGAACGCTATGAAAACAAACGAACATCTCGGCAATATCCCTGCCAAAATAAATTGTGAAACAGTATCCACTGCAACGTTGTATATTACAAACCCCCGCCTATTACAAGTTATGACGTTGCGAAAACGCGTAAACGATCTGTCAGTGCCGCCATTAATTTGGTCAGATTTATTATACGAGAAATTCACAATATGCACCCCTGTTAATCCGGCGTCTCGCTTATAAAAGTTGCAGCAAATGGAAATCTTATTGACGTTTCCACTGCGTGCCAAATATGAGACGCAACTTGCCAGTGTTATTATAGCGCGTCGACGTACGATGCGCAATTGTTTAGGGTCGATAGGTAAGAATGCGCTTGTTTTCGAATCGTTCTGAAATTGATTGTAGAAAGCTGAGTCGTCAGTTTTTCCTTTTGTCTCGGTTCCGTTGCTTGATATCGGACCTTTAAATGGATTCTGAACGTAACAGTGTTCGATGTTTAATTGGATTATTCGAGGCTAGATAAGGAGGGTGCATGATTGTGGACGTAATCCGTAAGGACACGGCCATCGATCAAAAAGAACAATGAATCGATTGTTTTGCTAGTGATATTAAATAATCATGAGGGGCGGTGTACTTACACATCATATGGGGATGCTGGTGGAATATAAACATACACTGTAAGAATTACGTATGTCTTACAAAGCAGGCTGGTGAGAAGGCCGGCAAACATTTGAATCATAAAATTAAAAGTAGTTTCATCAATTCAAATGGTTGTTTAGTGTTCGTACTGGGATCTGGTTATCATCAACACAATGTTATAAAGTCTAAAGCCTTATTTATTTGAAAGAATACAATCCCAGCACCAACAAAGTACCTAGGTACCTATGCTTTTATTTCTAAATAGAGTTTAAATTATATCTTTACGAGTACGTTACATTGCGGCCCGTACCTTCAATAAGTGTCCTCATCTACACCTCCACAGTACACTCTTCCTTAAACACTAAGGTAGACTTTCAAAGGAAGTGTCATTAGTGTCAATACTCAATGTCGCCGCGTCAGAGCGGCAGATAAATGCAAGAGTGTAGACCAGCTTTTGATGAAAGCGTCAGTAACGCCGTGACGTGGTGACAGTGTCATACGCTTTGTTGTCACTGACATGCTTCGAAAGACGACCTTTAGTCACCTGCCTCACTCACCAGATTTTCATAAGATTTTCAACAGACTCTAACTGTCTCTGTCCTCCACAGAACCTCGGTACGAGACGGCATACGCGTGCGAAGGCAAGACCCTCAAGATCGGCTGCGGGGAGGGCTCGGTCATTCACCTCATCAGGGCCAACTATGGACGGTTCTCGATCACCATCTGCAACGACCACGGGAACACGGACTGGAGCGTCAACTGCATGTCGACGAGGAGCTTACGGGTTTTACATAGCAGGTACGCAAATGCAATTAATGTAAAAACCTCCTTAATACAAGAAGCAAAGTCTCGTTATCCTAGACGAACGTAGTTACATCCCTTAGAACAACAAGCCTGCTGAAACTAGTTTCATTACAGCAACCTTTTTTATTGAAAGAGGGAGGCTAACGAGCAAGCGGGTCACCTAATGGTAAGCGATCACCGCCACCCATGAGAACCAGCACAGAGTCTAAGTGAATTCTCTCTGTAATGAAACTAGCCACAGTAATCTTATTATTTGAAAGGAATGTGGCATTGTGTAAACGGTCCTCCTAATTTATTTTCCATAGAGTTATTCTGAAATTTATCGTAGCAGCATTGAGAGAAGACAGGGTATCTACTTATTATAGCAAATAGCTCTACTTTAATTTATGAATACTTCTTGTCAATCGGAAGATCTCTGACGATATGTTACCGATTTCTGCGAAAAACGACATTTAGCAGTGACAGTTTCCTTGGCTTCAAAGACGTAAATTAAGTGAGGTTTACTGGAAATTTCTTTGAGGCTAAGTATAAGTCTAATAACTAAATCAAATTAAGTTAATATAAGCCCTGTTATAAAGGCGTCTTCTCCTCCAAATTAGAGACATCGAAGTTCAAACAAATCGATTACCTTTACATCAAATTTTAGAGCAGATATTGAATTTGTTTTGGATACTCACCCTATGATACTGTTATTTCTTTCACTACATTTGTCAATATCGGTCCAGTAGTTACGATGCAATGGGGGAACAAAGAAATATGTTTACATTTTTGCTCAGACAAAGGTTGTTAGTTGCCAGTACCTACTTTTGCAATCCTTAACATTAACGGAGGTTTTAAACATAAGTAATGTGAGATAGCGGATTAGACACGTTTTATTATATCGGGTACTAAGTGGGTACTTAGTTATATCTGAGTCTAGCGGTACTTTTCTTAAATTAGGTGTGAAACGCAGGTAGGTATTTTATGAAACTATACGAAATTCTGTAACTGAAATTCAACTTTAACTGCCGAAATTTGAGGACCATCTTAACCACTGTTGGTTTAACGTTTAAACTTGCATGATTGTAATATTTCAAACTTTAAAACACGTTTTCTTATGCGAATTGTAGAACTTCCTCTATAGATTATCATTGAATGGCAAAATCACTCACGTTCTTAACTTTTACAAGCTAACTTAAACCGAAGCTGGCCACTATGAACTTATCCAAAATATGTGTCAAACTTCAATCCAATTTCCAAAGCCCCAATTTTGTTGCTCATCAGACCATTAGCCTAACATGGCCAACCGGAAAGTGTGAAAATTGCCCAAAATGAGACCCCCGCTGCAAGTTTATTGAGTTAGCCCCCGAGATTGGCAATAAAGACATGCGTGCTGCCGACATGCGAAATGCAAATGACTGGCAAATTGAAGCAAAATGTAAACACGGACAATTTAAAAATGTACGAGAAAACGATTTTGACGTACCTAATGAGGTTGTGAGGAAATTGATGGGATGCTAAAGCGTAAAGATTTAAATCCTTAAAGTTCTATGTTTGATCTGAGTGACAGTGACCTGTTACATTAGGGATATTGAATGGTACCCTAATTAACAAGAACCTAACACACACTTAAACAGTATCTTTTGTCTTCATTCAGACCCCCTTCCATCTTATTTGAAAGTTTTGTCGATTTCTGAAAATACTGCAGTATTTTCTACATTTCAAAATTTCACGATCTAATTCAATTATGTTGCTGTCGGGTTTGAAACCTTGGGGTCTCGGCGCTTACAGGCTTATTTCAGAGTTGCAAACGCGCTTGGTCGATGCAACTTGTGACCAAAGGGCTGGCAGCTTTCTCTCTCAAAGAATCAGCATCGCTATTCAGTGAGGAAACGCTGCCAGGCACCATGCCACGAGGGCCTTATTTATATTTAATTTAGTTTTAACTTTTAGTTTAATTACCTACATTTAGCTTGGATTTAATGTTATTTGTAAATTGCTTTTATTATGTAAATAAATTCAAAACCATTCAAAGATTACATTGTCCAAGGCTTTTTGATAGATATATTTATTTCGTAAGCTAATGTACTTCGTTCTCTTTGCAGGTGTAGTATGCATCAAAACTGCAGTATATTGGCAAGCACAAGCATGTTCGGGGATCCTTGTCCGAACACGCTTAAATACTTGGAGGCGCATTACCAATGTGTACCTGGTAAGTTACTCATTACTGCAATTAACTTTGTCTAGATTGTTCTTGACCACTTCAATGTATTCTTCTAGTCATCAGAAATTGATAACGACTTTAATAGGAAACCCAAGTACTTAAAACATTGCTGAACTAGACACTGGCTTGACTGGCTTTGCTAGGGCTTCTGCTTAGTAATGAGAATAATTCATTTATTTTAGACAGTGTCCATAATTATTAGTACTGTTAGTATTTACAAAGGCTTACAATTTATGTTAGTACAAATTAGCAAAGCTAGTAAAAATAACGAAAACTAACTTGTAATTCACTGAACCCGATTACTACTGATGCAAATATTACGATGACTACAACTAATAACTCAGCAGTAGGTATTAATTTTATTATCTCTTCTAACCCATTCACTCCTGTCCTTCCAGCATCAACAACCAGCACAACCAACAGACCATCACCGCCTTGGCTGATCACTTCGCAGCCAACCGTGTGGAGGTCAACGAACCCACCAGTACCCAAGAGTCCGGTCCAGACACAACAGAATGAGAGGAAGAAGCCAACAGTTATCACTCCGCCGACGTTTAGGCCGCATATAACGCTGCCACCTGAGGTTAAGTTAGGGGATGTTGCGTCTAAGGTGAGAGTTTCTATTTACTTTTCCCGTGTTCTATTCCTAACATGGCGTGGCATTGGCGCAGTCGGTAGGATCAAACTAGAAGCTTAAGTTTGAAATCAGCACTACTTTAGATTTTTTTGTTTCTAGTCCTTTCTTTTCTACGTCTACTTCTGGTCTTCCCGAAACAGTTCCATAGCCAACAGTCGTACGTTGTATGTTGTGACATGCTTTCGGCTTCCACTGACCCAGATATAGATTTACAACTTCAAGCAAGTCGTCAATTTATATTTCGTACAAAGACGTCTCTTAATCTTAACTTCCTAGAAAAATATTGTTCTTTAAAATTAACAGAAAAACACGTACTTACAACGGCATGATACAAAATGCATTTCCTATTTACTGCAAATACCATTCATATTTAGCAACAAACTGATTACGATACAAGAACTTACTACTGTCTTTTTCCCAGAAGACCACGACTCGACAACCAGACTCGTCATCAGAGAGAGAACCACAGCAGTCACCAAAAGAGAGTTTGCCCGAGGTGCAGGAAGAGATTCCGAAAGTTGTCGAACCCGAAAACCGGCCGAGGAATGACAAACCCAGCAAAGAAAAAGAAGATGACGGTACACAGAAGTTTACCATAATTTGACTTGTGATTTAATAACATTAGTTAGACTTTCTCTTATATTTAATTGGAATTTCCCCTTTCTTTGATAAAACTTCAAGTTTAATATCAAAGACTGACTGACATTATACCTTAGTGTCAATAACAAATAATGTAAAATTATTTATGGACTTTCTAGTTATCTGCAGTCTATTTCAACGGTATCACATCCTTCACCAATTCAGAAGTTTCAAAATTATTAACCGTGCATTCTCTAACAGTTGTTACAGATGAAAATCCGCACTGGCCAATGAAGGAAGACGATTCGGATTCGACATCATCCGTTCATGATCCACCTAAAGACAATCCTCTACCAGATTTAGATCCAGTTGATGATCTATTTGGTAAGAGATTCTGTAAGTGCTTTTTTTTATTTAATGTATTCAACATCTGAAAAATCTGTACCTAACCATGTCACTCTTCCATTTCCCAAGTCAGTCAGTTAGCTAGTGGGTTAGAAAATATTTTTACAGACTTAAAACTTAACTCACTCACTTTATGAACTTGAGATACTAAACTCACTATGTATTGATTTAAACTTTCGCAATTTTCACACATTATCATGATACTCGGGACTTCATCGCGTATAAAATATAGAGTCCCTTCGAGACCAAGTGCGCAACGTCCGAAACGTCGAGGTATTTAAATTTATGGTTTAAATATATGGTTTTAATTATACTCACTATGACTACTATGATTATGATTTCACTGTGATGAAATATCTCTTAAATTAATTGTCTACTACTTAATAATACTAGTGAACTTTCCAAGGTGTTAAAATAAGCTCGTTAATTTTTAAACTTCTTTTCCAGCTACAAGTGCGACACCCAACCTTGGCTGGAGGCCTTATTGCCCTCAAGTTAACGCTCGAGGTCTACACTGGAACTGGACGCTTGCTGGCACTTATGCCGTGCAACCTTGCCCTGGTGGTGCCACTGGACTGGCTAGATGGAAGTAAGTGACACAACTGTGGCATGTGACTTCATTCCAAAAGCGAACTAAAACCAAACCATGTCTCTGCGACGCAAGTACGTTCATCAACTGCTTCCATATAAATTTATATCAATATCACATAGATCAAGCAAGAACCACTAAATACTTGACGCGTTCCGCGTGCAATTACCACGCGTTACCAAAAAGATGAGCACAATCGCCGATTAAGCAATTGTTGTACTTATTAGTAATTGTAATCTAAATAATCAGTATTTAATCAATATGCCTTACAGATGCACTCTGACACCTCTTCATCATACTGAAGAAGATCGGCCAAGAAGACGAGGAGTTGGCTTGCAATCAGGAGAAAACTACCATGATCTAGGACTAGAGCCTAATGACAGACATTTGCAGCTCATGAGGCGACTTGGATCTGAAGCCTTACTTAAAGGTATGTTAAACCCTATAACCGAAACATGTAAAAAAGAAGTTGGTAAAGTTTCAAAAACTAATTAACATGCAGTAGACATTATAAACCTGGAAATTGAGTTGAATGATGATCAAAAGAGACTCTTTTGATGAGTGATGGTGATGACATTGCAGGTCGTGACGGAGATTCAGCTGAACGTATGACAGATTACCGTGGTGTTAACTTACCCGACGCACTAGCCTCGAGTTTGAACCCAGTCTCTAGTCCTGATCTTGCATACAGTGAGTTTTAATGAACCTCAAAATATATAACGCTCACATAGTACAGTTAAATAAAAATAATTAAATTTACAATCAAGCAAACAATAGAATCCGTGACAACAGGTGGTGATGATGATGATCATGATGATTTTAACAACGGTGATTTATTTACAGCTGACGCGTTACCGGAATGGCATGGTCTGACGCCGGACCTGAGTGAGTGTAGATCCGTATGGCTAAACAGCCTCGAAGCCAGGGTCAGAGAAGGAGAGTCTCTCCTCAGCATCAGCAACGACTTGGCACAGGTAAGCTTGAAACTGAAGTTTTTGATGAAGTTGAGGTTATAGAATATCTAGTTGATGTAGAATCAGATTCCGATAAAATTTGGTCCAGTTATGCTGTATTTAAATATCTAGAATGCATACTAGTTGATATAGACGCTTCCGTATCAATTTAAGCCAGACTTACTGCAGATAGAGATGATATGAGTAGAGTCATTCAAGCGAATAAGACTACCTTTATCATTGGACTGGGCAAACCCTTTCTCTAAAACCGAGGAACTGGCCAAAAACAATCTTACAAGCAAATCCATCGCAGATTGATTCCCATAATTACCATCACACTTCTTTTCATTGTTTTTGTTAATTTTATCGCAGGTGACATCATCAAAGACACTCTACGGTGGCGACATGATGACGACGACGAGTATAATGAAGAAGCTGGCACAGCGCATGTCACAGAATGTACAGACGTTTCCGGACCCGAAGCAGAGAGAGGCCATTGTTACAGACATGCTACTAGGAGTTATTAAGACGGGTAAGTTCTGGTCCGAGTTTCTAACGCAACAGTAGCAATGACCTAGAACCAACTGCAATGTTGCAACGCAACCAATTAATTCTAGTTCATAGATATAGACCTATCCAAAGTAACTCATGAATCAAAAAATTATGTTCGTCCAGTGAGAAAGAAACTAAATATTAAAATGTTTGCATATTTGGTGTAAGGCACTTCACCTGTCAAACCTCAAGACTCCATTCCCTGCTCTTACCAACCAAGCCACGGACAGAACCATGAAAATTTACAAAAAAACAGTTGCTTTATTTTATGGTCATTGCAGTCTTGGTCCGAAGGGGTTATTTTAAAATCTCTGGTTCTTCTACAGCTACACTACAAAAAACCAACTATACTTGCTTACTATTCTAACACTTTTTCTCTCCTAGGATCGAATCTTCTAGAAGAGAGTCAACGCGCATCCTGGGCAGACTTGAGCGCGGAAGCCCAGAACAGAGTCGCAAGCTCACTTCTCACGCAACTAGAAGAAAACGCGTTCCTATTGGCTGATGCCGTCACCAAGGAAAAGACTATTCTGCAGATTGTTAAAAATATTTGTAAGTAGCTAAGCGTAGTGAACAAAAATGGCTTGTACAAATCGCACAATACACTCTTTCTTTGGGCAGTCGTGTAAAAATAGGAGAAAATGACAAGACATACCGTTACAGTGACCCACAAAATTGCAATTTTTTTCCTGATGTTTCAAATAATTACTTAATTAAGATTGTCACTCAACTGTCAACATAGCTAAAGACGTGATACTAAGTCGAATCTGTATCAAGCCATATTTGTCTCAACTGTTTCTCTTCAGGTACGCAATAATTTTTACTAGTTCTTTAAAACCATTTTTCTTCTCCAGGTCTTTCGGTCAGGGTTTTAGAAGTGAAGAATGTAGAAGATGAGACATTTCCATCCGTCATTGCGCAGGAGCAGTGGAAGGCTTCTGAAGACACCATCACCATTCCCAAAGCTGCTTTACTAGGTAAGGGCATTAGACTTCAATACAGTATCACCAAAATTCATCAGTCAGTGACATGATTCTCTTTAACTATATAATATTATTTGCGAATTCAATAGTATGTCTGAAGTTCCCAATCCGCACTTAACTTTAACCGAAGCCCTCTCATTCTGAGAGGAGGCCTGTGTCCAGCAGTGGAACGTTAAAAAAACAAGATTGGTGATGACGATGATCCTTCTTTAATTTCAGACAACCGTCAAAACGACCTCGTCCGCATCGTGTTCTTCGCTTTCGACCGTCTGGAGGAGATCCTCCCCCCGACCTTCGGCAAGAGTCCGCAGTTCGCCGCCTTCGCCTCTGACCCCTCATCTTCGACCACCAGCCTCAACTCAGAAAGGGAGAAGAGGAATGTCACCAGGGTGCTGAATTCTAAGGTAAACATCATCGTAGTTTTTAGTTTTTTCTTCCTTTCGTTCCTCACTAGGAACTAAGGACTGAAGGTTTTTAAGGCATCTATTTAAGATTGGGAAACTAAGCAATTTGATATATGGGCTATTGTTAAATGTAATAAACATTCCAGCTCGTGTAGAGATCTTTTCCAAATTTTCGTTTCCTTATAAATTATACACACGCCTGTGCGTGACCCCTGTGGGTCTGGTCTAAGGAACTGTCAAATATCCTCCTGCCTGACGTCTGGCAGAGCTTGAACGTTCAACCTCGGCATTTAAAGCCATACTCTAACCAGTAAGGACTATAACTACACATGACTTCATTTTGTTTTCTCCGTCTCCGTATCATCATGATTACTTTACGTTTATTTTCACAGGTAATATCAGCGAGCCTGGGCAACGGCCGCCACATCCAACTTTCACAGATGGTGCGTCTGACCATGAAGCATCTCAAGACTGAGAACGTCACCAACCCAGCCTGCGTCTTCTGGGACTATACTTTGCAGTAAGTTTGTTACCTAATAAACGGTGTAGAAATAATAATGTAAATAATGTATAGAAGGGACAACAGAACACGAAGGATAAAAGAACAATGAAAGGGCTATGACATAAAAGAACAGTATGAAACCAGATTGCCGTCGTTAAAGATGTGTAACCAGAACAACCTAGTCAAGAATAAACTTTAGAATGCATGGCAAATTTAGAAAAAAATATTCTAGAGAACAGACCTTGCCATCCTCACACTTATGATAATAGAATCTTGTTCACATCTTTGAATATCTTCGATCGTTTAGTACATCCCCAACTGTACAGAAAGTAACCAATCCATTCTTCCAACAGCGGCTGGTCCCCCGAAGGTTGCCACGTGGAGTGGTCCAACAGCACCCACACCGGCTGCGCCTGCTCCCACCTCACCAACTTTGCCATCCTTATGGACGTCCACGGCGTCTCTATCGGGGCCAAGCACGAGATGGCTCTGAGGTTGCTGACTTTCATTGGATGCGCGATCTCTGCGGTCGCGCTGCTCGCTGCTATTATTGTGTTCCAGTGCTTCAGGAATATGAAGGTTGGTGATTATTTTGTGAGAAGGCAGCTGCGAGTGTCTTTTGGCACCTTGATAGAAATGAATACCAAAAAAACAGGTTTTAGTTTATTTTCAAATTAGTGATTGGACATGCTAAATAGAATTCATCTAAAACTGGTATCAAGGAGACTCAGTAACCTGCCCTGAAATCGTCATTTTTGAGATTCCAATAGAATTACCATATTTACCATCATCTCATTACCAATGACGATTTAGTTACTTAACTTTAAGCTGTCGTCCTACCACTGTCCTTAATTTCTACTTTTAGCTTTTCCGATAGCTTTAGCTTTTTCGTGACTTCAACTATCCAACACATTTTCTTTTCTCGTAGTCTTGTACTTTGTATTCATATCTTATTTGTATTCTTCCAGTCGGACCGCGTCCTCATCCACAAAAACCTCTGCGCGTGCCTGCTCATCGCTGAAGTGGTGTTCATGCTGGGCATCGACCAGACACAGGACCGGATCCTCTGCGGCATCATCGCTGGTCTGCTGCATTACTTCTTCCTGGCTGCCTTCGCTTGGATGTTTCTTGAAGGTAAGTCAAATGATAAACCAGTAGGGTATAGGTTACCAGGATATTCAGGGTTATCTTTTAAAAACTAATAAGTCGATAATGACTCGATGAACCATTGATGATTTGTGACTTTATTTACCTACGTCTCCATAGCGGCTGTTATTCCAAGTGTCACGGAGATTATTCCAATGCAACGCTGGTATAAGTTTCTAAATACAAAGCATCACATTTAACAAGGAGAACTCCGTTTAGTGATAAATTTATCGATATTGCAAGACATTAAACTCCTGTGATCACATTTGTGCCACTTATTTAATCTTTCATCGTCATATCAGCCGAAGACGTGCTGGCATAGGCCTTCCTCAAAGTACTCTACGACGATCGGTCTTGTGCTAATCTTTACCCTCACCGTTTCCAGGATTCCACCTCTACGCGATGCTGGTAGAAGTTTTCGAGCCGGAGCGTCCTCGGGCTCGGTGGTACTGCGCGAGCGCATACTTGGCGCCCGCGCTGGTGGTGCTGGCGTCAGCGGCCGCCTTTCCCGGGGGGTACGGCACGCCGCAGCATTGCTGGCTCTCCACGGACCGGCTGTTCGTGATGAGCTTCGTAGGACCAGTGGCACTCGTACTGACTGTGAGTATACAGCCCTGTTTTGAAAACCTAGACCTAGGGTTAAAATGGAATGCGTCTCACTGGCAATTCATCTAGCTGGCTTATCCTTCACGCCGGATCATAAATAAATATCATGGGACAATTGACACCAATTCACCTTCTCTTCAAAACCTAGAACGCTAAGAAGCCAAGCTAGGCAAAGCTAGGTAGTAGACTTCAGATAACACCCACTTATAATAGTATACATATTAAACATGTTGGGCTATTCGGTCGTCGACAATGCAGACACAAGATAGTGGTAGTAATCCGGTCGAATATTGCACAAAGTCCAATCACCCGCAAAAGATGGCGTGTATGTCTTACATTCATCAAAAACCTTTTAAACGAACTGTGTATCAAATTTCTAACAATTATATGTTTAACAATTTCAGGCAAACTGGATATGCTTGAGCATGGTTATATACATGATGTGCCATCATTCCACCGTCTCCATCAAGGCGAAAGAAAACTCAAAATTGTACAAAATAAGGTATGAAAGTCTTAACAGTTAAAATCAAATCTTGAAGTTTGTATGTCAACAGGAAAATTTGATTGATATATTTGAAAGTGTCTTAATTTATGTGTACTTGGTTCTCAATCTGGTTTTTTTTTGTGCCTTGGATAGGATTTTTTTTCCTTCCTGGGGGAAGCAATGTCGATCAAAAAATTAACTGGTTACTATCATTCATACGAACTGTAAGCTTGTAAAAATCTCCAATTGGGCACAGCGCAATGCCAACTCCCTTCATAATTCCTTTGCCTTCAATCTATTCTAACGAAGCTCTCCTCGCGTTCCAGGGTCTGGCTGAACAGCTCCCTAGTCCTAGCTTTCCTCCTGGGCCTGACGTGGACCTTCGGGCTGCTGTACCTCAACGAGCAGACGGTGGGCGTGGCGTACGCCTTCACCATCCTTAACTCGCTACAAGGATTGTTCATCTTCATCTTCCACTGTCTGCAGAATGAGATCGTAAGTAGATAAAAGAGACACTTTAAATTTCCGTCTGGGGGCATTAGTATAAGCAGGATATGCCCTTTGGAACATTTTGAAATAGGAACGCTGTTGGCGAGCCCGCCGGCGGGAGCGGTGTGCGGCCGGCGGCGCCTGTGCGGGCGTGCTTGCGCCTCATATCACTATAACTAATTTGTAGTTTCTCTGGATTTGAAACAAAAACGGAGTACCGAAGGGCCCGTCCATACGCTATATAATATCTATGTCTGGGGGCACATCCGTTTCTGGAATTTTATTTACCTCGTAAGACCTAAATTTTTTTTTACAGTGGAATTTGCACGTAGGTCACTGTAACAGATTAAAGCATAGGTGCTTTAATCTGTTCCTACATTTATCCCATTATGGTCCAGTAGCGATAAAACCGCCCATTTGTACCTTGTATTTTATTGGTACCGTTTTTCTGTTTAATTTGTTATATGGTGTCCGATAAAGAGTTCTTCCCAATTCCCATTACAGTTTCAAAAAGAATGCGCGCGGCTCGGCCGCCGGCACCCCTGGCTGTCCTGCTGCCTCTACTTCACGGGGCAGCCGTCACAACCGATGCCTCACAACAACGCAGCCACTGCGTCCTCCTCCAACCACGTGGACACGAGGCAGGGCTCCGTCAAGAGCAGACGGTACCATCAGAGTGCCGCTGCTGACAGTGAAGACGCCGTTGACCCGAGAGATGTGACGGTAGGGATGATTTGATCTTCCTAAAGGTTTTGGGATGGCATTCATGTTGTGATGAAGTGGAGGTTAAGGGTGCGTTTCCGCTGAAGCGGACCATTATTTTGACCAATCACAGTGCTGGAATATGTCACCCCGAGTCAGTGGAACACTTGCCACTTGTTACAGCTCTTTTCAGCTTCGGTCGGCCCAGCTCCGCGGCAGTTAAACGCACCCTAACAGCTGCTGCATAGTGGGTCACTACTCACTAGTTATCCACATTTACTAGGTGATTGAAGCCTGGTACGTGCAACTAAAGACGCCACTGTTTTCCGAGATAAATCTAGTGTCTCTTCTGTGGCGGTCACCGATGATCCAATCTGTGGCAGCTTTAAATCTAACACAGTCTTGATTAAAAAAACTTCTACGGCTATGTTCTGGTAAAACCCCCAGAGAAGTGGAAGGATGTTTTAAAATATTTGTTTGGAAAATATTATTAACTTTCTACAAAACTATGATCACTTATTGTAGTTTTTTACTAGGAAACTAAAACGCCTATTATTATGAAATTGTGCTATTTGTGAAGAGATATGGTACTAACCACAGGGTTGAACTTTTCGTCACTCTTTATGAATAAGTAGCATTGATAGTTATGTTTTGAAATAAATATAAGGCATGTTATTTTAAGGTAACGGTACATGGGAAATACACATACCTAAGTATTTTTTTTTTCATAATACTTACAGTTAAATGTAGGTTCTAGATATAAAAACACACAATTTTTTTCTCAACTTACACTACACGTTAAATTATTAACAGACATACAAAAATATACCCTTACGTTAACAGAGCACAGCGAGCACATCAGTCTCGGCGTCGACGACCAACAACCTAGTTATCAACAACCTAAATGTTGTCGTCAACAACAACAACCACAACAACAACAGCGTTATCAACAACGCAGCCGTCGCTTCCCTGGCCGCTGCCGCCGCCGCCCATAGCTACCATTCCCATAGAAACCGTAGAAACTCCAACGAGAATCAAAACTTTGGTCCTTCCACAAATTTCGGGCCGACCCTCAACGCCACAGGCGCAAATTTCTCCCACAATATGCCTGAAAGAGAATCTGCTCCTATGTCACATCTTAGAAACCCTATTAATGCTGGCAGCGGCCGGTTTCAAGGCTACAGACAGAACGTTCAGCAAGGTGCGTACGCATAGAGTAAGAGATAGGATTTATTCCAAATTAAAATTAAAAGTTTAAACCACCAAACACCACTTTGGCTTCCGTTGTGACTAATTTGGTTAAAGACAGCTCAATTTAATTGTGTATATTTTTTACCTAACTTTTGTTTGTAAACGTGTCACTAACATGTGTACTGCGTAAAACGCAAAATGGTAAGTCAGTTTTTTTTATTTTTTTCAGTAGAATTTTACTATAGAGACTAATGCTTTAGACAACTACTAACTATTCTTGTAGATTCTAAGTTAACCTTTCTTTTTGGTGGTGTGGTGGTTCCTAAAGTATCAAGTTTTTTATACTAACCGCGCTTTCACGAGTATAATCTTGATACGTTTAGTATTGGAATTATAAAAATCCTATCTCTTAAATATGCGTATGCATATGTTGTTCGCTTGATCCATCAAACTCTTTCGATCAGAAACTCTCTATCGTATAAAATTTAAGAACACGAACATACTTCATCATCGCTTTTATATTTCGTATCAGGATCTATTAGTAACCGTTATTGTAATGATGTAGCAGGCATAATATTATCGATATGTTTCTCTATGTACTTATTTATATGTATGTACTACGTGACATTTTTCAACACTCTAAAGGTTAACATTTTAAACACTGTCAGACTATGAATCAATAGCCCCATTATGTTTTAGAGTAAAAAATTAACAAGAGCTATCTGTAGTAGGTACTATAAGTAAGATGATCTAAAACTGACGAGCCAAAGTATGAAAAAGAATGTCCATTACCTGACTAAATACAGCTATCTTTTTAAATTTAACCTTCCTCTCAACTACTGTAGAATCTAAGTATACTGTTTTTCTGCAAAGATAAACTTAAAAAATATGGCTTTTTTATTAAGATATTAGACATTGTTCTTGTTGCACCGGTGCGTCCCTTATACTCGTACATACTCCACCTTATCTTTTACTGGACAGAAACGTAGAGTACGATTGTTAAAAATACCCCGTTTAATATCTAAAGCGTGTTGAAACTTGTCCTACATCTATATATCTTATACAAACAGAGCTACAACCTTCAACCGGAAACTTCGAGATGGAACGTACGCCCCACAGCTCCGATATACGTCCCAAGCGAAGAGACCCGTTCTGTACGCGTACCAACACCTCTAAACATACCACATAGCGCGTCCCACACCCAAAGCATAGCGTCTATGCATAGCTACAGGCACATGGACGCGCCGAACGATTACCAGAATCTTCGCTCGCGGTCGCCATCTTGTTTCTCGAACAAAATGGCGGCGTCGGTTGGCGGGAACGAATGGAACAATGGGAGCATGTGGAAGGTGAGGGGAGGGTGTTGTAACACTTATAGAGTGATTTCTTTTCGTTGTAAGATCTCCGTCTTGCTTTGCTTTCGAATTGAAGACTGCTCAGCTTCTAGAAAATAAGCGCAGCCGCAGGTAAGGAATAAAGCTGATACCTGAACAAAACTTGCAAGTTGCTCTACGCAAAAATGGGTTGCCAAAATGGATGCTACATCTTTTAAATGTCAGTTCCCTTTCAGCCGAAACGTTTCCTTTAGTTCGTAAATTTGTATTTTAAGTATAATTATGATACTTCCGTAATTGTAATTATTATATTTATTTTTTGTTTTTGTTATTCCAATCAAGTTTGATACTGGTGGACCTTAGCAAGGCAGAGATCTTACCACATCTAACAGACGTGCATGCACCTAACTATAGCATAGAGTGGCATTGCATGAATCATCCACTCACTGTACATAATTATACACTGTAGCCCCTCCCATCTCCTCCTGTGTAACAACCCTTTCACGTTTAACTCTAGATTTGCACCAATAGGGATGCATTGTGTGGACATGTCACCAGGTTTTTAGCAAATGGGAGCGCTCAGACCATTGCACGTCAGGTTTTTCTGCCAATTACCCGCGAGCCCATTAGATTACCCTGTCAACATAGAACGCAAAAGCGAGTAGAAATTGAAGGTAGGGTACTTACCCTTTTAGTCACTAGAATCCTAAATATTTTATACCAATACATATTATATCAGAATCCCTTAGCACAACAACTTAGATGTTTTCGACTTTATAGCACTTTTAGGACTGAGTAACATTTTAAGTAAAATTTCCACAGTTTCCTTTCTGTTTTGATCCGAATTTCTGACTAGAAATTTTCTCTGATTTAGTTGTTTTTAAAACTCAACATGCACCTCCCTAATACATATGTAAATATCTATAACATAAGTTTACACATTTTAATTGAGCTGTTCTCCACTCACGAACAATTATTTTGTTGAATTGATTTCAATTTTCCAGTGTCTGAAACCAAATAAAAAATCTTATATCAGTATGGATTTTAAAGTGGTGTTGAATTAAATTTAACTAAGGCTTCAGTAAAGTAACGTTTCACAAATTTTATGAAGTACGCCACAAAAAATGCTAGAGCGAAGCTAGTCGCGGTTTTAATAATCCGTCATCTTTCAGCAAATCTACCGCGAAAGGGTCAGACTTTGTTAACTCCGCCACAGACGCTATCATGCTAGCATCTCTATACCAAATCACCACACAAAACTGAACTACCCTCTATTCCACAGAACACTTCTTCTAAGCACCACCCCAGCGGTACTGCGACGCTTCCTCATCACGACACGCTGTCGCGTCAACTGGCCCAACAGAACCATCTCCACAGTCCTTACAACGAATGCGAGGTCCCCACCCACGCCCCCGGCTCCCCTCGCCACGCCATCAAGGACGAGGAAAGCCCCCTCCACCACCAAGGATACCAGACAACCAGAAGCTACAACCACGACTTCAGAAACCCTCACGTCTACATGTCCCAGCATTCACCAGGAAGCCAGGAAATGATCTTCCGGAAACACTACAAAGATGAAAACAGACGCAAACACCACCATCACCACGGCAGCCAAAATATAAACCATACATACTCCGAAATAGCGTCCCAGCAAGGCAGAATATACAGGCGTGGATCGGAACAAGAATTCCGAGTCATTCAAGACGATCCCGTGTACGAGGAAATAGAAAGAAACGAGACGCTTATGTCTGATATGTCTGATGATAACTCTGGTCCGGATAACTGCAGGCAAAACCCTGGGCACCACGGCTCTTCCAGCTCCAAGTTCTACGGGGACCACCGGCCTCTGATCTCATACAGTCCAGGCGAAAGGCATCATCACGAGCAGGAACATTACGGGAAGTATGGTAAGTGGGATACCATAGAGCGGGCCTATGATCCCAGGCACGCTTACGAGAGTGGAAGGCTGATGCATCCCGCATACCATCAACCCCAAGAGAATAATATGAGGGCTTTGGCGGCCGTTCTCAACGGAGAAAACAACGTCGTATGTCATTTGGAGCCACACAACTCATACGACGTTTACCAGCCACAAGCAGGCAATCCAAGAACGGTCTCACAACCCAGTTTCTAAATACGCCGCGTCTTTGAACTGTTCAGTGAATCCCAGTGATTTGAAGATTGAAAAAAAAACTATGACATTTCGAACATTGTTTGTGAGTGTTAGTGAATATAGACTCGGAGTGAGTGTACAGACATAGCGAATGATTTTTCTATGAATGTAGTGTAGAGGGAGAATAGTGGCGCGTGAAGCGATAGCGTTTATGTAGAAACTTGCCATAACGTGGACTTTAACATATATATAGACGGTTAGCTGTAAAAGTAACTTTAAATCACTTTTTCCACTGTGATCCTATTTAAAGATAACGGCTCAAATTTCAGTGTTGCGACCATATTTTCTTTATATGGCGGCGTGTCATAGCAATTTTGTATATATGACTAGCGTTTAGTACTAGGCTCTTAGTACTTCCAGTGTGACCTTAATATTTCTATTACTGTCGACTTTCCTTTACGAATCATGGCATTTTATTCAGTATGTTTGCGAGTTTTGTGTAGGTACGAAAATCTGTGATGTTTCATTTTGTTTTAACGCTTTAGATTAAGCTTGTATCGTCGCGAATATTTGTAAAACTCACTGCCATAACTTATTTTGTATGGTTATAACTTATTTTTTTAACGTAATTTTAATAAGTTATTTCTGGCAGCCACTTCTTTTATCTGCGTATTTATTTTAATGAAAAATCTTCAAAAAAATCCATCCAACCTATTATAGACTGACACCACCTTGATGTTGTGCACTTTTCTGTACATTAGAACTTAGTGTTTAAATACTTAAAATAACAATAAAATATATTATTTCTACATAAGTAGATTTAATTTTAATGCCATGAAAAACTGTTAATTTACCGTAAAGATAAATGTTAAGGAATTGTTTGATAGAATTGATACAAGTACAATAATGTAACTAACTGTACTCTTGATTTCTTGTATATTTTGGATCGATTAAGCAATATGTATTAGACTTAATAAATTTTAAGAAGTATTTAATAAATTTTCGGCCTTTTTTTACTACTGTTTAACATGATGATAATTATGGTATTTGAGACATTTTTATCATTTTAGAGCGGCCAAAATTTATGAAATACTTTTTTGGGGAAATTATTGAAGTGGGACGGTTTATATTTTGTAATCGGTTGTATACTAGTCCTCCCATTCCCTGTCTGATCATCCTGTACATTGCATCGTGTATTTCTGTTATATTTTTGTTTTGATTGTATTTTAATAACGTTGACGAGTATATTAATGTAAAGTAGGAAAAACAAAAATGTGTAAATAATTTAAAGTTTATATAATAAAGAGTGGTTGTTCTCAGAGGATGTCCACGAGGGAATATTGACTATTTTTCTTGTTCACCCCAATCATTTCACCTTTGATACTGGTCACTGGTACTTTACAAAAACGCTCAAAAAAACTGACTTTGCAACAGACGTTATAACCAAGGTATATAGGGCATATCAACCTCGAAATTTAAGACCTAGTGTCCAAGCCCAATATTATTGAAGAGACCAAGCGTCCAGACTCCAATGGCTTGGACACGTTTAGAGGCTGGGATAGGATCGAGCCGCCAAGAGGGCGTACTTGGGACGACCGAGGTCGTAGGCCGGTTGGTCGGCCTAGGTACCGCTGGAGGGACAAAGTTCAGAAGGATCTTTCGGACCTCGGGGTCGATGGCTGGCAAGAGCTGGCCCAAGACCGCAAGGCATGGCGAAGTCTGGTGTCGGAGGCCAAGATCCACTTCGGGTCACTGCCCCCAGCTAGTGAGTGAGTAGGTATCTATAAGGGCTCGTATCATTTTTAAATACATTTACCCTGCACCAGTTACATTTCATTTTGGATTCTTCGCTTGAAATGGGGGTTTCAAAGTCAGGCAAAATAACGACAAAATAAAATACGTATTTGATAGACATATATTTCCATATAAAAAACAGTTTACACCCACAAAATAATACGAATTTTAAAACATGAGTTGCAGTTTTATTTTTAGAACACGAAAACGTAAGTCATTTTTTAATCAAACGGTAGACCTAAGTAAGACAGTTCATTCACCTAACACTAATTTTTTTTTTAATATTACAATTTTTCCACATCCAAAAGTAGGGAGATCTATGTAGGCACAAAATGCAATTAAATGCCTTAAAATGAGATCTTTTTTTTTGAAAATTCTACATCCAACATTTTACTTAATCTTAACAAAACATTTTTTAGAAAATAATTTCATCACGCGAAAATAATACGTCATCACAATTCAAAATAAAAAGACAGGGTAGGTTCTGGTGTGATTTTTCAGTAACGAAATGAGTCACTTAATTTAAGCACTTCCCGCTTAATAAAAAAGTTTTTTAAGAGAAAAAAATAATACTTCAACAAACGTGACATAAAAAGCAAACATTTAGAGATTATGAAATTTTGCAATTAAACAAGATAAAGGTCTATGTGAATTTACTAAAACAATTAAAATTGTTCACTTGCGACTACAATGCAAATTAAACATTTGTATTGGTTCACAATTTAATATGACAGAAAAAGACAAACAGTGCACATTTTTCTGATAACTGAAGAAGTTTCAAATTCAAAATTACAATATTATTTTATATTATTTAAGTAGCTACCTACAAAGATTACAGGCACAGTTTCTAAAAGAAGTTACCACGACATTCCTGTGAAACAATCTGAATATTTTTTTTCTAAAATCATTACAATATGTTTAATAATCAACAGTGTTTTTCTAAATCCATTTTGACGTCGTACCAAAATTTCGGCTCACAGTATAAATGCAAGTAGGTACTTTAGCAAACATGCTTAACACTAGACATAAGTTTAAAAAAAAGCATGCAACACATTCATTCGCTTTAATTCGATTAAGATTTCTAGCTTAATAATGAGAAGATAAATCTAGAACTTAAAAAGACATGACATCTTTATATTAAAAAAGGAAGAGTTGCCAATGCATTAAAAAAAGAAGATAAAACATTATCATCACGACTCGATATAAAAGCAATATAATGTTATCTAGTAAAGACAGAGGTCGGAGAAGTGTATATTTTATTGATTTTAAAATTATTATGTCATCATAATGAATATGGATCATTCTTTTGAGGTCTTCAATTTGGTCAATTAGGTCAAACTGTGAGGTCGAAGTAAATGATAATGCTGCATCATTTTTTAAATCGTTGGCTTGCACGTGGCATGGGCCAACTACTTGGCTGATGTTGGTGACTGTACTTACGTCATCCTCTGATATAAAAGGAATTATAAGTTCAAGTCGGTTAAGATCGAGTATAAAATTATTACCTAAATGCTTATCTGAGTTAATGTAAGAACTTAAAATAGTATGTAAGATTTTGATACAGATGAATTAAGAAGATCTAGCAGTTCTGAAAACGGTATGATATTAAATTATATGAAAATGGATGATGCTAAATTAGAACTTAGAGTAAGAGAGTCTGTATAACACTAAGATGTAAAAACGTAGAATAAATGTACAATGTCACACGCGCACACAACACAGGGATTCGCAGTCTTCAGCCAAATATCACAAAAGGATAGACTACACTTATGACCCCAAGCGAGAGAAAAAAAACATCTAATTAGTAAGAATAAGTCAAATAACTATCGAAACATACAGCTGCCAACATCAGAGTAAGTTAGTAAAGCAAGAACTCCAAACTACATAAGTATTTTAGGGTATTAACCTTGAAACAATCACATTTTTATAATGACAATTACAAAAATGATGACATTCTTAAACGATTTGAAAAGTACGATGCCGTCTGAAGCTGGCCAAACATCCTAGAAAATTAATGAATAGATATAGAAAAATATATCGCTTGGAGTCTCAGAGACTAGGCTGGAGACGGTCGCTATGAGCATCCACAGCTTTCCACCACCATGCCGGGGATAGTCCCATAGATGATATTCAGGTCATGGTCGAAATACAGCATAGAAATGCTGCTCATTCTTCTTGGAGCACAACAGGGCCCTCCGCTTCCTTGAGGAGCTGCTAGATGCACTAAGTGAGTGTGGGGGTACTTCTGCAGGAAACTGTACGGGCATTCCCCACTGCAGTAGTTCGCGTCGTACTGTTTGGGAGCTATGATCCAGTCCCATCCAAAGTCTTCAAAGTTTACTACTAGGGGATAGCGGCAGCACCGGACTTCTTTTGAGTTTTCTGTGCACTCCATGCCGATGTTTCGCCTCGTCCTCTTGTGTGAATTGTCTCTTAGACTTACTTCTATGTATGGCATCTGAAATGGAGAGATAACAAATTACTATTTCATATCTTAAACCTATAAAACAGTACCGTGACTGACTGACTGACTGACAGACAAAGCACGACATACAATGACAATGCAAAGAAAAATTCGTTGAGCTGGACGCTGCTTAACGAATTTTTCTTTGCATTGTCATTGTATGTTGAATTTCATTCTATGAATGTTTCATAAAAATAAAAACAAAAATAATCAATAAATCGATTATTTTCATTGATTCAGAAAATAGCTCCATCTCTTGCCACTAATGCGTAACTGTAGAAGTTCCGTAGTGGGTGAGCCGCTTGATTAAGCTACTCATAGATGGCGCTGAGGAGAGATCTTCCAAAATAAAAATATGACACAAGGCATTGAAAAATTCGTTAGGTACACCAACGTTAAGTATAGCTTAATTGGTGGAGCGTGGTACGGATTACCGAGGTTGCTGGTTCATGTCCAGCTGCTTAACGAATTTTTCTTTGCATTGTCATTGTATGTTGAATTTCATTCTATGAATGTTTCATAAAAATAAAAACAAAAATAATCAATAAATCGATTATTTTAATTTTTTTTTTTAGACAAAGCACGGCCTAAACCACTGGACCTGGAGACTTGAAACTTGGCAAACATATACCTTGAGTATCTTAGAGGTGCACTAAGAAGGGATTTTTCGAAATTCCCACGGGATAGGGAACTAGCCCATTTTGAAATATTTCACGGGGGCAAAGCCGCGGGGCATAAGCTAGTCTCCAATAAAACACATGTACCTAGGCTAAGGAGTGGGATTCCCTGCCTGCGTTCTGTGTTCCCTGAACAGTACAATATGTATAAAAAAGTAGCTACTGAAGAGATAATGAAGCAAACGATGGTTTACTTTTAAGATTAAGACTATACTATTGAAAGAAAGAAAGAAAGAGGGCGTAAGTATTCCAATTCGCGCAAAATGGGAGTAAAAATGTACCAACTGTAAGACCCAAAATTTTGACGAATCATATCTGCCTATTGCGTGAACTGAAAAGAAAAAACCTTGGTACGTTTGCACTGATTTATCGTTGCTATCCCACAAATGCTGAGGATCATAAGTCATACTATCAAGAGTAATAAAATTGCAAATGACTCTGGTATCTTTGTTAAGTAGTAATTCTTGGTATTTATTATTTTCGCTATTTATAAAATTAAGATAAGACGTTTTACTCATTATAAGATGCCTTCTAAATTAATGTCTGTGAACGAGACTGTAAAAAAGTGATAGGTCATTTACAAGCGTAGAAACGAAATGTTTAACTTTACTCTTGAATTTTTACTTTTTTTTTTTTTTTGTGGTTCTTAGATTTGTAGGGGTACTGACTGACTCATAAGCACCCAGTCCTGAGCCTTAGACCTACAAAAGCGAAACTTGGCAAAGAGGTTTGCTTTTTGAAGAACAAGGAATTACACCGATTAAAAGAAAAATTATACGACAAGTAAAGCAAACTAGCAAGTGGATCACCTGATGGTAAGTGATCACCACTGCCCATAGACACGCTTGCAGATACGCTGCCAACCTAGAGAGATAAGATGAAATACCTCTTGTGCCCGTAATTACACCGGCTGTCTTACTTTTCACACCGGAGCACAACAGTGCAGTGCTGTTTAGCGGCAGGATTAGCGAGTAAAATGGTGGTAGCGATCCGGATGGACCTCGCCCAAGGTCCTGTACCACCCGGAAATTCTAATTTGTCTAAGCTACTTCTAACTTTTATAGGGAATATTTCGAGCTTAATAATTATCTTAAATGATGAGATACTCACCAAAGCACTGTTTGATTCAGAACTCGGATGCGGCACAACCAAGCTCATCGTATTCTTCGAGTCTTGTACTCTCACTACTATCGCTAAATTCTCCCTCGGCAGTCTAAAAAACTCCGCGACCATATTGGTCACGTTAATCTTCAACCACTTCCCAATCTTCAACTCTTTTCTGGACATCTTCACTGAATTATCAGTGTATGGAACAGATGCCTTACTTCCTTGAGCATTTCTTGTGACTCTGCTGGCTTGGATGTTGATGGTGAAAAATTCATCGGTGGTGGTGATGGAGGAGTTGTAAGTGTCTAACTCCTGAACGTGGATGTTCAGGACGGCTTCGTTCACCTCGTTCTGTAGAACTTTGTTGGAGAATCTGAAGTTGACGAGCTTCAGGCCCTTGAAATGGCTGTGGCGCCTGGTGTCTGGAGACAGAAGAGAGAAATCCTTTGAAATTAATTCGAATGGTTATATTATAGGATAAGGTCCGCAGGTAGCGTGTCCGTCTTAACTATTTGATTGTAATGTCTGTTGAATATTAATATAACGGTCTTTAAATTGTTTGGACTTATCAATTGGACTATCTTTTACGTTTTGAATATTTTGTGGTACTTTATCATCTTGATCATCTTTTTTTAAACGCATTAGTACAATCCTATCCCTATTTCTAAATCATGAATTTATAAATGTCCGAGATTTTTCAACACCACAAACTTTCACACACTCATTCACAAATGTGTAATTTGTAGTATTTCGAAGCCGCCACTTCTAATACCAAAATTACAGAAACTTCCAACCTCTTAACACGCTTTGTGGATGTCAATCACTCGGACCTACATAAGTTTGGAGTACATTTGCTATTTCAGTTACTTTTTTCAACAAATACAAAACCTAATAAAGTTCAATTTGGCCAACAACTTTAAGAACAAATGCAGAAGAGATTAAAAGTCTTCTTGGTGTTTTAGGAAGTAAAAAAAAAGGTTAAAATCTTCGTGAATCCTCCGAGAATCGATGGTACCTGAAACCAAAGAAAAATCTGTTAAAAAACATTTCTAATATAATCGATAAACTGCTTTGTAAAACAAATAAATGGGACAGCTATACAAAAAGTCAATCACACAGTGTCACATTGAATGAAATATTACAAATAATGAATCAAGATAAGTTATTATAAAGATCTAAGTCAAAAACAAGATCACGAAAACGTGAGGTTAGTGAAAAAATGTATGCGGGAAACATCCCACGCACGCAATCGAAGGAGCGAGTCACTAAAACATTCAACAATTTTTTTTCGGAGTGACTCCTAACAGCAGCTGATTCGGCTCTATTGAAATACCCGAAGCATTCGCGCACCTGCGCTAAAAATACCAAGTCGTTCATCCACTTCAGAAGGTCGAACACCACAGTTTTAAAAATAAATTCGCAAAACTAACCAGCGAATTTAATATATCAAGACTTGTTTACAGGTCTGTCATCGACTGTTTAGTATTAGCTCTGTTTGTTAGTGCAGCTCGCAAACTTATTGCTAGGCCATAAATATACCTTTTTTTCTAGATTTCAGACCTACTAGTTCACTTTGGGAATGCTTCTGGAAACTTCATTACTAGTCATCTTTCAGCTGTAATGAAGCTAGCGGAGAATCGTTTCGCATGACCGTACAAGGATAAACACGGTGGATTTAGAATGCGCAGACTAAAATTTAGGAATCACGAGGTTTGCGTAAGAGTTTTTATCACTAAAACTACACTTTGGACGTGTCGAGTGCCGGGCGTTGCGAATCCGTCAGAATTTTTCATGTCAACCACTAGGGTTTACGAGTTTGGCTCTGAGAACCGACTCTCAGTTGGTTCTGCCAAATTATGTCTAGTGTTCAACATGAGGTATCAAAAAGCCGTGATAGCCTAGTGGTTTGGCCTCTCAAGCAGAGGGTCGTGGGTTCAAACCCCGGCTCGCAACTCTGAGTTTTTCTTAATTTATGTGCTGAATTACCATAAGCTATTCAAGGAAAACGTCGTGAGGAAACCTGTACACTTCTGCGAAGCAATTCAGTGATGCGTGTGAAGTTCCCAATCCGCACTGGGTCCGCGTGGGAACTATAGCCCAAGCCCTCTTATTCTGAGAAGAGGCCTGTGCCCAGCAGTGGAATGTAAATGTGTTCAACATGAGGTTTTCTTATGAGTTCAAGTTTTTTTTGGAATTCAAAATATGATGTGCCTATTTTCTCCAATTTACATAGGCTTGTGATTAAGTTATCTCTTTTATCATAAGTGGCCTGAGCTGAACAATGAGTTATCAATGTAATAGGTAAAAATAGCCACAATTTCGTTACAAGTACGTAATAAGTTGACCGTAATGAAGAAGTTTATAATTTGATTAAAATAAATACGGATTTAGTCCACGGTTCCTGTATTTTGATGATAAGACTATAATAGGCAGTTAAAGGTCATAGAAATATTTTGATTAGACTTTTATCATTCTATTAGGATGCGATAAGAATGTCTCAATTATGACGCAAATTTAATTAAGTGTGTACGTAGTCATGCTAAAGGCATCTTAGCTAAACTTTCGCCTTGGAGTATTAAAAAAAATAGTTCATAACTGCGAAAGCGGGTAAAAAACTCAAATTACACACCACACCAAATAAACCTTTTCCTTCTTTCTTTTTAACCGACACTTCAAAAAAGGAGGTTCTCGATTCGTCGGAATAGCTTTTTTTTTCTTTTAAATTACGTTATAAATATTGGGTTGGGATAAGCCCAAAGGAACATTTCCAAAACAGGAACGGTTGATTAAAATCGCTAGCACCATCTGTCAAGCTAATGCTCTAAAGCAGCTTCGCTTGCAGCCTCCAGCGCAGCTGTCACTTTTGGTACTAAATAACAGCCGATTTGACGATTTCAACGCTGAAAACCATCTGAATAGCATTAGGGAACCACTGCGTCCATCTGTGTCTAAGTTCAACGAACTTAGCATAGAACATAACATCTTTTATGGAATGAAGTTTAGTTAGGTACGAAGCGTCTCCCGAAAACGGCGTGGCATAAGTACAGTCATGGTCATAAATATCTACCTTATTGTCAATGACATAGAGGTGTATATCTATTTTTGACCATTTGGTAACGTACACTTTATGACCTTGACGGTACACATGATTTTGTTCAGTCCTGTCTTGCTCTTTGGGTCAACTTGTACACCATTTTAATGTGGTATTTATGTGACCCTTGCTACAGTCAGCAGCAATAGTTACTTAGCAACCGAAGCGCTCACAATGATCTGCACAAGCTCTTATGTCTATAACAATAGAGCCGTGTTTAGATAATTGTGAACGCGTCGGTTGCTTAGCTACTATTGCTGGTGACTATACATGGGTCAATCAACTTTTCTTTGCCACTCGTTGCTATGGAGATGTCCCCTGGGTCACTCGTCTAAAATAAGTTTGTCTAGGGCACCACTCCATCAGACGTTAGCAGTTTTGACAGTTATGTACCAAATATTTATGCTTCATCTCCTAAGCATGGAAATCCTTCGGGAAAATAATATGTCTGTTGTGTTACCCAGGGGACATCTCCATGGCAAAGTGTGGCAATGAAATGTTGATTGACCCACTTACTAAGTATAACGAAATTATTACGCTAATTATCACAACCGAGCGCGACTAAGCACTACAGAAAGTATTTAGTATTTATTTATTAAGCACAATCATGTATCACAAAAGCGTACGACTGCGTAGTGGAAGCCTTTGGAGTAGACCCTGGAGTGGACCCTGGACGTCTAACACGCGTGCTATTATCTCCCCTGTCCCTCATTGCGTCCCTTTCTTAATGATTGAATCAGTGAAGGACGCACTGAGCGACAAGCGACAAAATGACGCCCGTGCTAGCCCCCCCGGTCGAAAAGAAGTAAAGTTGTTTATGATCTCAATGTAGTAGTATCTTTCTATATATTTTTTAGGGTTCCGTACCCCAAAAGGAAAAAACGGAACCCTTATCCTATAAATTGATTTTGACCCCAGTTGAATTGAAATAAACCACGTTTCAATGGTTAAAATTAACTGCATTCCTATATATCTGCAACTTTGGCAATCGTAATCAGCACTCAGGGAAGCCAGACTACCTACTGTACAAAACTAGTTCATAGTTAACATTTAGTAAACATTAATTGAACAAAATCAGGCAATAAGTACTTACTTGTTTTTAGGGTTCCGTACCTCAAAAGGAAAAAACGGAACCCTTATAGGATCACTTTGTTGTCCATCTGTCCGTCTTTCTGTCTGTCTGTCTGTCAAGACCCTTTTTCTCTGGAACGCGTGGAGGTAGCATGCTGAAATTAATATCAAATACTCAAGCCTGCGGTCTCTTGAAGCTGTGAAATAATCAACCTTCTAAGTCAACGCAATCAAAAGATACAGTAGTTAAAAAGGCCATTTCCATACAAATTGCCGCTTTCCTAAAACCTAGATGTCCTAGAAACTTAAAATTTGGTATGAAGGTAGCTCTTATAGCACAACCACTCCAAAAAGTCTCAAAAACTTAAATTTTGATGTCTGTCTGTAGATTTCGCAGTCCAATATAAGTTGACCCCACACTGCGTACATTTTGCTTAAGAGCAGGGCCTTCTTAAAACACTGGGGAAACGCGTTAAAATCTTTCTACGGAACCCTCGTGCGCGAATCCGACTCGCACTTAGCCGGTTTTATTTTTATTTTTAGGAGCTTCGGTGGGAGTGCTGATTTTGGTGTAAAGGTGCTGATTGCACGTGACACGGAAAGTTAGCCAGGGGTTAGCCAGTTTTTTCTAGTTTTCTGTATATTCTTGTTTCAGTCAGTACCTATTAAAAGAATATTAATAAGACAAGCAGGATTATTAGGTATTTTGATTACCACCGACACACGTGATAAGTTTAGTGATGGTATCGAAAAGTAAAAGAGTATTTTCTTAAGTCAGCAAATAACCTAACGCCGCCTAAGGCCATCAAACTTACTTTGTCGTTTAAGTTTTCGCAACAAAAACATATTCTGTTTTAAAACTAAGTACTTATTTAAACAACAATACGTCATAGCGGACCAGGGTGAAAGACGGACATGACGAAACTATAAGGGTTCATTTTTGGCATTTTGGCTTCGGAACTCTAAAAAGAGGTAGATGCCATCAGCACGTCGAAAATGAAGCGAAGAAAAGGTTACCAAGTGTAGCCTCTTTGGCCACAATCTCTCAAATAAGGTTCAAACTTGCGCGCAAATGTCAAAATATGACGTATCTTTACTTATAATATCACTGACTCTTCGTATGTAATTCCAACTTGCATAACAACACACCCTTTTTTTGGCTTCACCAGTCAGGTTAAGAGGGTCGAGCACGACTTTTCGAATCCCGCATAACGCTACGGTCATCGTATCGAGATCGAGAAACCTCATACTAAATTTTAGTTCCAAATACGCTCATGGGCGGGCGCTGTTCCAAACGTCATACAAACTCGATAACGTATACTAGTCGATATTACGTGACGCAGGTTTCTAATATTCGTACTCGGGCCTAAGAGCCGTAATACGTGTCTTTTTTCTCTGCCGCAAAAAACTGCCCAACTTCTGTCGTCAAGGAGCTAATTAAAAAATTCCTCGAATCACGTGATAAGCACACAAGCCCCTATTCATACATAATCCATGTTATCAGTAGACATGACCTAGAGCTACGCAGCGTACTGACTTCTGCGGCGTAGGTTAGTGAATTTGAAAGATGATGTCATTTCACATTAACGGAATTTCGGCACATCTTGTCGTGTGTCGTACGGCGTGGCAGTGGCTCTGTGACCTTAAATCTCGCGAGCTCATTTTCTGAACACGTTTCGCTTTTTGAATTTTGTTTTTCAAAATTCCAAAAAACGAATCGACCACGTTTTTTACGTAATTATCGGACCTGATAACGAAATTTCACGAGAGTCCGCTCATTTTTGGTCATTTTTTTTTTCTTTTTTTTTTTCTTTAAACTAAATTCAAAAAATAACTAAACGACAATAAAAACTCTATTATACTTAATTGTGGAACCTGCACACAAAATTTCGCGAGAATCGGTTGAGAAATGCGACCTTTCCTACTGCCAAAAATCTAACATTAAGTCTGCAAAATGCACAGTCTGCAAATGTGTTTTTGGCATTTGTGTGACAGTTTGTGCCCTAAGCACGACTTGTCGAATCCTGCGTCACGTAAAATCGAATAGTAAACTACAACGAGTTTGTATGACGTTTGGAACAGCGCCCGCCCGTGAGCGTATTTGAAACTAAAATTTTGTATGAGATTTCTCGATCTCGATACGATAACCGTAACGTAACACAGGATTCGACAAGTCGTGCTTAGGGCACTGTTTTAATGTGAGTTTGTAGGAACGTAACACATTTTGACATAACCGTCAACGTGTGCTGTGCGTGAAAGCTGGCAAAGCTCGAAAAGTGGCAGAAAAATTGTATTGCATAAGCCAAAGGCGCATCCCGTCTGTCTGCTTTATCATACTATACTTTGTTTGGATTAAGTAATTTACTGTACATAAGCAGAAGGTATTGCGGTACCGCGCATGCGCCGATAGTTCTAAAGTAAAAGTCAGTCACTAAACAACTAACTGCAATAACTGGCAGCACGTTAGAAGGCGGTTTTGGTACTTTGAACACGGGCTTGCAGAGAATTTCGATTCAGCGTATAGTGTAGTGGTGCTGGGTTGGGTCTGTGTGACATGTGATGATTCGTGACAATTCGTGAGCAAATTAGGTAATTGTTTTTATTTTAAAGGTTCTTTACCGACGGACCTCCGTCCTCAAAGACTTCTATTGAAATATTTAATTGTGTTAACTTTAAAATTTATGAAAAATTGAAGAAAGAAAGACAGAAATGTTTATTTGCTAAAATACAGTGTGTTGTACAGATGTTACAGTTATCAGCAAAAGTAGCTAAGCAACCGACGCATTCACAATGATCTATCTAAGCACAGTTCTATTGTTATAGAAATAAGAGCTTGTGTAGATCATTGTGGCAGCTTCGATTGCTTAGCTACGGTACTTCTGTTACTGACTGTACAGCATTTTTGTCCAGTGTATTCTTTTTTTTTTTGAGATTTTGCGACTTTTCGGAGTGGTTGTGCTATAAAAGCTACCTTCATGCCGAATTTCAAGTTTCTAGGACACCTGGAATTACCTTTTAGGTTTTTTGATTGCGTTGACTTAGCAGGTTGATTTTTTTAAGGCTTCAAGGGCCCGCAGGTTTGAGTATTTGATATTAATTTCAGCATGCTACCTCTACGCGTTCCAGAGAAAAAGGGTCTGGACAGACGGACAGACAGACAGACGGACAACAAAGTGATCCTATAAGGGTTCCGTTTTTTCCTTTTGAGGTACGGAACCCTAAAAACAATTAAGTACTTAATGCCTGATTTTGTTCAATTAATGTTTACTAAATGTTAACTATGAACTAGTTTTGTACAGTAGGTAGTCTGGCTTCCCTGAGTGCTGATTACGATTGCCAAAGTTGCAGATGTATAGGAATGCAGTTAATTTTAACCATTGAAACGTAGTTTATTTCAATTCAACTGAGGTCAAAATCAAGAGCGAACCGGCTTCACTTAACTCAATGGTTATGAGTTCATATAATTCAAGGGTAAGTACAGGCAAGGAATTTAATTTCCAACCCACCTAAGGTTCAATATCGTACAGCAAACTTTCACCAAACGAGCTAGTTAGAGCACGACTTAACACAATTTTCGACCTTAATGTATTCCGAATTTCAAACAACATTTCAACGAAATGGGTAGTAAATTAAATTCCTTGACCTAGTACCTAACGCTAGTGTGAAATGCTATATCTGTTTGATATATCTTAAATGGTAAACATTTGGCATGTGGCCGTGATAGCCTAGTGATTTGTCCTATGGGCCCCCAAGCAGAGGGTCATGGCTTTGAGCCCCAGTTCGCATTTCGTGAATATTTCGGAATTTATGTACACTAAAACTTACTCGATCGCAAAGAGTGTTGAAAGTTAGGACCTACCTAACTACATTTACAACCTTATCACACTGGCGATTTGCTAGCGAGTTTTGTATTGAGCCGGTAGTGTGCTCGACTGTCACTTGGTTTTTAGGGCTCCGTACCTCAAAAAGGAACCCTTATAGGATCACTTCGTTGTCCGTCTGTCTGTCTGTGTGTCTGTCTGTCAAGACCCTTTTTCTCTGGAACGCGTGGAGGTAGCATGCTGAACTAATATCAAATACTCAAACCTGCAGTCCCTTGAAGCTGTGAAAAAATCGAACTTCTAAGTCAACGCAATCAAAAGATACAGTCATTAAAAAGGTTGTTTCCATACAAATTGCCGTACCCTGAAAAGCTAAAGGGTACTTCCAGTTGTCTTAGAAACTTGAAATTTGGTATGAAGGTAGCTCCACCACTCACCACCACCACTCAGAAAAATCTCAAAATCTAAAATTTTTATCTCTGTCTGTAGATATTCTTAAAATACTGGGGAAAAGCATTAAAATCTATGTACGGAACCCTCGTGCTCGAGTCCGACCCGCACTTGTCCGATTTTTTTTTTTCATGGATGATCAGTAAAATTTGGAGAAGTATACCTACCTATTGAACAATACAGCAAAGCGACTTTATACTGTAAGGGAGATTTTGAAAAGTTCTTTCGTGCTTTTTAGGCGCTCGCACGATTCCTACAGGATTTCACACGTTACATTTGCTATTTATACTCGCTCTAGTTTTTGAACCGTTTATGTTTTAAATCTTCTATTTAGTGGGATGGGGCCGGAAGGTTCTCAAATGGAGTCCGCGGACCGGGAGACGAGATGTAGGTAGGCCTCCAACAATGGAGCGACGGCCTGGTGAGGATAGCGGGACCGCGGTGGATGCGGAAAGCACAAGACCGGTCTGAGTGGAGAGCCTTGGGGGAGGCCGCCTTCCAACAGTGGACGTCTTTTGACTGACATGATGATGAGTGGGATTCTATAGAGTACGATACAAATGTCTGGGCAATGGAGCTACAACTTTTGCAAAATCACCTTTGTTAATAAGCCAAAAGTAATTAAGACTGTTCTAGGTAAATACGTATCTAGTTTTCATTTAGATTCATTCAAGATTAATTTTGACAAATAAATTAAGAACGTAAGCCATATATTTTATGGCTCGAAATTTAGAGTCACTTCATTAAAACAGTAGTTACCTATTGGGAATTAAATACATTTTTGTAAAAAAAGCTGTGATAGCCTAGTGGTTTGACCTATCCTATGCCCTCTCAAGCAGAGAGTCGTGGGTTCAAACCCCGGATCGCACCTTTGAGTTTTACGGAATTTATTTGTAATTTATCATGAGCTGTTCGGTGAAGGAAAACATCGTGAGGAAACCTGCATCGTGATGAAACCTGCACACTCCTCTGAAGCAATTCAATGATGTGTGTGAAGTTCCCAATCCGCACTGGGCCCGCGGGAGAACTATAGCCTCTTATTCTGAGAGGAGGCCTGTGCCCAGCAGTGGGACGTAAAAACACTGGTGATGATGATTGTAAGCTTAACGTATAAGACGAACATAAAGTTTAAGTTTAACTTTTTTAAGAAAATTATACGTACCTAAAAATATCCTGATATTAAAAAAAATAAAAAAATTATAATGCGTCAAACAATGTGAGCAAGTTTCTAGTTTAGTCCTTTAATAAATTTCAAGCATTTATTATCTAATTTGGGTGACCTTTGAATCAATCCAAACTTTTTCAAAACATAACTAGCCTACTTAGGTTTCTAATTATCTTACTACCTATTTAGAAGTTATCGGGTTAGTTAGTTGGGTACTTTTAACATGAAACTACCTTGAGACTCAATCATAGTGCAATAAAATCGGATCACTCACGTATATAAGTGAAGCCCAGAGGAAGGACTACGAATTAGTCCGAAACATGTCCGGCTAAACTCAACTTATATACGTGAGTGATCCGTTTTTATTTCACTATAGTTGGGTACTACAAAACTTTTTATTTTATTTCTAAAAGTCTTATATTATAAATACACACAATTAATATAAACGTAATAATTTAGTCAAGTAAACCGCCCCTTGCCATACCAAGTGCCAATGTGCCCAGTCTATAAAAACATTTTTATCCTTTGGTACACTTATCTAGTAGATAGAGAGATAGTAGAAGATATCTACTATAAAAGATTTTCCACCGGCATTCTTTGAAATGAGCTTTTCTGGTAAAGTTGAAGGTAAGCTTTCCTCCGTGAATTTTTAAACATAGCTGTTATGTAATAATAGTTATTACCTATTATTATTATTAGTTTAGCTTTATGTATGATAGGTATCTAAAACTTTATTCTCTACTTTAATACTATTATACTTTATTAAGTTTCATTTTCTCGGGCTATGCTATGTTTTCTGGTTTTCTAATTATTCTTGTGTCGGTTCTGAAGCTTTCTTTGGAAATAAACAAATTTTAACACGTTAACTATTTAACTTGTTAAAATTTGTTTTATTATTAAAGCATAAAATTAAATTGTTTTCTCTAAATACAAAATTACATCATAAATTGTACTTATATTGTCAAGTTAGAAAAAAATATACCAAAATTAGAGTAATTTCAATAAAATAAATAAAGGTAATTCGTAGCATACCTACAGCGGAATGGTTTTCACATAGCTAGAAAAAAAGAGCGTTTTCGAAAAAATGTCTTGCCTATGTTTATTGGTAAAAAATCCTAATTCAAAATTATGAACAAAACGCTCCTAATTTCCTTAACCTTTAAATTAAAATAAAATCTCACCCTGCTCCCAACACTGGCCGCTTACACACACGTCACTCAACCGAAATCAAAAAAGAAAAAAATCGAATCTATTTCCATCTTTAAAAAGGAACGCGCGCCCAAAAGATGCGTTCAAGACAAGAGGCGAATTCAAACTGCGAACGAAAACGCGTGGGTTCGCGTTAGCTCCCAACCAAGGATTGAATCATGTTCCCAGTATTTATTTCACTCTACAATTTATACTTTACACGTGTTATTAAAAAGGTTCATTTTGAGTAATCGCGTGGGCTGGATTTGTGGCGTTTGCCGATTGAAAGACTTATTTAATTGTTGCTGTTAACATTTTGGCACTATCAGAGAGATTGACGTACAATAGTCAATAACGATTTTTTCAGTTTTGTTTATTTTTTTCACAATATTTAAATTTGCTGATGTTGGTTTTTGGTAAGTATTAGGTATTGGTCAATGGAGGTAAATTTGGATTTATTTAAATTAAATATTTTTTTTTTTTTTTTGACTGGTTATCATTTACTTTATTTACATAATAAAAGCAATTTACAATGACATTAAATCTAAGCTTAAACTAAATAAACTACAACTTAAAACTAAATTAAATCTAAATAAGGCCCCCGTGGCATAGTGCCCAAAAGGCTGGCAGCGTTGCCTCGCTGAATAGCGATGCTGATTCTTTGAGAGAGAAAACTGCTAGCCCTTTGGTCACAAGTTGCATCAACTAAGCGCTTTTGTAACTCAGAAATAAGCTTGTAAGCGCTGGGACCCCATGGACCCAAAGTTTCAAACCCGACAGGAACAAAATTATAATTCGGACCGAGAGATTGATACTTAGAATTTTTTCTATTTTCGGCCGTTTCTGCCGCCGCACCAGCTTTTTGTGTGGTTCCCTGGAGATGTGAGGGTGCTACTGTATCGACACAGGTCGCATCCCAAACCAGAACCCTACCCATTCTCCAGGGAATCAGAGACATACCGTCCGGCCTTTTGCCATCGTCGCGGGCAATGCCGCTTGGCTCCAAAATGGCCGGCACGTTTGCAGAGGCAAAAGCCCGGCGGATTATGTCATTGAGCGCGGCATGACGGGAGAAACGGCCGGCGCTCTTTTGACAGGAAAGACCATGGTGTCCCGTTTCGTCCACATTGGTGCCACAGAGGCAACGGTGTGGTGAACACAGCGCAACACCCAGTCTTAGCCCGACTGCAATTCTCAGTGTTTCAGGCTCAAGAAAATCTTTAAGAAAATAAGATAACTTTTTAATTCGCACTTATTGTTTTTTTCTACATAGACCAGAAAAAGGAGAAGGCCGGTGTCGTGTCGTATCAGGTCAAGGACCTGGCTCATAGGAGAGATGATTGGAAGAAACTCCACCGACAAGAGTGTAACTCTTAAGTTTGATGACGATGATATCTTTTTTTGAAAGCTGTTTTGTCTGTAAGATTTTTTTGTGAAGGAAACTGCAAGTTTTGCAAGTACAAACTGTTAGACATTTCCTAGAAGTTAAGTTAAATTAATGCGATCGTCAAATTGTTGTTATTTTTAAACATCTAACATGTCTATCTGACAATAAAGCCCTGGTTTTTATGCCAGAATGATATCAGATGTATTGTTACGGGTCTATTTGTAAGTTGCAGAACAAACACAGTTATGAGGACAAAGTATACTAATTATTAAAGCCATCGTCGCGGGCAATGCCGCTTGGCTCCAAAATGGCCGGCACGTTTGCAGAGGCAAGAGCCCGGCGGATTATGTCATTGAGCGCGGCATGACGGGAGAAACGGCCGGCGCTCTTTTGACAGGAAAGACCATGGTGTCCCGTTTCGTCCACATTGGTGCCACAGAGGCAACGGTGTGGTGAACACAGCGCAACACCCAGTCTTAGCCCGACTGCAATTCTCAGTGTTTCAGGCTCAAGAAAGGTTCCGGTGTTAACGGAAGGATAAGCATGAAGCCAGTCACCGGATTCCTTTCTTGCCACAGCCAAAAGCCTTGCGCGGTCTGGGCCTGAACTGGAACTGAGAATATTAGAATAAGTTAATTTGGATAGTGTGTCATCCCAGCTCCGTTGGAAATTTGGATAAGCGGGAGGATTTTCACCCGGACAAGCCATAAGCCAAGCATTCCTAGCATCGACCAAACCCGTCGTCTCGTAGTTTGAAGGACAATCCTTTAGAATTTTACCTACGAGGGTGGACGTGCTGTGGACAGATGATAGGATCGCTGGTAAAGCAACACTAGAAATTTTGCGGATACCTAGCCCACCATATCTGATAGGAAGGGAAGCCTGGGTCCAAGATTGCCCATTGAATTGTAAGTTAAGTATAGATTCCAAAGAAGTTTTCATAAGGGAATCAATTAAGGTCAGAGAATTTTGATGTTTCCAAAAGGGACAACAACGAAGCAAATAAGTAAATTTTGGCACAAAAAGGCAAAATTTTAGAATAGTGATAGCAGTGTGAGCACTGATTTCCAGCAGCCGGTCTGCAGAATTTTGAAATTTTGAAACAGTTTTTGCGATTAAATCTGGAATGGCATCGTCGAAGATTGGTGACCCTAGGAGGCTTAAGTTTTGCTTATCGACAATTTTGATATTTGGACAAAGTAAATTAAAATGTTGGAAGAGTTTATGAACAGTTCGCATTTATTAAAGTTTAGATCTAAACCAATGGCCTTAAATTTATTTATAATTTCTGAGAGATCTGAAAGAACCGTAACTGCATCACCTCCTAGGGAACCATCATCAAGATACCATACGTTAAATTTGGACTTTAAATTTTGAATGATGGGGTTAATGGCTAAACTGAAAATGGCTGGTCCGAGGGGATCACCCTGCTGACAGCCGACTTCAGAAGATAATTCGTTGCTTTTGTACATTAATTTAGAAGGTTCATGATAACAGTTAAGTAGGTAATTATAAATTTCCGGAATATTATTCCTAATTTCTGTGAGCAAGGTGTCCCTGTTTACCGAATTAAATGCATTTTTGACGTCAATTTTGAGTAAATAAATTGACATTATAAAACGAAATTTCGCCTTAAACCTACCTAAACCTAATGAATTTAATTTTCATCATGGCGCCTATTAACTTTGATGGTACTTATAGTCAGTTTCGAATTAATTTTATGATTTATGATAAGTGCAAGTTTTAGTAGAGTTCTTTAATTATACTTGCACTTCTAATTCTAATGTTTGCACTTACCTGCTATTTCTGCCAAATAAAAAATAAAGAAAAACATGTTTGCTTCAACAGCCTTTCTAAAAAATAAGTATTAAACACAATCAATATTTAAAAACAAAATTATGATTTACCACAGAATATACTTACTTATTTTTTTGCATACCCTACAATCTCATGAACTATCACTGTGAGACGCAATGACGCCGACGCACACACATTGTATACACACTGTATGAAGCTCCAACACGATGAAATACCAACCTTAGCTACTCAGAATAGAGTTAGAAGTCGCCTGACTTTCGCACACATTGGCACACGGAATGCAAAGCTAATCAAACCGATTTGAACTTTAGCGTTTGGGTCTAGGGTTGTTTTTTGGTCGTGTGCTTCCAAAGAAAGTTTGTATGCAATTTTGTGTGTATGTTCGCGTGTTTTGATCGGAGTCATACATACAATGTCCAGGAAACTTGGGGACGACAATGACCTTTGGTTAGCGAATGTGTTTAGATGATTGTCATCTTGATGAATGACATTGGGCGGAGCAGGGACCCGCGTGGGGTGAATGATTTGTTCGAAATTGTACACACCCTGTATAACTTTAGCAATACTTACTTCAAAAATAGTTGATTATGAAATTAAATTAAATATTAATTATATTTTTATTCCGAGAACAAAGGGGATCAATTTTTTAATCTCACGTGATGACTGAATTCTCGCCCATGCCATTGATATCACTATTTGCCAAAAACCTTATTTTTGAATGTCATATAGGTAGGTACCCGTTTACTAACATACAGCTAATTTTCGTTTCTGTCGTAGACAAGCGATTCAACGTAGTGGATTGAGGTTAGCTCAGTGATCTCGTTTACGAGTTGGGGGGCATTCGTATTTGATATCATGGTCATGAGAATTTCAGTCACCGGTGAGATTAAAAAACCGGCCAAGTGCGAGTCGGACTCTCGCACGAGGGTTCCGTAGAAAGATTTTAACGCTTTTCCCCAGTGTTTTAAGAAGTCCATTGTTAGCAGAGCCCTTTAAGATATTGAGACTTTTCGGAGTGGTTGTGCTATAAAAGCTACCTTCATACAAAATTTCAAGTTTCTAGGACATCTGGAAGTACTCTTTAGGTTTTTGGAAATCGGCAATTTGTATGGAAATAGCCTTTTCAATTACTGTATCTTTTGATTGCGTTGACTTAAAAGGTTTATTTTTTCACAACTTCAAGGGACCTTGAAGGGCTTGAGTATTTGATATTAATTTCAGCATGCTACCTCCACGCGTTCCAGAGAAAAAGGGTCTTGACAGACAGACAGACAGACGGACAACAAGGTGATCCTATAAGGGTTCCGTTTTTCCTTTTGAGGTACGGAACCCTAAAATACGAATTTTTTTGGAAATCACTGAATTTAGTCACCAGGTGAGATTCAAAAATCGACCCCCAGGTCACAAATTTACATACAAAACTAAGGAGCTACGATGCGCCAGACTGACACACAGGTATACACACGTCAAGCTAGTGTAATAACACGTCTCTGTTTTGCGTAGGGGGTTAAAATTTTTGGTCGTGTGACCCACTAGGCAACAACGGAACCCTTAACAATACGAATGACAATGAAAATAATCACTGCTCTTATCTTTAAGAAAATAAGATAACTTTTTAATTCGCACTTATTGTTTTTTTCTACATAGACCAGAAAAAGGAGAAGGCCGGTGTCGTGTCGTATCAGGTCAAGGACCTGGCTCATAGGAGAGATGATTGGAAGAAACTCCACCGACAAGAGTGTAACTCTTAAGTTTGATGACGATGATATCTTTTTTTGAAAGCTGTTTTGTCTGTAAGATTTTTTTGTGAAGGAAACTGCAAGTTTTGCAAGTACAAACTGTTAGACATTTCCTAGAAGTTAAGTTAAATTAATGCGATCGTCAAATTGTTGTTATTTTTAAACATCTAACATGTCTATCTGACAATAAAGCCCTGGTTTTTATGCCAGAATGATATCAGATGTATTGTTACGGGTCTATTTGTAAGTTGCAGAACAAACACAGTTATGAGGACAAAGTATACTAATTATTAAATGAATTAACTTAAAGGTGACCTTACAAAGAAACTTACGGCTAAGATAACTCGTTGCACTTAACGGAGTGAAGTTATTAACTCGCAAGAAGGACTTACGACTAACTTATTACTAGGTACTTATCACTACAGTTGTTGAGCGCCAGGAGGGGTTTTGACGCCGTCAGGGATCCCTGCCTATCCAGATGCCTCGGCTAGCGTCCAGGGCAGAAGCTACTCAGCGCTAATCAAGCGATGAAAACCACCCTTAAAAGGGCATGTCCATACGCTAGAACAAATGTGCTTTTGTTACACACAGATGTTTATTTTGATAGCAGCAAATAAAACTAAGACTGTAAAAGCGTACAACTTACCCCTTTTATCACAACACACAAGCAAAACATTAAATGATTTCGGTAATTTAATTTTTACTTTTCTAATAATTGGCGTTATTCACGTTCAGACAGAATTGTGAGGGTACATTTCTTATAATAGGTACACCCACCAACACACGCTCGCCTCCGTATCGAGACCTTCACCGTAATGGCCTGCCTCTCGGGCTTACATCTTTATTTAAACAATAATTTAAACTTATTACTTCCTAAACATACACTAAATAAATGGAAAAAGATATTCGTCCCGACATGGGATTTGAACCCTGAACCTCTTGCTTTGTAGTCGCCGTTTGATTCCCCTGCCCGTCCTTTGTGTCCTACTAGTAGAGTGACGTCATGACATTGCCCTAACAATTTTACAAGGCGTCTTAATAACTAGCCATGACAGTATAAAACACCTAAAACATGACAATAACATGGGGTAGAAGACCTTTAGGTTGCATTTGAACCAAAAAGACGTGAAGCCAGATCATGAGCAAGAAGGGTGTTTCGTGTTATTTTAATAGCGACACATTTTTAAATCTCACCCTGTTCACTGTAAATTCACTGATTTCTAAAAAGTTTGTATTTTTGAATCTCACCGGTGACTAAAATTCTCAAGCCGAGATTACTGAGTGACTTCTTGACTACTGGCAGTGACAGCTAACCACAATCAACTATGTTGACATCATAACATATTTGTCTATGACAGAAACGCCAAACGCCAATTAGCTGCATGTTAGTAGACGGGTGACATTCAAAAATAAGGTATTTGCTATTTGAGATACAATGTCATGGATGAGAATTTAGTCACCAAGTGAGATTCAAAAATTGTCCGCCTGATCTTGTATCTCATTTGCACCTGAAGTATGAACATAGAGCACGAACAAGACAACAATAGCTTCCAAGCAGTGAAGGAACGCTCTAGAACAATTTCTACTCCGTTTAAAATACCAAAATAATTTGACAGATCGTGCATAGGTCGTTTGTTCAACCTAAACACACTATGGGTACTTAATACACTACAAAAACACAAAGAGAGAGAGAAACAACACAAACAGTAACAGTAGCAGAATTTTATTGAATTTGTTTGTTTGTTAGACAAAACAATTACACACTCACTTGTGATGTTTTCACTTGTGGTCGCGGGTGAGCAAAGTAATTGTTTTTAGTTCATAACAGTAGTCGTGTGTGTGTAAACAAGAGTTTTACATTGCGTTTTATTTTAAAACGGGAATAAGTGATGATCGTCAAATTAATCTAAAAAAAAACGAAGAAAATACTACGACTGTAAAAGTATCATGATCGTTTGAATGACATTGATGTTGTCTCTAGATTATCTAAACAATACATTTCCCCTTCAACCTCGAGTATGACAAATCCATATCCGTAACTGGTTACTACGACTAATGGGTTCTTGCTCAACAGGAGCGCTCTGACATAAGTGTTCGTTAGAATTACAGTTTGCGGATTTAAGGACCTTACGATTTTTTTTCTATACTATAAGGAAGTGGGTCGCCCGATGATAAGTGATCACCACTGCATATGCACATAGACACCCCGCAACCCCGGGTTGTTTTCAGATGCGTTGCTAACCTAGAGAGCTAAGATGAAATGCCTTTTGTGCCATTGATTTCCTCGGCTATCCTACTCTTCACACCGGAACACAACAGTGCAAGCACTGCTGCTTAGCGACAGGATTAGCGAGTAAGATGGTGGTAGCGATCCGGACGGACCTCGCACAAGGTCCTACCACCTGCAAAAACGCAGTGTGAACGCAGGATTTTGTTCAGAGGGCCCAGACTTGCTCTTTGGTTATTTTATCTATCTTACGTCAAGCGTCATTTGTCTTCGCATTTTGGCGACCCACTATATTCAAATTTCAGGGGGGTAGTTAGCTGTGTTTATGGAAAACATTGATCACATTGCATCAGCTGGTCCTTCCAGTTTTGTTTAAAAATGCTAAAAACTGTTTCGTAATAAGGAGTGTCAACGCCCTCTCCTGCATGCAATTAGACGAAACTAGCTTTCTTGAGATAATGTAATCGAAAATTGATAAACGCCTTGTTTAAAAACAATTGCGACTGCATTAAGGAAAAAAACAGCTCATTGTCATGTTTGACGTGACCTTTCAGATAAGGTAAGCGAGTCGAATTCACGCACAGAAGTTCGCTATCAGGATTCCTGCAGTCAAGAAGTTATTTTCAACCCTAGGACGTCTACTGATAAACATGAGCCTAGCTGTTGCTTAATCAATGATTTACATCTGTAACTTTTGCATGGTCCATTAGACGTGATATCTGTCAGTCGTTAGTAAGTTTTTGTAAAATAACCTAACCAACTTAGAAAAGTTGAAAAACCCCCGACATTGTCATTTCAAAGTTCAATATTTCAAAATGGGTCAACCGATTTTGATGAAACTTCGCCGCTAGTGAAACGCAAACTGCGACTCGACTGACTTCATTTCGCTATGTTTGATTCTCACGGTGGTTTTATGTTAAAAAATAATTTGCTATTAACTTAGATAGATAGATAGCTACAAACTTTATTCTTCAAAACAATACATGACTTTATGACAAAATACACCACTAAAAATAAAATAACAATTAGACAGAGTTAACACAATAATAATCAGGAAGCCATGTGATAAAGCGAAGAAGAGGCGCTGACTCAGCAACTTGTAATTATTGCTTAGGAAGTAGCTATATTTGTTTAGGTCAAATTTTATTATTCAAGTTAAATTTCACCGACATTCAATGGTTAGATTGATTTGATATTTGGTATGGATATGTAAATTGAGTGACAAAGCAAGTACGTACAGTCACTATAATTTTTTACAAATAACCCATGTGTTGTGTACTTATATCCAGCGTAAATCATTGCTTTGGGAAACCTAAGTATTAAGCTCTTAGGACAGGAGTACCTAAAATCAGAGAGTATGTATGAAGAATGTTATGAGAGTAAGGGAAGCAAAGGCTGTATGTCAGGATCGTAGCAAGTGGAAGTCCGTGGTCTCTGCCTGCCCCCCCGGGAAACGGCCGTGACTGTATGTATGTAAGTATCCATTAAACTCTTAGTATATTTCCGTCAATTATGACTTTATGACCACGATCCCGCATTACTATGATTAAATATTGACATACACGAAGTTATCAATGTACTGACTCCTGCCAATAAGGATGTTTAGCGTAAGGTGATTAAACAGTAATATGGAACACTATTTGTAAATAATGCACTGGAGAAATTTGATAATCGGGATGAAGGTACAAGAAATACAAATATTATTTATGTAACAAAACAATACAGCGAGATTACAAACAAAACCGAGACCGAGACGAGCTATCGGTAGGCCTCCAACAAGATGGAGCGACGACCTGGTAAAGATCGCGGGATCGCGGTGGATGCGGAAAGCACAAGACCGGTCTGAGGGGAGAGATTTGAGGGAGGCCACCGTCCAGCAGTGGACGTCTTTCGGCTGACATGATGATGATGATGATGATGATGACAAACAAAACTGGAAGCGCAGACAATAGTCAATCTCATTGCTTGTGAAAAAACCTCGTTTCTTTCTTTCTTTGGTGGAAACAAATACACATAAATAAACCTCAATTCTACTAATTCCTGATGTTAATTCTCTATCCCGTGGGAATTTCGAAAAATCCCTTCTTAGTGCACCTACTACTCAAGGTATATGTTTGCCAAATTTCAAGTCTCCTTCAGGTCCAGTGGTTTAGGCTATGCGTTGTCTGTCAGTCAGTCAGTCAGTCACGGTACTGTTTTATAGATATAGATAGATTACATCGTTCCCAATATTCAAATCGCGATAACTCAAAAAGTTGCTAAGGTGACTAGACATGTTCTTTCATTTTTATAGTCCCATTTGAGTACGTCCTAAATGGAGCTCAAAATTGATTCTTTATCAGGTCTATGGAACAAGTGGGACTTACCATATCGCCAATTCGTCGAAGTAGTAGTAGTAGTTGACCGCCTATTGTCTACCATGCCTGTTTTTCCGTAATCTCCTTGTACTGTTTTGTGGTTTTCAATAAAGAATATTTGTATTGTATTGTATTGTAGTAATTGAATTTCTTGTCAGCTTTTTTATCACTTCTAACTTCTGCTGTAAAGCTATGTTTTTGTTCTAGAGGAAACACTAAACTTGTTCCGTTGCCTCCTCATGCTTATATCCTTGGTCTTCAATGAAGCCGTGACCGAGTCATCAAGTGCACCCTACCAAGGGTCCGCGGGCCGCACTTGATTGACCTAACGTCCGACCTTCACCCTGTGACGGGGTGCCACTACGGACTCTCGACGGAGTAATGTGAGATGAGATCGAGGTGAGCACAGAACTAATAACCTTACCTAACCTAAACAACTCAGAAAAGTTGAAAAACCTCCGACATTGTCACTTCGAAGTTAAATATTTCAAAAACGGGTGAACTGATTTTAATGAAACTTAGCTACGTGGTTCTTAGGGACCATTACGATTGAACTAGCTTTCGATTAAAAAAACCGTATCGAAATCGGTCCATCTGTGTGGGAGCCATGATGCCACATAGAGATACACAGGTCAAACTTATAACACCCCTCTTTTTGCGTCAGGGTTTAACGAAGCCTTATGGTGATCTTTAGTTTGTAAGTTTATAACTAAGTAAGCATGCATAATCATTGCTAACTAGACTAGAAATCCCGGGCAAGATTTTTTCAAACCGAGCCCTCATCTGCACAAAACTAATGAAAAGAAGATAGAAATGTTCGAGAAATTGATATCGACAACAGAGTTTGTCAGAAATTACAAATTACAGAAACTACTACAGAAATTTCCTCTTTGGTCGGCCTGGTTCAGCTTATATGTTGATGTGGATAAAGTCACAAATCAAAAAAGAGCATTCCTTTAATGCAATTCATTGTACAAGTTCCACAGGCATAATCTCAGAGCCACGGGTTATCAATCAGTTCTCCTGTAATCTCGAGACCAGGGGATCGATTTTTGAATCTCACTTGGTGACTAAATTCTCACCCATGACATTGATATCACTATTTGCCAAAAGCCTTATTTTTAAATGTCATATCTCTTAACATGTAGCTAATTTGCGTTTCTATCATAGACAAGCGAGTCAACATTGTAAATTGAGGTTAGCTGTCACTGCCAGTTGGCAAAAAGTCACACGGTGATCTCGTTAACGAGTGGGTGGGGGCATTCGCAGTTGATATAATAGGCATGAGAATTTTAGTCAATGGTGAGATTCAAAAATACGAACTTTTTAGAAATCATTGAATTTAGTCACCGGGTGAGATTCAAAAATCGACTCCCGCTTAGGAATGCTTATTACCAAAGGTTGATTTTTTTGTTTAATTTTTGTTTATCGCATACACTTCACGTGTGCATCTAGTTGTGCCCCAGTGCATTGACGCAGGCCGGCAGGCCGGATCCTACCACTTACGGACGTAAACACAGCGAATAAAGAAGATTGGGCGCTGAAAAACAAATGCAACGTCGTGTGTGAAACTGGAATATGTACTGATTTAAACTTTCGCGATGTTCACACATTATCATGACACACGGGACTTAATCACGTAAAAATATGTGTTATTTAAATACCTCGACGTTTCGGATGCAACGTTGCGACCATGGTCACAGAATACATAATAGTACACCATGGTCTCGCAGGGACTGAAGAGGCGCGTCCGAAACGTCGAGGTATTTAAATAATACATATTTTTACGAGATTAAGTCCCGAGTGTCTTGGTAATACGTGGGATATTCGAGTATACACACATGGCAAGTACAGGTACCACACGCTTGCTTCTAGGCATAATTAGAAGAATCCATTTAAGATAACCGAGAGGTAATCCAAATTTTCTTTGTAATTATTAATTTTATATTTTTGATCAAGCTTTCCAATATTCTGACAGGAAAAATTAAGGTACCTACTTCTAACTAAATGAAAAATAGAACAAAACCAAAAGTTACCATTGATGTTTTTTTCTGATCTGAATAGCTTTTATATCAATAAAATGCAGTTTATACCCCAATACTCTTAGTACTTTGTTAGGGCTCCGTATCTAAAGGGAAGGGTGCCAATGGAACCCTAAGTACGGAGTACTAAGTCTCCACTGCCTGCCTGTCTGTCTGTCCAGTCCATCCGTTTGTCCACATTTCAGCTGGCTGTATCTTTTTAACCGACACCTTAAATTTTCACCGAATGTGCCCGCTGTCAAAGATAAAAAGAAAAAAAAAGAAGGAGGATTAAAGGGAATCCTCGTATGAGTACTTGACCAGTTTAATTTTTATTTTATTTTTAAAGTTTCGTGTTAAGTAGGCATCACCTTTTCAATTTCGAACTCTTGCGTGCATTGAATGCTGTGGTACAATTGAATCTACCTATGTTGGTACGTCGTGTACCGGCAAAATGACAATTTCCTTTGGACCTGAGTGAACCCTGTCAGTTCACGGACCGAAACTGTACGTAATGACACAATCGGAACACAAATCGAGACGCGTGGTATTGTGAGATGAATGAATATTAATGATATTCAGTTTTGTGATGATTTATAATGACACTGGCGCTTGAATTTCAGTTCATTGTTATCAAATGACACGTGATTACTGATGCCGTGATTGGATTTGGAAAAATGCGATGATGCTAACTTAATGATAAGTATACAAGGAAAATGACAATAAATAAACTGTAAACAAATATGAAAATAAAATAAAAATTTTGAATAGAGCTCCCCCGCGGCATGGTCTCAAAGATGCTGGCAGCATTTCCTCGCTGTATCGCAATGCTGATACGTTGCGCGAGGCAGCTGCCAGCTCTTTGTTCCCCAGTGATGTCTATTAATTTTTTGATAGGTAAAATATGCGAATGAATCCAAATTTTCAGGTGTTCATGGACCACAGAATCCGATTTGGATACATGCGATGCGATTGTAATTTTGAAATACTTATCTTGCATTTTTCAAGTTTTTTGTCTGTAATCAAATCGTGCAAGTTCAATTGAACCCACTTCCTTAAACCTACCTCGGCACGGCATTTTGATCGTTTCTGAAGCGGATGAGAAGGAATATCGTACCTAACTGTGATTGAACGAAACTACTTACATGAAAGTAATTATTGGTTCTTTCATCCTCATCATCATCATGTCAGCCGAAAGACGTCCACTGCTGGCCGGCGGCCTCCCCCAAGGCTCTCCACTCAGACCGGTCTTGTGCTTTCTGCATCCACCACAGTTCCACAATCTTTAAGTTCGTCATTGGTTATTCACCCGTTTCTTATCCAGAGCAATTTTAAACGCGTTGGCGCTTATAGATTATAGATGCTTTGGTTAGATTAGCGTTTTGAGCGCATTTTGACTACCCTCGTACCTATCGAATAGTTGTCCCGCTTAAATTAATAAAATCCGCATATCGTCTTGAAGAGGTTGAGAGAGCAAAAAAGGTATGAGTGACCTCACTATTAGATCCCGATGCCACGGTCCGTCCGAATGCCAAAACGTCGCCAATTCCAATTACGGCCAATATGCAAACCGCACTGGCAACACCCTTTTCTGTTCCTTAAATATGTTGCTAAAGCAATGGCAACTTTGTGGCCAGGGAATAAGAGGAGTGGTCCAGGAATTTCGGGAGTCTACAGTGGTAGATGTAAGTTGGTATCGTTGACTCAAAGTGACCGCTGTGTTGCTGAGCTGAAATTTGGACTTAAATAGTATTTTAATTTTTACTTGATCTTATCTACGTAAGTTTGCTATATGGTTAACTATGCAGGTTCTTTAAGATATGCTTTTAGAAGCCGTTTAATGACCAGGGCGGATCCAGGGCTCCTTGGGGCCCCAGCTAGGTTAAAAATAATTATAATACATGCATTTGTGATTTGGTAGTGACCCTACCCGCCCTAACTTAAAAGCTGGATCCACCCTAGTTTGAGTACAGTAGTTGGTGTCACAATAACTGTGAGTGGTAGGACATTGTGCAAGGTCCGTCCGGATCGCTACCACCATCTGACTCGCTTATCCTACCGCTAAGCAGCAGTGCTTCCACTGTTGTGTTCCAGTGTGGAGAGTTAGACAGACGAGAAAATTACTGACAACGCATCTGCAATCCCTCCGGGGTCGCGGGTGTCTATGGGCAGTGGTGATCACTTACCATCAGGTGACCCACTTGCTCGCATTCTTTCCTTATCGTATAAAAAAAACTGCGAAAGTTAACGCACTAATTTTATTGGAGATACGACGTAGATTTTGCGCGCGCGCAGATTTTGGTACGTGCGTACTAGCGCGCGCGCCAATTTCCCCCTTCCCATGGGCCCCGTTAATTGCGGGCAGACAATGAACTCTTAAAGCAACTTGACGGGACTACTTGACAGGACAATGCACCTCATACAAGTTCATACAACATACTGAAGGCAGGCTGTGGACGAATCAGGATTTTTTTAAAGTCTACAATTTAACTCACAGCGATGTGAACTTAGAGAGTCGTAAGGGATATTAATATACTTAAAAAAGTTTTAATTTCCTTATTTTATTATTTGGTTGTAGTTTTTTTTTTTGACGATTCGTTCTCGTTGTCTGTATTTAAGGACAGATACAATCTATGTCTTTTCAAAACTAGAGTGAATAGTTACACTTTTACTCTCTTCTGTACTTTCTTTTGCTTTTAGGTAGAGGTCAATCGCTAGTCAGTTAATATGTAAAGATTAAAAATAATGGTAGTGACAGATCTTAAAAACACCCCTATGAAGAATCCACATACAGAAAATATACACTGTTTGATAGGTACTTACAGTCTAGGAAATATATCGTAGCATAGACTAGATATCCGCAGAATAGGTTATAGTTTAAAATAGAAGGAAAGAGAGGAAGGGGAAGGCCGTTGTGTCGTATCATGAGGTGAAAGAACTTGCATTGGAAAGAACAGACTGGAGACAACTGCATCGACAAGAGTAGCACTCTTAAATAAGATGATGATGATGATGAGGTTATAGCTGTGTTGGGCTGGTTGCTTAAAAATAACATTCAATGTGCGTTTTATGCTATCTTACCCAAAACCGTACATTTTAACGGTAAGTTTTGTAGGGAAGATTAGATTAGCGTACAATCTGTATTTTTTCCAGTTCACTTTTAGGACAGAACCGTGCCGAAGAGTCTTCCGGCGATATCCTCACGAGGGAAAGCCGGGTATTCCCACGGACGCTCGGATGCGGCTGCCACAACCAACGTTGAGCATCGTAGTGACGGAATAAGTGTCGATAATTAAGTATCCTTATGGGATCCAAATGTATGGATACTGTATATGTGTGTATATAGCTGCGTAATACACTCGCATAACCACTCAGTCACTCACCCACAACAATCATACACATGTAGTTTAAGGTTCACTGGCACGTAAATATCGGGTATATTATTTTACTTTGTAAGATTTTGTTGATGTATTGTTCAGTCTTGTTTTATACCAAGTACCTGGATCCTGTAACACGGGGACTCCTAGCACAGGATCCAGATACCGGTTTTATGTTGTATGTTTTTCGAACAATAAACTCTTTTCACTGTTCTTTCAAGATTATAAAGTATTTCAGAAATAGGTCTTATAGCGACTCTCTTTCCGCTGTTGTCACTAGCGATGAAACGGATTCTGATTTGGCCGAAAATAAGGCCTCTGGATTGCCAGGAGGCAGAATATATACTATTTGCTATTACTAAGATTACGATCGTCTGACTTTTTGGCCAACTAGCATTAATTTTTCAACTAGCATTAATATAAATATCAGGATACGCCCTTTGGAACATTTTGAAACAGCAACGGTCTTGCGAGCCCGGCGGCGGGGAGCGGTGCGCGCTGCAGGCACAAATTTTTGTGTCACAATTTCTGGGCCACAAAAATGGCAACGAAGGGGCCGTCCATGGATACGCTATACAGCATACTATGAATAAGTCTCGCTGTACTTTCATGTTAAAAAGGTGTATGTTGCTTATATATTATTTAAACCTATCGATAAGATAAACCACAACACTACGAGTAAGCTATCAGGGTCACTTGCCCTCGCACAATTCACTTTTAATTGTGACAATACGTAGGTACTTCAATCTTTCCATCAGTGACCCGTCAAACAATCCAAAATGGCCGATCTGAGTCCACAAATCAAAAAGAGCTTAAGTCACAGGAATTTGGAAGCCACGTCGTCTTTTTAACGCGTGTACGGCTCTTCAAGAACTGCTGTTGAATGCCAAAAAGGCTTAAATGCCACTAATTTCAGAGACACGTCATCTTTTCGTTATCAAGCCTCGCTGAATGACAGTAAATGGCCCGGGCGTTGACCTGGTTTTTTTCTTTTTTGCAATTCAGACCAGTGGCAGGATGGGGCCTTTAAAAAATAGGTCAAGTGAAATTTTCGATCGTCGACGTCTTGAATTTGGGTCGGGTTCATCAGCTTCAAATTGGACTTGGGTCCTTATTTATGGCTATATAGTAATTTAAGGTTGAGAATCTGCTGGAAATTTTAGTGAGCGGATTTCAGATTTAAAATGCCGGAAGGTTTTTGCGAAAATACTTGTAGCTACCTTGGCGCCACACGCGAGTGACGTCATCATTGCTCTACATCGCGTTCTCTAGAAGTTTCTCAAGTCGGATGCATAAATAGGACTTCCAACTCCCTTTGACTTGACGACCGAATAGCCTAGTGGTTAGAGACCCTGACTATGAAGCTTGAGGTCCCGGGTTCGAATCCCGGTCGGACAAATGTTTGTATGATGAATACGAATTTTTGTTCTCGGGTCTCGGATGTTTAATATGTATATAAGTATGTATTTATCTATGTAAGTATGCTTATCCGTTGTCTAGTACCCATAGTACAGGTTTTGCCTAGCTTGGGACTAGGTCAATTGGTGTCAACTTGTCCCATGATATTTATTTATCTTCCTTCGAACTTCGGTCCCCAGGCGTAACATAGTCTTTTAAAATGCCGGAAGGTTTTTTAGGAAAATACTTAACTATGAGACTTTTCGATAAACATATTATAGGTACGTTGATGATTGTGATGTTGTTGAAAGCAAAGTGAATGTAAAGCAGATAAAGTGTGCATAATTTTATAGTTGAAGTCGTGTTATAATACTATCGTGATCAATTTTGCTTACCTCCAAAAATGCTGTTATAAAAATACAAATCAATCTATGCAATTTTGCTGACCTCTAAAAATGCTATGTTATAAAGATACAAATCAATCTATGCAATTTTGCTGACCTCCAAAAATGCTATGTTATAAAGATACAAATCAATCTATGCAATTTTGCTGACCTCCAAAAATGCTATGTTATAAAGATACAAATCAATGTATGCATTCTTCTAGTAATTTAATTAGCAGAACGAAAAGGGGTCCCGCATTGACAGCCCTACGGTTTAGAGCTAGACGAAATAACGAATTAAAATAAAAACAGCATGATCATTGTGGTCAAAGTAATTTATAAATACTTACTTACATTTTCGTAGTTATTGTCTGTCTGTTTGTCTGTCACCAGGCTGTATCTCATGAACCGTGATAGTTAGACAGTTGACATTTTCACAGATGATGTATTTCTGTGGCCGCTATAACAACAAATACTAAAAACAGAATAACGTAAATATTTTAGTGGGGCTCCTATACAACAGACATGATTTTTTGCCGTTTTTATAGATAATGCTACGGAAACCTTCGAAGCATGAGGTCTGTCAATTGTACTTCAAATTTCGAACGATACGTATCTCTATGCTTTCTTCGCAGGTGTTGACGTTGCAGTAGTAAGTTTTTTTCTTAACTTGGCTGTATAAAGTCTTGAGCCTTCATTTTAGATTATAATGCTAATACTAAAAAAAAACTAGACGTTTACGGACTTTTTTGAGAAAAATAACTTATGTTTGAAAGAGTTCAAGTGGATCCAGTGGTCCCTATTCCATAGCTAGAAATTATGTTACATCTGAACATGAATACAGCCTCATTATCCTTGGATTTATTAACACAATGTCCTCCGAAACATGCGTGTGGTCCAACATGCCCCTTCTTTGCGCCCCCATGTTGCGTGGGGTTCTCGTGCCCCATCACCCCGTCAGCTGCGGTAGAGGATGCGGGCACTGATGCCGTGGGGTAAATTATTTATTGTTCGTACCCCCATATTTTATGAGAGGCGAATTAGTGTAAAATGGTTGAGATAAAATAGTGGTAATATTTACAAGTTATTTCTGGGCACGATTTTATACGTATCTGTATACCATAAGGGCCTTATTCATAAACGTCACTCAAGCATCTATTAATTAGCTAAATTAGGTTTTGTCTTCTTCTTACAAACGGAATTGACAATGTGACAAAAGAGAACAAACGAACTTTAACGGCATTTTAGTTAACATAGGTTTATGAATAACATGGCAAAGGTCAGGTGCGTAGTACTCGGAGCCGGCGAGCGTGTATGAAGAGATGTATGAATGTGGAGGAGGCTAAAGAGGTGTGCAAGGATCGTAGCAAGTGGCAAGCCATAGTTTCTGCCTACCCCCGTGGGAAAGAGGCGGGATATATGTATGTGTATTGTACCTAGTTATTATAGGTACACCTAGGTACTGTAGGGTGTTAGCCTCCATGCAACAAGTGCATGGTGCGGTCCTGGCAAGCTAGACTGATCTGTCCATTTTAAACTTTGAATTTGATCGAAATAAAGGAACACTTGGTTCCCAGAAAGCAGTGCAGTCGGGCTGGGACCTCGGTCTAAGATAGTTGTTACACAGTACATGGATTAGATTTAAGCCCCTGCTCTTGAATATAGACCCAGTCCTGGCTAAGAATACTATCTTTTATTTAGTTACGTTAGTACTTGCAGGGCAATAGTTGATTTTACCGTTAGGACGCATCACCGTACCTTCTCCAGTGCCCACTCCCTGGGCTACACCCCACATTACCTATAGAACAGGTGTTTTTCCGGAGATAGGAAAATCGGTTCTGACGATAAAAACTTTTTTTAAGGTTTCCTACCAACTTCTTTTTTGGAACACTTTATTGTCCGTCTGTCACTTCTTAGTTAAACTTAAACCTGGTATTCCCATTGACCTAGAATCGTAGAATTTGCCACGAAAAATTTTAAAAAATGTAAAGTAACTGGAACCCTCGACGCGCGAGTTCGACTCGCACTTGGCCGGTTTTTGTGATAGTTTATAAACTACATTTACGTTATACCAGATTTCAAGTCTGGTCGTGGTCATGTTCAAAAATCGCTCATCACATTTGTACCTTTTCGCTCTACGGCCAGATACAGCGCGTCATACGTGATCGACAAGTGTGTTATTGTGACAAGGTACAAAAGTGATAAGCGACTTTACAAACTTACTTATCTAATTCTAAAAACTACAGACAGAAAGCAGACGTGCCTAGCAACACGTCACGTGCCGGTAATAATACCTGTCTAGATTCTAGACCATTTGGGAACTACTTTAACTTAACAATGCCTATTCTAAATTCAAATTGCATTTAAATAATTCAAATCGCGTGTGCTATTCTCAAGGTCTATCGGATAATTCGGAAAGGTCTTATTTAACTTTGAATAGGTTTCTAAACAAGAGTCTAGCGACAAAGTGTTACAATATGAAATTAAAAATAAGTCTATCCTGTAAGTACTTACATAATTTTTGTAGCTGGTATCCTAATGTTCCTGGCTGGCCAGACTGTGACCAGACGGTGCCATAAAAAAAAAGATGGATCCGTGATTAATAATAGCCTAGTCGTTTGATGTAATAGGGATGTTTCTTCTTGGTCAAATCAGCAACTTTTATGAAATGTCAAAACGATCCATTAGTATAGTTTGTATTGAAATAAGAACTATGACGTCATAATTTTCAGTGATCAAACTGCCTCCTTTTAATAGTTATTGTTAATTAAAAATCGTTTCAATTGCAGTAATAAGTTAGGCATCGGTTTTTTACGAGTATTTTCGGAAGCTTGATAAGTGAAAACGTAAAATAATTTTATTTTGACATCAGTCAACAACCCTATTATGTCCTCTTAAGCAGAGGGTAGTAGCCCCGGCTCGCGCCTCTGAGTTTTTCTTAATTTATGTGCGAAATTACATTTGTAATTTATCACGAGCCTTTTGGTGAAGGAACGCATCGTGAGGAAACCTGCACACTCCTGCGAAGCAATTCAATGGTGTGCATAGTTCCAACGCGACTTCACACACACTATTGATTTGTTTCGCAGGTGTGTGCAGGTTTCCTCACGATGTTCTCCTTTTTTATACTAGGAAGGCAAACGAACAGTGGGTCACCTGATGGTAAGTGATCACCACTGCCCATAGACACTCGCAACATCGGGGGGTTTTCAGATGCGTTGCCAACCTAGAGGGTTAAGATGAAATGCCTCTTGTGCCCGTTATTACACCGGCTGTCTTACTCTCCACACCGGAGCACAACAGTGCAAGCAATGCTGCTTAGCGGCAGGATTAGTGAAAATACAAGTTACAAACAGTGCAATACAAGTACAAAGGCGGAGTTATCCCTATAAGGGATCTCTACCAGTCAACCTGTAAGATGGTGGTAGCGATCCTTCATCGAAAAGCTCGTGATAAAATTACAAACGTAATGCGCTCATGTTAGGTATTTTGTTGTAATAGCGTGAATTCACAGTGAAATGCTCCGCTCATTGCTTATTATTAAAGAGTATAGCGAAGATACATAATTATTAATCCCAAGGAATGTAACAACAAATCAATAAGACATACATAATTAGAAATTATGCGTTAAAATTAACCCGTTATCTGTTAACTATGTTATTATTACAGATCCATCTATCATAGTGACAGACAGACGGACATACATCGCTCCAACAAGATAACGACAATTAATTGTATTGTTAGTTATTGTTTTAATTATCAATTTGTTGTCTGGTTAAGCAGGAAAGGTTTGTTTATACCCTAGCGCATAACGCATTCACTGCCGGCAACGCATAGTGAGGCATATATATGCGTTACTGATTTTCACCCAGTGCCGCTGTCATACAACTGCAGTCACTTAAAGGCACATGTGCGTTTGCGACACCTGAAGAAGTTTCGTGTCTGACAGCTGGCAACGAATGCGTTATAAATAAGTACACATACCCTACTGTTAACCATAATATTGTTATGGAAAGAAAAGGCCCCCAGAGGCCCGAGTACGAATATTCGGATCCTGCGTAACGTAACATCCACAGTCTATACAGACGTCCGACGAAGGCCTCTAGACAGGTCAATCATGCGGGGGGGTGCGGGGTGCGGGGCGGGCAGGGCGAGCCCCCTTGCATACGCCGCCACTGCCCGATTAGTTAGGAACTTTCGCCATCCTTGGTGCTTTGGCCATGCAGTTGCGGTGTCGGCATTTACGCAAACATCAAAGGCGGCGGACCACTGGTAGGTATAAGCTCTTTACACTGTGATCTATCCATCCATAGCAGCCCTTAGTTCGTCCGTCTTCGGACATAGGCCTCCTCTCCATTCCTCCACGCCTGGCGATCCATTGCCATCTGTATCCATCCTCCACCCGCTTGTCGGCAGATGTCCTTCCACCTCATGGGTGGTCTCCCCCAATTCAATCAGTGGTCTCAATTTCGATACAATAACGTATCGTTATCGTATCGAAATTGAGAAACTTTATACTAAATTTTAATTCCAAATACGCTCACGTAGGGTTGTCAGGCGTCCGTATACAGCCGGACATGGTTAGGCTATTTTGTTTGCGTGTCCGGCCAAAATAAACGGTGTAAGGCGTTCGGCTTTTGTCAAGCTTTTTAACCCCCGACGAATAAATTTGACCTGTGTTTGACCTGGCATCATAGCTCCCAAACGGATGGACCGATTTCGATGCGGTTTTTTTAATCGAAATGGTTGTTAGAAAAGTTTCATTAAAATCGGTTCACTCGTTTTTGAAATATTGTACTTTGAAATGACAATGTCGGGGGTTTTTTCGGGGGTTTTTCAACTTTTCTATGTTGGTTAGGTTATACATTTCGCAAACGAGCGAGCGATGACTGATTAATTAAGGTACTTTTATTTAGGTATTTCATTAGAATTCAATAAGATTTATGGTAATGATAAAAAAAGGATTTTACATTAAAAAAAATTCGTCGTTCCCTTAATATTGAGACACAAAATCCTCAATAATTAGGTTAAGCGACCTGGCATGGCAACCCTGGGCCATTTTACGGAAAGTTGTACACCCCACTTTTTTTTGGATTTTAATTTTTTACGATATATCTATAGGTACTTAGAATCACGAGCACTATCGATTTTAATAGGTGAAAAAAAAGTCACAAAATTTTCATACATTTTCGTACGTCCATTCCACTTCCATTCCGTTACTCTCCTAAAAGTTTAATTTGAAAAGGGTAACGGAATATCATATCATATCATAAAGAATTGAAAATATAAAAAAAGTGGGGTGTACGACTTTCCGTAAAATGGCCCCCCTACGCTCACGGGCGGGCGCCGTTCCAAACGTCATACGAATTTCTCGATAACGTTACTACTCGATTACGTTACGCAAGATTCGAATATTCCTACTCGGGCCTCAGGCCATATCGAAATGGCACGTATTGCGCTGCTCATAGAGGCTTTGTCAGGGGTCTTCCTATTGTTCCCAGTATATAAGTACTTTAAAAGCAATAAACTAGTGTCCAAATAAGTAGGTACTTAAGACTTCTTAAAATCTTGTGATTATCCAACTGATTATCGCATATGAATTAATTTTTTTATTGTAATTTGAAAATTACATTGTCATTTTAATTTAAATTTTGTTTTGATGTGAAAAAGTGGTTCTTGAAGGGAATATTCTCTTTTTATTAAACCCCGACGAAAAAGAGGGGTATTATAAGTTTGACCTGTGTATTTCTGTATCTGTATATCTGTCTGTTGCATCATAGCTCCCAAACGGAGAGACCGATTTCAATGTGTTTTTAATCGAAAGCTAGTTTAATCGAGATGGTTCTTAGCTAAGTTTCTTGAAAATCGGTTCTGCCAGTTTTGAAATATTGAACTTTGAAATGACAATGTCGGGGGTTTTTCAACTTTTCTAAGTTGGTTAGGTTATTAGTTCGGTGATTACCTAGGTTAGGTATCTGAACAAGGTAGGTACTGCCTCAGATGTTGTTAATTCATCAGACAAGGACTGATTTCCACTATTGGTATTGCATTGACCCCTAAGACCTGATGCATTATTGCATTAATGACGACATCGTGGTCAGAGACAAGGCGTCTGGGTGTGTTCTTTTGTAGCTATTTTTAAATTACTATTACAGGTAGTAGGTACACTTATGGCTGCTTTTTAACGCTCGATGAAAAAAAGTAAGTAAACATAACAATGATATTATAAGACAAGACAAGTACAATAAAGCGTTTACTTACTTACTTACTTACAAGATAAGTTTGGACCCAAACTTGTGCGCAAATGTCAAAATGTTCGGAACATGACGAATCTTGTCTTATAATATCATTGTTATTACAGCCTTATACTTATTATCACACTGGCGACTTGCTAGCGAGTTTTGTGTTCGCGTTCGCGCAGCGTATTCGATATTTGAGAGAGATTGTGGCCAATGAGGCTGGAAATTGTAGCCTTTTCTACGCTTCATTATCGGCGTGCTGATAACAAATCTACCTGTTTTTATATGTAATATCATTGTGTAATAATAATAACCTAACCAACTTAGAAAAGTGGACAACCACGACAGTTTGATTTCAAAGTTCAATATCTCAAAAACGGCAGGACCGACTTTCATGCAACTTAGCTGAAAACCATCTCGATTAATCCAGCTTTCAATCGAAAAATTTCATAAAAATCAGTTCATCCGCTTGGGAACTATAAGGACGTCATTAGATATACCTAATAATTGTCAGTCTCGTGCCTGTCTCACCCTGTTATTTATTAGGTATTCACTAAAGACCATAAAAGGTCTCTTTCAGTTTACGATGCTGCGAATAGCGTCCTGAAAGCAGTTAACTTGTACTTCAGAGAAACGGCGTTTATGATCTGCCGCCATCGTCGCCATTTTATTTTCAGGTGCGTCAGAGGATGATTATTTTATTATTGCAACGAGGAATCCAAAAATTCAAAGTAGGAGAATATTAAGGTTAAAGTACCTACTGTTAATTTATTTATAAGAAACAAGTATATGACAATAAATAAAAACCTTAAACTAAATAAAAAATATGATTAAATGTCTACCTATTAAAAAAGTATTACTAATAAATAAAATCAAAATTAATTTAGATAACCTAACCTAACCAACATAGAAAAGTTGAAAAACCCCCGACATTGTCATTTCAAGGTTCAATATTTCGAAAACGGGTGAACCGATTTTAATGAAACTTAGCTAAGAACCATCTCGATTAATCTAGCTTTCGATTAAAAAACCGCATTTAATCGGTCCATCCGTTTGGGAGCTATGATGCCACAGGCAGATATACAGGTCAAACTTATAACACCTCTCTTCTTCGTCGGGGTTAAAAACAGCTCCCCCGCGGCATGGTCCCGAAGATGCTGGCAGCGTTTCCTCGCTGTACCGCGATGCTGATGCTGATACGTTGGGCGAGGGGGCTGCCAGCTCTTCGGCCCCCTTCGATGTCAGTTAGTCTTTTTGAAATTTTAAAGGTATACTTTTAGGTACACAATGTCATGTCAAAACCCATGTCATGGGGGAGATAAGGGTTCACTTTCACATAAATCCTCATGAGAGAGTCAATAAGCTATGAAGATTCCACTTCGTATCTTGACGGGACATTGGCAAAGTGCCTCCCAGCAAAGCCAAAACCATAAAAACCAGGTGCGAATCGGACTCGCGCACCGAGGGTTCTGTAAAAAGATTTTCCCGCTTTTCCCCAGTGTTTTAAGTTGTCCAGTGTTGGCAGAGCCCTGGTCCTTAGCAAAATATACGCAGTGTGGGGTCATTTTATATTGATCTATGACATATACAGGCAGACATAAAAATTTAGGATTGAGATTTTTATAAGGGTTTTTTTTTATTTATTATTATTACATGTTCCGTTTTTCATTTAAGGTGCGGAACCCTAAAAATACATAAACCCAGTTCAAGGCCCGAATAGTTAAAATATTAACAACTAATATCCTCATGCAGCAAAATAGTTGAGCTGGTTTTGTTATGTCCAGTTTAGTTTAAAACTTTGGTTTTAAGACTTAAAACTAGATTTAAAAACCCACGGCACTTTTATTTCAAATTTTAATATCTCTATAACGGCTGAACCGATTTTCATGCAACTCACCACGTCACAAGGTAAAAAAGTATGTAAGTTAAATAGTAACGTCATTTCGAAGCTCGTATTTTTCCCAAAAACTTCACCCTGTGTCACTTTTCCTCATCTAAGTAAATATAATAATAATGATGACATTTATTACCTCAGTCCAAGTTTTCGTATTCAGTGCATAATTAATGTGGTCCTTATAAAAAAACGATTAAGAGCGAATCAGACGGACAGGCGAACAGCGGCATAATTATATTTGTTCTACAGTGGAACTAAGTGTATTTTTTATGATTTCCGGAAAACTGCTATTTAGAAACATCGTTTTATTTCTTGCAACCTTTGCATAAACGTGTTAAATAAGACAAAAAAATTCAAATTTTTCTCTCTGCCTACATCGGAAATCTATCTTGATCTAGAAGGTACCCAGTTTGAAATTATAAGACCCACTTTCAGACAGCTATAAAGTGTTTAAAGTGTATTTTACGAGTTTACCCACATTACCCATCATTCGATCTTGACGTCATCATGTGTAACACAACAAAACGTGTCTAAATCTCAACCACGTTTACATTTTCCTACGTTTTTGATCCCCAGTCTGTTTTGGGCAGTGTATATTTAAGATACTTTCGTGCTCGACGCTGGCTAAGTATACGATATAATTATGCAATCGCTTTAGGCAGGTACGTCGAGCTTGCTAAAGAGGCGCGTCCAACAATGGTCTACACATTCGGAACGCAATTGTGTTGCTTTAGTCTAGACTTAATGTTAAGGGCAAGGATCATTCATCTTCTACACATGTAAAACAGAAACGTGACTGACTGACTGATCTGCCAACGCGCAGCCTAAACCACTAAACCTACTGTACACATATACCTTGAATGTCATAGAGGTCCACTAAGAAGAGATTTTAGAAATTCCCACGGTATAGGGAACTAGCCCATTTTGAAATATTTCACGGGGGCAAATACACGGGGCATAAGCTAGTTCATTAATTAATATTGTATAGAGTTAGAGCTGTCAAGTCTGGCGTTTTTCGAACGTCAGCGCCTCGTTACGTCTCATTGACGCCTGCGCAGAGCGTCGAGCACGACTTTACGAATGCTGCGTAACGTTACGGTTATCGTATCGAGAACGAGAAACCTCATACTAAATTTTAGTTCCAAATACGCTCACGGGCGGGCGCTGTTCCAAACGTCATACAAACTCGACAACGTTTACTATTCGATTTTACATGACGCAGCATTCGTAAAGTCGTGCTCGACCCTCAGGGTCGAACGTGGTGAACTGTGCGATTTCGGCTGTGCGTTATCTGTCAGTCATTCAGTAACGAAGAGTTTTATATACGTACGTATATATTGACTGATTGGAGCGACGACCTAGTAAAGATCGCGGGACCGCGGTGGATGCGGAAAGCACAAGACCGGTCAGAGTGGAGAGCCTTGGGGGAGGCCTATGTCCAGCTGTGGACGTCTTTCGGCTGACATGATGATAATGATGATGATGATATTGATTAATGCTTAAGGCTCACCTTCACTCCCCCTTAACTCTTATCACACCAAGCTATCCGTTTCGTATCACCGAAAATTTGAATGACAAATTTGCATACAACGCTAGCCCGTCTAGACTCGACGTGCTTGGACTGCGCGAGCGCAAAACAACCATGCACCTATGCATTTAGGATTTAGGGGTGAACGGACGATTTCAAGGCCAGATGGTGTTGGTTGGATTTTCAATAGGGATGTTGTGGATATGAAATCCTGGATCTGGATACGGATATAGACTATAGATGTTAACTATACTTACCGGTTTCGGACACGGTAGTTTTGGTTACAAATATAAAAAAAATTAAGAAGTTGTAAAAGCAAAACACAAATAGGTTCCTTATAATTCGACTTTATTTTCAAGTTGTCATTTGGTACAACTGTACCATTCATTCTGTATCAGTCATTATAGTGCCCCGTCGCTATGAAATCAATCCTGACACATTGCACAGCTATGTACCTATAGTTGATTATTGACGATGTTAACTATAGGAGCAAAATGCTAGACGTGTGGCAAACAAACAAGTCTATAATTTTTCTCCTATTGTCAATGTACTGGTCAGAAACTTAATAAATGATCTTAATTGGAACATCTTTTTGTATTTTTTCCCAATTTTTCAAGTCACTGCAAAAAGTGATAAAAACGAGTTGAAATTTGAATACCTACATGGAAAGAATTCGGGCTGTACATAAGTACCAATTCTGGTGTAAGGGAATAGCACGCGACCCGGAGTGTCAGGGATCCGGGTTCGATTCCCGGGGTTGGTATTTTTCCGTTTTTTTTCTGTGAATTCATGTTTCAGTGAGTTTATTAAAAAACATAATTTATTTTAGAAACTTCATAGCTGTGCAATGTGTCAGGATCGACTTCATAGCGGAGGGGCGGTATAGTTTACATACTAAGAAAAACCACTCATAACGTGTTTCATTTGGACTCCGCCTCTATCCGAAATTATAAGAAGCTTATTTCGGATTCAGTTACGGTTACGGATCGATTTTTATTTCGGTTATCCGATAGTTTCGGTTACAGTAAGGGGACTACTACAAAATTCGAAAATCGAAGTTCGTATCGTATCGTCCCGCTCACTCTCGTATTAAATAATATTAGCGTGAGCGGGCCGATACGGTACGAACTTCGATATTCGAATTTCGTAGTAGGTAAGGTACCTAGTTCTCCAAAAGTTACGGAGCTCCCTAACATAGGGAAGGTTTTTTTTTATACGAGGAAGGCAAACGCGCAAGTGGGTCACCTGATAGTAAGTGATCACCACTGCCCAAAGACACCCGCAACTCCAAAGGGTTTGCAGATGCGTTGCCAATCTAGAGAGCTCAGATGAAATGCCTCTTGTGCCCGTAATTACACCGGCTGTCTTACTCTCCACACCGGAACACAACAGTGCAAGCACTGCTGCTTAGCGGCAGGATTAGCGTGTAAGATGGTGGTAGCGATCCGGACGGACCTCGCACAAGGTCCTACCACCCGCAACAACAAGGTGAAATGTTTTTTGCACAAAAGTTTCGGTATACCACGAAGTCAGAAATGGAGCTAGAATAAAATACTTTTAATTTATTTAGGTCAACTTGCGGCGACCTGCTAGACACTAAAGCCCTATTCATAAACGTCACTCAAGTCTCCATTAGTTAAAATAGGTTTCGTCTTCTTCTTACTAGCGGAAATGTCAATGTGATAAAAAAGGACAAACGAACTTTAACGGCATTTTAGTCAAAACAGGTTTATGAATAACAGGATAAATAAATAACCCCGGGTTAGGCTAACCCGGGTCGCCGCAAGTCGGCCTTAGTACTTTATTTATCTGTATACCTTGTTCCTAGTCTTATCTTTACAATAAAGTGGCTTAAAAATATTGAAATATTATTAAAGAATACATTGCTAGCTACTGTCAAAATCATCGACTCCATATTATTCGCTGGCAAGTCTAGTGTAATCGCCGACCAAAAATACGCCTCGATCGCGTTTGCGTTACGGGTGTCAAGTAGTGTGAGAATTGTTTGTTGTTGATACGTGCCACGCACGAGTGGCGTTACTAATGTGCCCATAGTAATTCAGACGTAAACGCGAACGCGATCGAGACGTTTTTTCGCCGACCAGGCCAAGAAATACGTCTCGATCGCGTTCGCGTTAAAAAATTCTCATACTGTTTGACACAATTTGCTTTTTGATTACAATAAGGGCACTGAGCCCTAGTGTAAATTTCACATCGCAACGAACGTTTCGATCGCGTTCGCGTTAACATGTCAAATACTGAGAATAATATCTACGTTGCCAATACGTGCAGTGGCACGTATTGGCAACGTAGATATTAGAGGCGCTGTCGAGTTGCCCATAGTAAATAATGGTAATTGAGGCACTAACGGGAACGCGATCGAAACGTTTTCGAATGTCAAAAATGACAATAGAGACTGACACATTTAGACCACTATATTTAATTTCTTACACGTAGCGTTAACGTTCTAATGTTTGACACCTTTATAGCTATGAATTAAGATTAAAGCTGCTATTGCAGCAGTGTCAAGTGGACATTTCCCTAACAATGTTATTAAAAATATTTTAGTTTCTATCAACCAAGGACGATAAAACCAATGGCTATACAATGTCGCATTCCTGTAAAATAATGAGCCTGCTGTAGCTAGTTTCACTATTGAGAGGTCTCTGTACCATTAATTTTGTATGACACTTTAGACCTCTGGCTAACACAATAGCGCCATCTATGAGCTAAAAGAAAAAACGAATTTAGATGGCGCTATTGTGTTAGCCAGAGGTCTAAATGTCATACCAAATGAATGGTACAGAGACCCCTCCGTAGTAAAACTAGCTACAGCAGGTTTATTATTTCATAGGAACGCGACATCGTATAGACACTGGCAGTCCTCTTGGTTTTATGGTCCTTGCTATTAACCGAAACGGATAAAAAATTAACATTAAACTACCGTGAGACTCAGTCGTAGTGAAATAAACGGCTCACTCACGTATGCGAGTGTGCGTCTCGATGCTGTTGAGTCATGCGCTCCCCGCTCCCAGAGGAAGGACTACGAATCAGTCCGAAGCATGTCGGGCTGAACTCGACTTCTATACGTGAGTGATCCGTTTTCACTGCGAAATATTATTGTTATATGAATACTGGGAAATAAATAAACAACCATTATACTTAGTTATACTATTAACATTACAAGCTTAAAAATATTTGCTATTATTATTTATCAGGCGCATTAGGTAGAGTCGAACCATTTTGATTAGAGATGAAACGGATATCCGGTCACTATCCGGTATCCGGCGTATCCGGCCGAATACCGGATAGTAATTTAGTACCTACTTATTTATAAGGAGAAAATTTGAGTAACATAAATATCAAACCACAAATTAATCAAAAAAATCCCTGCAACGGCTGCAACATGCCTCCACAACGGCTACAACATGCCTACAAGTAGAAACACGTTGCAACCCGCACCGCCCATCGCGCCTGCGCGCCATCGAATTTACTCCATTTAGGTATTTTAGGTAAAAAAGTTTTGGCCGGATATTCGGCGGCCGGATCACAGGAGTAAATAAACGGAACAGAGAATAATGTTCATACAACCGCGCGAATCGGTTGCACTACTACAAGCACGCGGGGCATATGTGTGCGTGACCACTGGCCGCTTGTCGCGTACGCGGCGAAACCGGTTGACGCTGGCACAGCCAGTGGACAATCTCAGGGTCGGTGCGACGCGTGTTTTTTGCTTTGTTAGTTGCAAATTTGAATATTTTGATGTAAAAACTTGATATTTTATTTTAATGTGTTTACCACACAGTACAAATGGGTTTTTTAATTATACCTCCTGATAATTTTATCGCATTTATTGAATTGCTCGAGCAAAAGTTTCGCGAATATTTCGATCTTTAAATAAATATTGTCAACGTCGGCAACGAAATACTTAAACGTATTAAAGATTGTAAATTTGACATGCCCTGTGAGTGTTTCCCGTTAGATTACCTTGAAAAAACTATATGCATATAAATTATTAAAGAACGAAAATTATAAAAAGAAAATTACTAGGTTAAGTAATTTTTGAAGTATTCTATCATACCGAATAATAAAACTATTTCACAAATGTTTTGTTTATTTTGTCATAACCTATTGTGTCAACCCTACCAAAATAGGTAACAATTTTGCACGCTCTTAAGAACATTAAACTCTGTTCCGTTTATCTACTCCTGTGGCCGTCGCGACCGCCGGTTATCCGGTATCTGGTATCCGGCCAAACCGCTATCCGTTGCATCTCTAATTTTGATTCTGACCCACCGTATAGAACGTTCTCACAATAAGTGTCATAATGACCATGACATTTTCTACTAAAAGGTTCCACCGTGGGCCACGATCCAGTTGATCCGATAGTACAGTCGAGGTAATTAATTCCTGACCCACCATGGAACATTTTCATAGTAAACGTCATAACGATTTTCCTTGTCAAGCTATGCGGTGTCACTATGACGTTTACTGTGAAAAGGTTCCATGGTGGGTCAGGAATTAATTTCCTCGACTGTACCTACCCTATTTAAGTCACAATCTAAATTTAACACCAAGATACTCAGAGGCGCCAAGTAGCCTTCAATCGATTTAAGCATTTCAAAATGAATAGAAGAATAACTAACAAACTTGACTTATTAACACAATGGACTTTGGGTCTAGTACAAAATGTGTCCCATTTACAGTACAACACGGCAATTTTCGATGACAGCCATACGTCATAGCGCTGTTGTTTGACCCAAACTAAGACTGACTGACGCTCGTTTAGTGGTCTTTTTACCCGACTGCGAAACGCAAAGGAGGGGTAATGTGTTCATCAGCCTATGTATGTATGTAAGTATGTTCCTTTGTGGCACTCTAGAGACATTTTTGTTTGCCTATTTAAGCTAACTTGTATAAAGTACCTACTTATATTGAGCTATTTAAGCTAACTTGTATAAAGTACCTACTTATATTGAGCTATTTAAGCTAACTTGTATAAAGTACCTACTTATATTGAGCTAGTTTTTCTCTTTTAGTTGTTTTTGCAATCGAGTTTTTTGTTTTTAAATAATTTGCAAGTTAGTGGTCTATTGGTTCGGACGTTTTCAAGCGCTAGCCCGAAGTCCATGGTGTTGGTAAGTCAATGCTAACAAACGATTAGGTACTTTAAATGGCGTCCCATAGTACGGCAGTTACCAATTAAATCTAAACTATTCAAACTTTGTACTAACTGACAATTAACTTACAAGAAAGTGGACCAATAGACTACGTTCAGTATAAAGAAAGAGAAAGGGAAGAAGAAGCGAGAGAAGCGATCTATGTATACTGCTGTCTCCCTCCCGTTGCAGAATGTCTCGTATTGGGGGATAGAGGCAGACGTACTGGCGCGAGGATCCACGGGGTTTGGGAAAATGTGCTGCAAAGAAAATCATAGTTAATGAGCTATCATCACCAGCCTTCTTTTTAACCCCCGACGAAAAAGTTATAAGTTTGACATGTGTATCTGTGTGTCTGTGTCTGTGTATCTGTCTGTGGCATCATAGCTCCCAAACACCGATTTCGATGCGGTTTTTTGTAATCGAAAGCTAGTTTAATCGAGATATATAGTTCTTAGCCACAAGTTTCATTAAAATCGGTTCACCCGTTTTCGAAATTTGGACTTTGAAATGACAATGTCGGGGGTTTTTCAACTTTTCTAAGTTGGTTAGGTTATTACTTCCCACTACTGGGCACAGGCCTCCTCTCAGAATGAGACGGCTTGGGCTATAGTTCCCTCGCTGGCCCAGTGTGGATTGGGAACTTCACACGACATCATTGAAATGCTTCGCAGGAGTGTGTACTTAGGTATCCTCACGATGTTTTCCTTCACCGTTTAAGCTCTTAAGTTTTTAAATTCCGAAAAACTCAGAGGTGCGAGCCGGGGTTTGAACCCACGACCCTCTGCTTGAGAGGCAATAATAGGTCAAACCACTAGGCTATCACATGGACAACAAGTCAGACAGACATAAAAGTGATCTTATAAGGGTTCCGTTTTTTCTTTTGAGGTGCGGAACCCTAAAAATGGGGAAAAATACAGTTCTTATCATTTACTAACATAAGCAACTTAGATTAGTTGAAAAACCCCCGATATTGTCATTACAAAGTTCAACATTTCAAAAACGAGTGAACCGATTTTAATGAAACTTAACTAAGAACAATCTCGATTAAACTGGCTTTCGACTAAAGAAAACCGCATCGAAATCTGTCCATCCGTTTAGGAGCTATGATGCCACAGACAGATACACAGACACGGTGGGTTTAAAAATTACCTTAAAAGCATCCAAATCTCGAGACAGATCTTCATCCGAATATCCCTTCATGGCTTTAGTAGCCACTGGTCCCATGTAGTTGTTGACGACAGCGAACTCGAAGAGAGAGAGAAACACGAAGACAGAGCAGGACGACATCCACACGTCAATGGCTTTCACGTATGAGACCGGGGGAAGGTTTTGCTGGGACTGTGTGTTCTGGGTTGCTGAAAAAAAATGGTAGCCATGTAACACCCATTACATTACATTTCCTCTGCGGGTGGTAGGACCTTGTGCAAGGTCCTATCACCATCTTACTCGCTAATCCTGCCGCTAAGCAGCGCTTGCACTGTTGTGTTCCGGCGAGGAGAGTAAGACAGCCGGTGTAATTACGGGCAGAAGAGGCATATCCTCTTATCTCTCTAGGTTGGCAGCGTATCTACAAACCCTCCGAGGTTGTGGGTGTCTATGGGCAGTGGTGATCACTTACCATCAGAAATTAAATGAAATTAATTATACGCCTTTCCACAACAACTGTACCTTCTTACTCATACAAACGTACGCCCGCACACTTGCATTTTTACCGGACATTTTTCGAGCGTATGTATGTATGTCTAATTCTTTGGCACGCTCTACAGCCTAAACCGTTCGACGGATTTCACGTATGAGGTGTCATTGGTCACCCTGTGTCACTCCCACAACTGAGATGTGGGAGTGACACAGGGTATATTATTTCCTGGAAAAAACGAGCAAGCGGGACACCTGACGGTGAGCGATCACCGCCACCCATGAGAACCAGCAACCCCAAGAGTCACTAGTCCGTTGCGGGCCTTTAAGGAGGAAAAGGGATAGAGGAACGGGGGGGGGATCGGGCCTCCGGCACTCTCACTGGCCGAACGAAACGCAACAGGGGCGCTGTTGCTTCACGACGATTTTCTGCGAAAGGGTGGTACTTCCCCGGACGAGCCGGCCCATCCGTACGGCAGCAAATAGCTACAGTATGACTCTTTCACTACACAAATTTGATCTATTAAGGACTTACCCAGAGTCAGCAAGCTGGTGACTCCCAGGGTGACCCTGGCGGGGATGGCTTCAGGCTTGATCCAGAAGGATATCCAGGACATCACCACGATGAGGGCTGATGGTATGTAGGTGTGGAACAGGTGGTAGCCCAGCCGACGGCGTAGGTTGAACACGACGGCTAGACACGTAAAGTTACCTGGGTAGAAATTGTGCTTTTTGAAACAGGTGCGAAATTTCGGACGAGTTCCGAGAGTCACCAGGGCCGTGCTTTATAAAGCTACAAGTTGTAATTTACAAGCGGAAGTCTCTTTCTAACAAAAGGTGATAGAATGAGACTTCCGCTTGTAAATTGTAACTTGTAGCTTTATAAAACACGGTCCAGGTGTCCTGCCCGAGCCGCCAGGAGAGGGTCGAGACTCGGTACGACTCGGCACGGCAGTTCCGTGCATGTATCAAACGACGTTTTTAATACAATTGCGAAAAAATTAAAATGAAACCAAATGCGGCGAGACAGGCGCGCGTGGCCATATTCATAATAATATCAAATATTTCATCATATCAAATTCAAAATAAAAAGCACTAGTGCGAAAAATCCAAGAAGTGCTACCTGGGTTATCCAATGCTCATTTTAGATTTAAAAAAATATCTATTGTAAATATCTCCTTTAATATTTGAAATATCAGGACCTCAAGATACAGGCTCAGCCTAGTTTGGGGTCCGTCAGACATCTCATTTTCATGTATAAGTACTTGTGTTTTTAATATTAAATATTATTAATATTTAAAATAAAGGTTTAATATTTTAACCCATACCTAATTAAAGACTATGTCTTAAGTAATGAACGTATGTCTTGAGTATGTCTTAAGTACTCTAAAGATGAAAACATGATTGTAAACAGAATAGACTTAGAACACCTCTTGTTACCAAAGAAAGCTTACCAGTAGAGTACTCAATAGTGCAGTCACTGGTATAGTTGTTGGAGATGTCCAGCTGAGGCAGCTCGATGTCAGGGTTGACCACGAGCGGGTCGGTCAGGTTCCAGATGAAGACCAGGTCGTGGACTGTGTGGGATACTGGAAGGAATAGCAAGTCGGATTTTTAATTAAATAAATAAATATCATGGGACATTTGACCTAGTCCCAAATTGACAACATTTCATATTTTTGAGACTATAATTTAATTAATTGTCTGTATTCTACTTTGAAAGAGGAGCAAACCTACGGTTTTAAATTTTCATTAGGACTTGTAATTAATTTATTAAAAGGTACTTATTCCAAAAGGATGTAACTCCGAAACGGCGCTAGGATGGATCAATTGCCTTTGTCTTGTCACGATCAAAAAAACAAAACCAAGATGTTAAATTTATCTGACATTGTCAAACCTACGTGTGATTGTTACTTTTTTTTTTCGTGAAAAAGGCAAAAGTATTACACCCATTCTTGCGCCGTTTTGGTAGAATTGGTAATTTTATTTTATTCTCTTGTATTTAAAAAAATAAGTATTATAAAGTAAAGTAAGTATTTTTATAAACATAGTGGTGTGTACAGGAGGCAAAGCCCTTTCGATACCTATATTAATTTCCAGGTGTGAAAAATATGAAATGTTGTCAATTAAGCAGAGCTTGTGTTATGGGTACTAGACAACGTATAAACATACTTATATAGATAAATACATACTTAAATAAATATTAAACATCCAAGACCCGAGCACAAACATTCGTATTCATCATACAAACATCTGCCCCGACCGGGTTTCGAACCAGGGACCTCAAGCTTCATAGTCAGGGTCTCTAACCACTAGGCTATTCGGTCGTATTAGCTGGAGTAAACTGACATTTACGAGCGCAATGTTAAGATTACTTACTGTTTCATGGTTTGACCATATCACTTTTTAACCCGTGACGAAAAAGAGGGGTGTTATAAGTTTGACCTGTGTATCTGTGATCTGTCTGTGGCATCATGGCTCCCAAAGGGATGGTCCAATTTCGATGCGGTTTTCTTTAATCGACATGGTTCTTGGCTAAGTTTCGTTGAAATTGGTTTACCCGTTTTTGAAATATTGAACTTTGAAATGACAATGTCGGGGGTTTTCAACTTTTCTAAAGTTGGTTAGGTTATTATATTTTACAGATAATTATCTTATTTTTAAAAAATCATTGCTCTAGGGTCAAAAACCAGGGAGTAAACAGTCGAGAATGTTTGTATTATCTGTATAGAACACAATGTATTACGACAAATACTGAGTCACCATTCGCATACTTGTCACGCAAACACGTCGCTTCTATCCTATTTTTATTAGTTCTGTGTATCCAACACTTACAGCTTTCTATCATCATGGAACAGCTCTGGGTGTCATGGGGGTAGGACTCGAATTTCATCGCACAAGACAGCACTAAAGTCAACCTAAAACAAACAGGAATAAAGTACATAATTAAATGTATTTAGTTTATGATTATTATTTTTTTATACTCGCTGGAACAAGAATGCACAGAAAACCACAAAATATGACTAACCCCGGGAATCGAACCCGGATCCTTGATATTTCGTGTCACGTGCTGTACCCACTACACCAAAGTTATACTGAGAGCCCGGTCTGCGCAACATTAGCATCTACCCTCGTTTCGTCAGTTTGCCCGTGATCACGATGCATGTAACTGCGTCGAAATATCGGGAGCTCATCAAACCTACAAGGTAATCGCTTTCAATATCCCGTTTTCATTATGTCTAATACAATTAACTGCGAATCATTCAGAACTGATGTAGAACTTACTTGGACATATAAAGCAGAGTCTTGTCATGATACAGCCACAGGTAATGGTTGGGTATGCTCATCTCATGGAACGTCACCTTCTTGGCGTTCTTGAAGAAGCAGTCAGGCCTCCAGATCTTGTTCAGCCACTCCACGTCGAGGATCCTGTACTCCTCGTGCATGTTCTCCGGGAGCCGCAGGCGAGGGTCCCGCCAGGACTGGGCGAGGAATATGTCTGCAACGTACGTCTGGGGAAAGAAGATACATTTGTAGAGTCTGGCAAACGAAAGTTGAACCCCGTAGTTATGTCATTGGCAACACTTTGTCTCTATGTGTGTCTATCTGAGGTGTCATGTCGTATAATCGTCCCACGATAACTCTGCATAAGATATTAATTGGCAACCCAGATAAATCGTGCTGTAGTAATACTTTTTTCATGTCACTCAGACATTTCTTTAATTATATAAATAATAATGATAGTAGTAATCAAAAGTTGCTGTTTTTTTTTAAATATGGCTCTGTCCATTGGAGGAAAATATTGCCAGTGTTTAGTAGGTTTTGCCGTTGTACGGTAAAAACAATTTAGAAAACGAAATATGAGCGGTATTTTAATGGTGGATGGTGGATGAACGATGACCTGTTTATGTTTAATCTAATAAAAAAAGTAAGTAAGTAAAAGTTCAAAACGTGTTATTTGACTATAAATCAGTGTTGCCATAAACAAACTTTAGATTTCTATTGTTGTCAGTTTGTTGCAGAGTTATCGTGGGACGACTATATGTCAAATTGAAATTTATCTAAGTAAATTGCGGCTGTGTGGAACCCTGTGATACCCTGTCATGATTTTTTGTAATTGCCGCGTTTTTCCTAGTTCAGCTTTCGTTGGCCAGACTCTAGTCAGACATAATGAAAACGGGATATTGACCGCGATTACCTCATAGGTTTGATGAGCTCCCGATATTAACCACGCAATTAACCGCGAATCATTTGAAACTGTTATATATTTATAGTTATCTATATTTATCAGAGACTAGCTGACGGCCAGCGGCTTTGCTACCGTGAAATATTTGAAAATGGGCTAGTTCCCTATCCCGTGGGAATTTCGAAAAATACCTCTTAAGTGCACCTCTAGGATACCCAAGGTATATGTTTGCCAAATTTCAAGTCTCTAGGTCCAGTGGTTTAGGCTATGCGTTGTCTGTCAGTCAGTCAGTCACGGTACTGTTTTATAGGTACAGTCAAGAATTTTAATTCCGTGGGTCAGAACATTTTCATAGTAAACGTCATAACGATTTTCCTTGTCCAGCAATGCGATGTCTCTATGACGTTTACTGTGAAAAGGTTCCATGGTGGGTCGGGAATTAATTTCCTCGACTTTACTTATAGACAAGTAATATAAAGACTGCCAATCTCCATACTAACTTGCGTAGCTCAGAAATATAAGGTTCACTAGAGAAAGAAACAAAAATATTTTATTTCAGGTCCCAGAGTGCCACCACCTAACAATAAAAATAATTAAAAACAATTCCTTAAAACTAATAACATATTAGTAAATATGGTGACACAAAAGACACCGAAAAAGGGTCCCCACTCAGCATGAGTTGCTACACACAATAAGTGCAGCAACGCTGGTTTTCCGTGGAGCCCATGTTTAAAATTAATAAACTAAACCTAATACGCGACAGCAAGCGAGGGAGGAAGGCACAAAAATAACAATTCAACAACATGGTTAACAAAGAACAACAACACAGACAGCGAGCCTATTTTACATAGAAAAATAAAAACAAATAACGACACGTGAAAATACTTATTTACAACTAAGCATGAATAACATTATGTTACACAGTGAAGTACCAAATAGCCCAACCAAACAACGATTAAATTAAATAAGGTGTTTTGTAAAATATGTATAAACTAGATGGCGTTGTTTAGCATGTATGGGAGTAATACCCCGGTTAAACAACGCCATCTAGTGAACCTTATATTTCGGAGCTACGCAAGTTAGCATGGAGATTGGCAGTCTTTATATTACTTCTCTCTGATATTTACTGATTGGATCAGGCGTTACTTTGCACAGGTTCTATGAATGAACTAAAAACAATTGATTTACTCACCAGTGACCAAAGTAATGCACTCTTCCTCTACATGTTAAACCCCCGACGAAACAGAGGGGTGTTATAAGTTTGACCTGTGTATCTGTGTATAATAGTACGGGAATTGTTTGTTGTCGATACGTGCCACTAGTGGCGCTGCTACGTACCCATGGTAATTCAGACGTAAACGCAAACGCGATCGTCGTTGTTTTCGGTCGTTGATTACACTAGAGGCTTACGATTTACTTCAGTTTAAAAACTTCACTCACCATACTCTCCTCATTTATAGAATCCAAAGACAACACGGTGACGTGAAAATAGACGATGGTCGGCTGTCCCAACAGCTTCGGGGCTCTATTCTTGTCATAGTACTTCGCCTTAACAGGCATGATGTCACGGAGGGAGAGGCTGTATTCTGACTTCATCTCTATCTCTTGGTAGGAGGCATTCGTTCTGGAATGCGAAGCAGAAGAATTATGTAAATGAAGGTTAAGGGAATAAGGATGTGAAGAAAGGATTAGAGTATTTTTTAAATTAGAGTATTTGTTACGGCCAAGATTAGTGGGAATGAAAATTATTAGGGAAAGTTAATCGTTGATGAAATTTTGGAGTGATGTTTGTTTTACTTACAATCTCTTTGAATAGGTAAATAATGTCGTTTCAACTGGAATTTTTTATATACTTAGGAACCTAAATAAGTATAGGAACAGTCAAAGTAGGTAGGTATAGAAAAACAGCGTGTTGTTCTGGCCATATTAGCTGCAACGTACGTAATGTTAGTGCGTTTATGCTCAACTCCACTGAAAAATAGCAAGTAATAAAATATTAAAAATATCGAAAACTCTAAAACGACCGGATTTTTAATGAAATTTGGCAAATAAACTGCACTTGAAGCGATATTCAGCTTTCACTTTGGGAGCTACGATGACAGAGCAGACACACAAACACACACGCCACACGTGAAACTTATTAATCATTTGCGTCAGGAGTTAATAAAGAGGGTAGGTAATACCAGAGACAAGTAACATAAAGACGGCCAATCTCCATACTAACTTAGCTCCGAAATATAAGGTTCACTAGATGGCGTTGTTTAGCCGGGATATTACTCCGATACATGCTAACCAACGCCATCTAGTGAACCTGTGGGGGGACCACAATAGAGAGATCTCTCTCCATTCTCCAGGCACATATTATGCCTGGGGACCGAAGTCCAATGGAAGAGAGTTGGAAGTTGTATTTGTGACTTGTGACTTGTGACCAAAGGGCTGGCAGTTTTCTCTCTCAAAGAATCAGCATCGCTATTCAGCGAGGCAACGCTGCCAGCCTTTTGGGCACTATGCCACGGGGGCCTTATTAGATTTAATTTAGTTTTAAGTTGTAGTTTATTTAGTTTAAGCTTAGATTTAATGTCATTGTAAATTGCTTTTATTATGTAAATAAAGTTAAAAAAAAAAATATGCAACCGACTTGAGAAACTTCGTCAGCGCGATGTAGAACAGAAAACTGCGAAGAACGTTCGATGACTAGATGGCGCTAGGAGTCGTTAGAAAGTCGTAAGTTGGTACTCCTACTGGATGACAGATGGCGCCAGGTAGCTACAAAACTTATATTTCGGAGCTACGCAAGTTAGTATGGAGACTGGCAGTCTTTGTATTAATTGTCTCTGGTAATAGTTAAATACTTACAGAAAGCTTACAGCAGCCTGCACCCTCCCTGCGTCGGCATTCCCCTCCAGAATCAAGGAGAATGTCAGAATGCACCACGCCACTCGTAAGTCCATTTTGAAAATGTAATGTCCCATTCACTTATAGTTATTTCTAACTTTATAACTTGTCCAATTGAGCACACTTCTTGGTGTCACCTTTGAGACGTCATAGCTGTAAATCATCGTAACTGAAAAATAAACTTGAAGAACAGTTGCAGACACGGACTTTGGAAAACACGGAAATTGTAATGGCTTTTCATGTGTTGTTACTTGGTCTATTTACATTATTTTTTTGTGAATAAATGATTTTTTTTTTTTTTTTTTCAGTATGACCTTGTCAAAAGACTAGGTATCAAAAGACTCATGTCGTCATCATCATCACCAGTCTTTTTTTACGTCCCATTGCTAGGCACAGGCCTCCCCTCAAAATGAGAGGGCTATAGTTCCCACGCGGGCCCAGGGAAATTCACACACACAATTGAAATGCTTCGCAAGAGTAGGTATGCAAGTTTTCTCACGATGTTTTCTTTCATCGAAAATTACAAACGTAATTTCGCACATTAATTCCGAAAAGCTCACAGGTGCGAGCCGGGCTTTAACTGCCTCGAACTCGAATCCACGGCCCTCTTGCTTGAGAGGCCATAGGTCAACCCACTAGGCTATCACGACTTCATAGGCTATAAAGATGTAAATCACGTATTTCTTCTTGTACTTTTAAAATACTCACTGAAACATGAATACACAGAAAAAACCAGAAAAATGCCAACCCTGGGAATCAAACCCGGATCCTCGACATTCCGTGTGGCGTGCCACACCCTTACACCAAGATTGGCATATAGGTATAGACCGAATTCTTTCCATGTATTTAAATCTCAGCTCATTTCTATCACTTTGCTGTTACTTAACATTTTTTCTTATAATTATGGAACTTCCCTTACCCCTTCGCGAATTACGCGGCATACTGAAATAGTCTGTAATCCCATGCAGCGACTTAGATCAACGATACGGCTTCTCTGACTGACAGGTTTATCATGTGCGAACGCCAAACGGTTTTATTGGAATATATTAAAGAAACCAGGTCAAATAATCATAGCTAATTTAAATCCATCCGAATCCAATAGTAGTTTATGCAACTGCTACATAATGAGGGTCCATAAAACACGAGTGTGTTTTTATGAAACGAGGCGAAGCTGAGTTTCATAATAGGATCACACGAGTGTTTTGAGGCCTAATTATTTGGAGTTGCATACATTACTTTATCTACACACATATTATAAGTACTCTAAGATGGGTTCAGAAGCCGAAGGCATGTATCATACCCATACCTGTCACGAATTTGATTGTTTTTTTTAATCATAGACAAACATACCGAGCTGACGTTTCGTAAACTGTTTTATTTTTGTAAAAAAAAAAGATTAATTGTACATGTCGGACTGAACTCGACTTATATACGTGAGTGATCCGTTTTATTTCACTACGATTGTTAATTACGTTGGTTGTCAAATTCAAAAAATCGAATTCGATATCGAAAAGTCATTACGACATCGAATTCGATGTCGTAATGACTATTACTTTACTGCTGGACCTGCTGGTCGTGGTGAGGCGACGATGTACTGCAATGCTGGTCATTTTCTACGGTTTCTGAACGCATTATAGAGGACTTATGATATGTGTGTAGGTAAAATTCTTTAAGTAAAAAATTAGTAGTAGAAGTGGCTAAGCAACCGAAGTGGTCACAATGTTCTAAGCACGGGTCTATTGTTATAGACATAAGAGCTTGTGCAGATCATTGTGAACGCTTCGGTTGCTTAGCTACTTCTGCTGCTGACTGTACCTTAACAGTAAAATTACAGTTACATTACACGGACTAGTGACTCTCTTGCTGGTTCTCATGGGTGGCGGTGATCGCTTACCATCAGGTGACCTGCTTACTCGTTTGCCTCGCTTTCAATAAAAATAAAACAACCACAGAATTAACTAAATAGCGTCTATAGTTAGGCAGAGTTAATTACTTACCATCAAACAAACTCCACACTTCATAAACAAGCACCAATAAGATAAACCCACACTAAACCCTATCGTATTGTCTTTAACGACACTCAACTACGATACACTTCAAACTTGAATGCGCCTCTGAAGTCGTTCATAGGGTATCGCGGTCCCGCTCCCACACCCCCGTTAATCACTGCGCGTCTCGCTTCCTCTACAAGCAACCAACTTAACTCCAGGTGCATTTAGGTTTAACACGAACTGTACGAATTTGATTCGAAAGCAATGACCTCTTCATTCGCGACAGCTTGGCTTCGTCAATTTAACAGCTTTCATGCGAAACTGCAAAATTGCATGGCTTCGTATAAATCTTGGAGCCGTAATCTCGAAAGTCCTTTGGGCCTTTACAACTCACAAATCCTACCTAGTTATCTATTTAAAAGGTCACTAAAAATTTCACGCACCTGTGATAAATTTTCACTAAAAACAATTACTTTGCTCACCCGCGACTAGACGTGAAAATAGTTAGGTATGTCTGTGCGGATCAGCAAAGTTCATAAATATGGACCTCCGCAAAGTAACGCCCGATTCAATAAAATTGCACTCTTTGCGTAGCACTGAAGTACACATGCACTGTAGGTACATGTATCACCTCTCTTTACCGTACATAAATTCACATTTATATCTTATGTAACTGACCGCATGAAACAATAACTATTGAATCCATTCACCTCAAAAAAATTACCACAAATTTAACACCAACTTAAGCATCCGCCAACGTGAAAATATAACTCACTATTTCATAGTCATGCAATAATTAAAACCCGACATTTCGCACAAAGAATTCAACATAAAATTCACTTTTCAACTTCACACAGTACAATCCACGACGGGAACTATTAACACACTATTATTGTTCGATGATGTACGCAAACTCAGACTAACGTAAACTCAATAAAAAAATCACACGCACACATTCATGTTATTTCACACTTATCACTAGTTAAGCACTATGATTTTAGGCTTTAAGTTAAAAATTAAAGGTTCTTAATAATATCTGTAAGCACTATGTCACTGCGTAGCATTATTTAATTAGGAATTTCACAGCGATGCAGGTATAGCGTCAAGGAGGTAGGAATAGACTTCCTGTATAGAAGGTGCCTTGTCCAAATGCTGCAAACAGGCCAACGGTATGGTGATGGTGATTTGACCTTCTTCAAATACTGATACGAACCAGATCCAGACTTAAAAGTCGCAGCCACCCCAACATCTACACTGACTAATCACGGCATAAAAAAACAATAAGAATACATTACTGGTTCTTTAGCAAAATAAACCTCGAAAATTAAAAGGAAAAATCTCATTATTGTTGTCAACAAAATCCGTGGAAACATGCCAAAGCACTAATTCGTATCCGGCTCGAAGGACCAATAGTAAATTTGCTACGCAACTATGGTTTTTCGACACTTCTAACTACACAATCATACAGCTCAATTTGCGTTGGAAAAAAAAATTAAGAACATGCCATGAAACGCTAAAGGTATTTTATGAAAATATAAATATATTCTCTTCATAGCTCATTACATTCTAACAGGATTAGCGTGGGGTGTGGCGTGTAACAAGCCCAGACCTTGGGCCACTTGCTCCATCACCTTGCAATCGATCACCCAATCCATGAGACGACAACCAAATGAAGCAAAGTTGACTAAGAGATGGTAGGTAGGTAGGAAGCGCATTTCTAAACTCAAAAGGTTCCGAGTAGTATTACAGTCAACAGCAAAATTAGCTAAGCAACCGACGCGTTCACAATGATCTAAGCACGGCCCTGTTGTTATAGATATAAGAGCTTGTGCAGATCTTTGTGACCACTTCGGTTGCTTAGAAGTATCTGCTGCTGACTGTAAACACAATCTTGATTAGGCACTTACTGAAACGTGCATTTGCAGCTGGCGTAAGACGAAAAACCGGCCAAGTGCGAGTCGGACTCGCGCACGAGGGTTCTGTAGAAAGATTTTAACGCTTTTCCCCAGTGTTTTAAGAAGTCCGGTGTTAGCAGAGCCCTGCTCCTAAGCAAAATGTACGCAGTGTGGGGTCAACTTATGTTTGACATAAAAATTTAAGATTTTGCGACTTTTTGGAGCGGTTGTGCTATAAGAGCTCCCTTCATACCAAATTTCAAGTTTCTAGGACAACTGGAAGTACCCTTTAGGTTTTCTCAGTACGGCGATTTGTATGGAAAACACCTTTTCAATGACTGTATCTTTTGATTGCGTTCACTTGGAAGGTTGATTTTTTCACAGCTTCAAGGGACCGCAGGCTTGAGTATTTGATATTAATTTCAGCATGCTACCTCGACGCGAAAAGGGTCTTGACAGACAGACAGACAGACGGACAACAAAGTGATCCTACAAGGGTTCCGTTTTTTCCTTTTGAGGTAGAGAACCCTAAAAATTAAACGTTATCGTTAAGACATGGTTAAGACACTTGTGAAGCCAGCTAAGAGCTGAGAAGGTCACAATTTGTCAGTAAATCTAACGCGATCACCTCGCGATGGATTTTTGACAGCTTACTTTAACGCTGAAGCTAATAGGAGCAGCATCGTATAATTTAAACTGTTTTTTTTGTCCGTAATAACGTGGATAGATAATAAAGATTTAGAACGTTTGGTGGCAATTTAAAACAGAGTAAAAAATGTATTATTGCTTTATTCTATAGAAGATATTAATAATTTTAACACCCTGACTACAATTAAAAACTAAATACTTAGTATACAACCTTTCATGATCACACTAAACTTAAAGGTTTCAGTTTTCAAAATAAATCTCATGATTGAAATAATTTTCTTCCCCAATAAATACAAAATAATGGAAAATCTTCACCAATACACCAATCTTCTTTTAAGATCAATTTTCCGGAAACAAAATATTGACTAAGTTTAGGACACTGTTATTTAAAACTAAGTTTCCGGATTTTATTGCATCAGTTCTGACAATTCCTAAACATTCTGAGTAGTCTCCAACATCAGTATACTCTCAGGGTTATTCCTCTTTCCCGTTCCATATATCTTCTGGCACAAATCATAAAATATCCAATTATTCAATTCATCTGGACTCTCCTTTATCAACTTCTTGTACTGGGTCCGTACTTCTGTCATCTTCTTGGAGCAATTCAAGGCACTCTTCTTCAAAATATCTGACGCCTCCATCCAAAGATAGGTTCTTACGAATTTAGGGTTCTTGAATTTCTCCAGATTCGCTAAATACCAACTCAGGAGTTGTTCAGTTTCTGCATCTGTCCAAGTATCTTCTTGGTCTTGATCGGGTTCGACAATAACAGGTTTGGGCTGATTTTGTATATCACTTTTCAGTGCTGATTCCTTAGCCATTATTTCTTTTAAAATATCTGTGAAAGCAGTATCTTCGCCAGCCACTTTTCCAGTCTCAACGTCGAAATTTTGCTTCAGAAAACTGATCTTGTTAAAAATCTTGGTCAGTGTTTCAGAAATGAACTTGGCTAGTTCAGTCCATAAATATTTCTTCTCGAATTTCGGACTGACGAATTCATCAATATGTTCCAAGTAGTACTGTAACGCTTGTTGGACCTTCAAATCAGGTATTTGAACATCTTTATAGATTTTATCTTCTTTCAGTGTTTTCTTCTGTCCCATTTTAGCAAACTTAGGTTTCAACACCATTATTTTCTCAACGAGTGTGTAGTATGGAGTCTTCTTTTTATTAGGGTCTTCATCGCTGGCTAGTTGCATGTGATTACTCTTTAATTTTGCAAACATCTTTCTACAAGACAACGGCGTTTTGTCACCCAATTTCGATGCGATTTCTTTCCACATTTCAGTTGAATTTATTTCTTTACGTCTATTCATTCTTAAGTAGTTAATATAGTGTATCAGTAAGGTTTTCTTCGTCTTTTTGGTCCATTTATTGACCGGTTTTTCGGTCTGAACTTGTAAATATGGCTGCATTTCACCGTTTTCAGACATAATTATTTTTGCGTTGCTCAAATCTCCTATTTCTTGGCCCTCTGGTATCACTATAATGCATTGGAAGTCATCATCTGTAATAAAAAAAAAACAAAACAACCCTTTAATAGCTGACTCTACTCTACAAATAGGAACATATTTCAAATAAAATGATACTAATACCTTCACCAGTGTACAAAGTAATAAATGAAATATTTTCTAAAGAAATCAATTTTATATTCGGATCAAAAATGACAATAATTACAAAACAAAGTGGTAGGTAACTCGCATAAACCAACAGAACTGTCTTCATTCAACTTCTAGTACTATGTAATCTGAAAGACAATTTACAATGTATGATAATGACGCAAAAAGGGAAATACTAACTAAGTCACATACACAAAAATGATAATAATGACAATTACGGGAAATAATTAATCATCTGTATTCCATCGACTGCTTATTTTTGTCTGTCCTAAAAGTCTACTCATCTAAAGAGTTCATCAATGTAAAAAAAAAGGATTTATTACACATTAGTGAATGCTTTATCAAAACGAAATGGATCTTTTCAATGAGTACCGCAACCACTTCGCAACCCATTACAAAAAATGCTTTCTAGATATAATTACCTTGCGCTTCCATCTTAACATTGCCGAGGTCTAATTCTTCATATCCATTAATCTCAATCTCCTGAACAGTTTCAACATCTTGCGACGTGTAAATATCATCGAACAAGTGGAAATACTTCCAGCTGATCTTCACTTCAGGATTCCTGGTTTTCATAGTCTTAAGTTTCCTGTAGGACTTCCGCAGTTCCAGTAGTTTGTCACTACACGCGTCTTCCACTTTACCTATCTCCGCGGCTAAAGCAGACCATTTACTCTTGTCTTCCAGATTACAATTGATATCATCAAAGTTTTGAGCGAAGTAATTTATTAACTGTTTGATCTCTTTAGCAGACCATTCCTCTTCATCGTCAGTATCTTTCTTACCGTTGCGTAATTTCGATTTAATAGCTCTGTAACCGAAAACCTTTTTGCAGTGAGCGTAGTACGGCCAAAGTATAGGTTTTTCTGGTTTGTTTATCTCTCTTTGCACATATTTTGTGTACACTTGTTTTAAATTTCTGAATCTGTGGGCGCACTGGGCGGCTGATATGCCTATATCTTTAGCTAGTATCTCCCACAGGGCTAGTTTCTTGCGGTTAGGCGATGCGAATTTTTCCTTGTTTTTCTGGTAGAACTCTAGTATTTTGAAGGATTTGGAATCCCCGGTTCGGCGTTTCGAGCGTTTCATGAAGCCTCTCTCGTCGTAAGATTCTTCATCTTCTGAGATGTTTTCATCGAACTCATGGTCGTCCTCTGATCGCGGGTCGTCTTTTTTGCCTGAAAATTATAGACATTTTATATGATTATGTGTAAAAATGCTGAATCATTATTGCCAATCTAAAACATCTAAAAATACAGTCAATAAGATCATGTCTAAGACACACTATCAAGTTGATCACTTACCATCAGGTGACCCACTTGCTTGTTTGCCTACCTTATCGTATAAAAAAGCATTGTTTAGACATCGGCAGTTCTCTTGATTTTACCGCTCTTACCAACAAAGACAGACCAAAAAATAAATTTAAATTTAAAAAACCCCCGACAAAAAAACCTATAAAAAGTAAAAAAAAAAATCTGGGCCTGGTCCTTTAATTAGTAACTATGTTAACCTTTGCGCAGTCGGATGACGTACCTACGGAGAGCCTACAAAATACAAACATCTAGCCGCGAACGATCGCTTGAAAACCTGCTTTCAAATAAAAATAGCCGCATTTAAATCGGTTCTACCGGAGCTCCGGTGCCACAGACATACAGACACAAAGCTACACATAGCGGTCAAACTTATAACACCCCTCCTTTTGCGTCGGGGCAAGGCGGGGGTTAAAAAAAGAGACTAGTAATCTCAATTTCTAAAGTAGGAAGATGAATAATTTATTTATTTATTTATTTACTTATTTATTTATTTATTTATTTATTTATTCATTGTATTTAACTCTTACCTCTATCACCGCCTTTATCTTGCTCTTGCAACTTCTCATAGCCCTCCAGGAGATGCGTGTCCATCCCATACACGAAAATGCAGTCAAATAATTCAATGTAGCGCCAATCTATCTGCAAGTCTGGGTTATCTCTCTTATCTTCCAATATAGACTTATAAAGCCCCGTCAGCTCGGTCCATTGCCTTCTAACAGCCACTACACTCCTTCCCAGTTTCTTCGAAATGGCCGCCCAGCACACAAAATAGCAAATAGAATCCTTAAAAACCTCGGCGTTCTCATAGAAAAACTGCACCACTTCGTCTATTTCTTCAGTCTTCCACTGCAAATCAAGCTCGGCCACTTTAAGGGTCTTCGTCAGTATCTCGTGCTGAACGTCTTTCGAAATTATGTTGTCAAATAAAATAGCCAACGGGGTCCGCGTACGCAGTTCGTATCCACCGTCTATGTATAGCTTTAAATGTTCATGTCGCAGCTCTTCGAATTTCGCCTTGCAGGACTCCGGGTTCTTGTCAATCAAACGTCCAACCTCGCTCCACAGAAAACTATTAGGGATGGTTTTATCGAGGAATTCTTGGTAGCAATCAAAGTAGTATTTAACGAGCACCATCAGTTCCGTGGAGTTCCATATGTGGTCGAATGTTTCTGGCGGTACTTGTTGAAGCGGCTGGTATGGACGCGTTACTGGGGCGACTCGCAAGTGTTGCGGTTCATGTTTCTTCTGAAAGTCCTCATCACCCTCATAAATTTGGTCAAACAGATGCATGTACGGCCAACTGATACTGTCTGGACCCTCCAAATTCCTCTTCTCCAAGAGCCTGATGTAATTATTCTTGAAATTCAAGAAGCGTTTGTGCCAGTAATCGCCATCTTCCACTCCCAGTTGCAAAGCTATACTTTGCCATAAGGTTTTTTGCTTCGCCTTGTAATTCAACCCTTTGTTTTTGAGGTACAAAGTTAGCATAGCTTCCACGTTACCATCACCAGACGTCTTGTTGACTTTCTTAACAACAACAATGCCTGCGTCGTCATTAGCTTTACTCACGGGTACGGACACTACAGCTTTCATCTGCGATTTTGCCTTTAAATTCTCAAGTGCATCATTAACAAATTTGTCATCGTGAAAAGCCTGATGGCAGAGTTGGTAATACGGCCACATGACATGAAACCCCTTTTCTTGTTCCACCCGCAATTGTATGTACTTCCTTTTCAAATTGCGAAGTTTCATCTCACATGAGTTGTGGTTCTTAGTCGATAGCATGGTCTTGCAAGCCACTGTCCATAAATGCCTTTTTCTTGTCGATCCAGCGTGAAACGCCGCTTTGTTGTCGACGTAGAATACTAGAAGCCTTTTGGTTTCATCGTCTGCCCATTTGTCCTTGGACCAAGCATGTTCCTCTTCCATAACGTTGTCATCTTCAGGTTCAGGTTCAGCACTAGATTGTTCTACAATGTATGAACCATCCTGTTGCAGTTGTGCTTCATGTGTCTGTTCTATATTCTCAATTGTCGTCACCACTCCTTGTTCGTTGCCTCCATCTTCTGAAACGAAAAATTCATTATTTTAATAATCATGTAAACCAGTGTCATAAAATTGTCATACGATATACAAAATAAATAATTATTTTATTCAGTTCTAATCTAACTACACAACAAACGATGATAATGTCTTTGTCTCACATTGACATAGAATTCAAAGTAATAATATTTTAAATTCAAGATCTAATTGGAGTATCTTTTTATACCTCTATATAAAAAAAATACACTTTTCCCGTTAAAATTTATTAAACGCACTCGCTACTCCACCTACACATAAAAAAGTAAAACTGACTTCAAACAAAAAAAAAATCCTCTAAAGCCATCAGTTTTATGGCCTACCACAAATATGAAGTTGGTGCTTCATTCAAAGAATAGGTAAGTAACGTTTTTAACCGACTTCAAAAAAGGAGGAAGTTTTCAATTCATCTGAATGTTTTTTTATGTATGTTCCCAGATTAATCGAAGACGGCTGGATCAATTCTTTTTTTGTTAGAAAGGGTATACTTTCTAGTTGTAGTAGGTTTACAAAATATATGAAACACAGGATATCAAATTTGAGGGTTGCCCTCGATTTCCCTGGGATCCCATCATCAGATCCTGACTTAGGACAAGGGGACCAACTAGAAAGCATACCTCTTCAAACAAAAAAAAAATTCGAAATTGGTCCCGCTGTCTTCGAGTAATCAGGGAACATACATAAATAAACAAATATTCCAACAAATTGAAAACCTCCTCCTGTCCTCAGTCGGTTAAAAACTGTCGATTTTCTTGCTGACTGTATATTTTAATAAAAACCTTGATTGTCATCGTCATCACTTAAAATGTTAACAACTAAAGGTCTCCCAAGAACATTTTCGCGTGCCAGCAAGGTATCTAGTACCTAGCTACCCGTACTGACCCATCTCAACTTACAACCGTGTATATGTATAGGTAGATAAATACAGCATACATTAACATATTAAGCATCCAAGACCCGAGACCAAACTTTCATATTCATCATACTAAATATCTGCTCCGACCTGGGATCAAACCCTGGATCTCAAGCTTCATAGTCGTTCTCTAACCACTAGACTATCCGGTCGTGACTAATATTCACATTGGGTTGGCCATTAAAAATGCCAAAACTTACCATCCACATAGAATAGGAGTATTTCTTCATTAGGCTGCATTTCGGTCTTGACCACAATGTGATCCATGTTGCTTGTTTGCCTGTAAAATTAAGATAAGTAAATTTATTTTGAAAACTACACAATTTTGCCATAATAATATCGCAACACCATAAAATATTCAGACCAGTCATGTGTTGAATAAAGTAGTGAACTAGTGACAGTGTTTGAAATTTGACAACAAACAAACGTGGCAAATTGTAAACATCCAAGGCAATGGCCATACAATAGCAAACTGACTAAACTTTATCACCACTACATTTAACAGCCGCTATTATTATACTCTAATGCACCTTTGCTCTTAGCCACCGAAGCTATCATCATCTTCTCGGTACTAAATGACAACCATGATACATCTTTGCTGAAAAAGCCATGAATAAATAACCATAGAGAATTACACCACTTAAATAAACAATTAAAAACCAGTGGCTCTGTGAGCTGTAGACCTCACAACCACATTTTTGGACATTTTTGTTCCTTATATAATTATCGGAACTGATCACAAAATTTCATGAGAATCAGTTGAAAATGCAACCTTTAGGGGAGAACAGTTGGAGACGGTGGACATACGAGAGCATTTTTGTCCAAGTTGAAACGGAGACTCTTTGCTCACTTTGTTTGCTTGGTAAATAAATAAGACACATCAGGATCTGTCTATCAAAAGGCATGGAACTTTTACTTACCAAGAAAATTCCTGTCTTTTGTTAAACAGGCTCCTGTCATTGATTGATTTGAATTGAATTAAATTGATTGATTGAATTCATTGAATTATACTTAATGAAATTAAAATAGCTCACATTCAGTTTTTATTTTGATGATTTATTTGGCGTGGTAACACATTTAACTTATTTTTTATTTTGTATAGAATTATACCTAGTTGTAGCTCGCTATCTATTTTACAGACAACATGATCACAATTCAGATATACTTAAGTGCTTCAATGTTCGTTCCTTTATTATTCATTATGTTATTGCTCTTTAAAGTTGATACCAAATAAATGCCAGCAACTAATAACAACTATAGTGTACTTACTTAAGTCTTGTACAGGTATATAAACTACAAAGTTCAAGTTGCAAGGACCATGAGTATTTTATACTAAATAACTGCTGTAATTTGACCATTATGGTTTGTTTTATTTTCTAGAGTCAGTCTGACCGCGACTGAATTTGGCGTATGAAATGGTTTTAAACATAACCATACCTACCATAATTAAAAGCCAATGATAAGTGTCGCTGCATTTTACAGGCAAGGTTATTGAAAATAAAGTACATGATTTGAGTCAATAAGTCAAGTTAGGACCATTTCTTCAATTCGGAGCTACAATGCCAGCAGTAGATGGTACTTAATTTTGTAACCACCTTCTCTATTATTATTCAGCGGATTTTCCAGTTACGGCCTAAATATTCTTGGAAGACTAGGTACAAAACAACTGTAAACATTCAATACATCATTTACTTACCAAAATAAGGTTTTAAACTTTGACAGTGGCGGGCGGCGGTCCGCCGGTTTATGATCTGAATTTTTGTCGGTTTCTTCACAAGAAGCGCAGCAATGCGGTGCACAGAACGCGTTTTTATTCTACATCGGCCATTTTGGAACACAGTTGCCGAGCAGAGCATCAAAAAGTCAGTTCGAGTAGACGCATCTGAGTAAAAAATATTTATTTTGGACGAGTTCGATTAAGAAATAAAATACTATGCGGTTAATTTTAACGGCCTTTAAGTTTCTTGAGTCTGTTAAATTTTATTTCCATTATTTCGTTACAGAGGAACTTTATTCCCATTTTTTTTATTACGGTATTAAAATCATAATTTACTGGCTACTTGAACAAATCTTCAAAAAGAAAATACATACAAGAACTAAAGTGTTAACAGTAACTAATAGTAGATTAATGCCCAGGCGTGGAAAGTGAGCAATTGCTGGAGCGAGAACTTAGTTTAAAAACACGAACCGCAGGTGAGTGTTTTTAATAAGTTAGAGTCCAGCAATTGCTATTCCAGCCGTGGCAGATATAGATTTTTTCTCAAACATTAAGAGGAAATAAGGATTTTTTAATTATTAATTAACTCTCATAATACAGCTAGCCAAAACTGCCATTGTTGCTATTTTTGGCAGTGTCTTAAATATTATTTATTGCAAAATATTACAATATCTGAGTCATTATTAACATATTTTATTTAATTAAATACTTAATAACTAACTAAATTCATTAGGTAATTTCCTTACCCCTGTTTTATAATAGTTTAACGACTAAATATTTCCATTGAAATTTAAGCGGTACTAAGCAGTATGCTTTAGTTAATAGTTATTCTCTGATTTTCATCACGGTGGACTTCTATACAACAAATGATCACGATTTTGTCACTAAAAACTATTAAATTAATATAACTTGCATAACTTTAAATAAGTCAAGACTTTGTGCGTTATTGTTACTTGTTTACGTATGATTTCATTCCCGCCATTTTTTTTAGTTAAAAAAGCATATTTTTCTTTTTAATACTGCCAAGCTATTTAAGACATTGATGAAAATGTTAAATTTCGAATAGAACGCCTGCATACAGCCACCGGTTTGGCTGAATGAGATATGTCACTGGATGTTACCATGGTCTATTTTACTTTTTAAAAAGTTAAAAACAAATGAAAAACAGTCCAGCAATCCGATTTATGGACAGGTAATCGCGCCCACAGATTAGAGAGACTATGTACAAGTACAGATGGGAAACAGGCCTAAGAACGGTCCGTCCGTAGAGATAGTTCGGGAGGGCACCACAGCACTCTGGGGGCGCCACTGTACCGAAGTGATGCGCCTCGTGCCTCTATGGATCGGTTTATGCCGATAATAGTGATGTCTCATATCGTAGTTTTACGTAAAAAATACCGGTAATAATGGTACTCGTCACAGCTGATTTCAAAATGTTTTGTAGGTTTAGAAATGAGCTGAAGGCCTCTGCGTCAAGCCAAAATTAAACGTATTCTGCCGCATAATAACAGAGACCTTCCGCTCATTCCCCTATTGTAAATAAAATAAGATATTGTATCGGATCAAAGCATAAATAATTTTATTAGCATTTTACATGTCATTCTTTTAAGTCTACCAGCGCTTTCGGAAAGACCATGATTGCCAAGAAGAATGCGCCGCAAGAAACTTGTCATAAAGTCCTTTTTTCTAAAAACAAGTTACATTAGTTCTTACAATACGTAACCTCGGATGAATTACACAAAGAAACCTCACTAATTTCATTACAAAAAAAAAACATGTTTTAGAAACAAGTGTACCTAAAAAATAATTATTAGAACAAATTTAATCCAGAACACTTTACTGGCACGTTTTAATTGACCAAGAAATGTATAGGGTCTCCAGATCAAATACATGCGAATATCAGAATTACAAAGGGATGTATAGGGTCCCAGAATTAATACTATAACATAATACTTAATCTAAATGACCGAGATGTATAGTATCCAAGGGTCAATTCAAATTAAACTAATTACACATATATGTATATAAACTGGAGATGTATATGGTCTCCAAATGTCAAATAACAAAAATTTATGAAATATACATTTCATGTCATCATGTCAGATAAATAAAATATTATTTTTGTCAATTAGCTATATAAAACAACGTAATTATGTCCTAATTAAGAATAACAAGAAACTCAGCAGGAAAACATGTTAACTAATAATAACATCAGATATGAATATGGATTGCAGAATGTGGATAATAGTTCTGGCGCTCGCTCGGGCTGCACGATGCACTCACAGCAAGCAAGAACGTTGGAATTGTATAGCCAAATGTATGAACGATAAAGTTTGTGCTGGGTTGTAAATCTGTATTTACCTGTGTAAGGAGTGTTAATTATATGGGGAGCTGAGTAAATATAGCTTTAATAGGAATTATTACTCACTGGTATTTAAGGCAAATATTAAAAATTCAAATAAGATAGTATTCTAATTGCAAAGTAAGCAATTTTGATTTGTGTTATAGCTAAGGCCCCGCCTCCGCCCTGGCCTTATCCCTGGACAATTGCCAGTAGCTGTGTCCCACATACCATAGACCCTATGGGACTCCAACACAAGACAGTAGATTTTATTTGTCGGCAGTCAGTACGTCTTTGTTACAGTTCTGCAAGGGGTGAGAGGATAATAAGAGCCTATGCTGTCCTTTTATCTAGGTACAGAAGAAAATCTACTTTAATTGGGTGTTTTATTTTCTGATTGATACATATTATTAATTATTGAAAGGATAGATAGTATATTAAAATATAGTCTCAGTTAAAGTTACTTTCATAAATTCCTGGTTCTAAACTTAATTGGACCCAAAAATAGCAAATTTCATATGTATATTCACCCAAGCAAAAACATAATAAAATAAATAAATAAATGTGTTTCTTGGGTATCCGTAGTCCAAGCTGCTGGACCTGCAATAGTAAACAGTAGAACATGATTTTCAGGTCGTGTGCACTACTAAAGGAAAGGTTTCAACCTGACACATATTTTAGGCGGAGCTGTTAACTACTCAGTGGCCCATGGGTACTGGGCACTTGGCACACGGTACCTTCTGTAGTGCCTAGACGGAAATTCTCTGAAACGAAACCAACATTTTTATATTTGGGCTATTGACACACATACGAGCTGTTCGATACGGATGATATTCATGACTTGAGTACAAACATTCATGTTTATCACACAAATGTCTGCTCCTAGCGGGGTTCGAACCCGCAATCTTTAGCTTCGTGATCAGGTTCACTGACAACCGGTAAGAAACTCAATGAAGTATCATATTTTAAAAAACAAAGTACGAATATACGGGTCGGGATAATTTCCAACCTCAAGTTAGGTTCAATGCGTCCGTTACGTGGCGTCTCCTTGCCGCGCTGCCCGAGCCCGGGTTCGCTGATCCTGCCGCATGCCGCAATCTAAAACAAATTATCTTTTGACTCTGGTAGCTTGATACTTCTTAAGTGCCAGTTTTTGCATAAACGGTAAATCATGACGAGATAATTTCTCTGAATATGATCCTTTGAATTTGGGCACGAAAAACGAGTGATAAAATTTTCCATTAAGTCCTTATGATGCAGTTCAGTGCAGGTCAGTAAAAAATCGCTTCGGATCATTTTTGTTATACACTGTGTATGACAGTGGGCGTCCAGGTTTGTGTTGATGACTTTAATTAAATCCCTGAATAGTATAACAAACCGCGACGTGGGATACTTTAGGTTAGGACCTTTTAAGAGATTTCTTTCTCGAGCAGCTATCCACCAGTGAATATCGCCATGCTGACTAGTTAAAATCGGGTTTTTGGATGACTGGCACTTAGTTTTTTGTAATAGTTTCCTAGATACAAATCCTGCAGTGAACGCTGATGAATGCACATTGATTCTTTCTTTACGAGTCTGCAGCAGCAGCAGCAGTGAGGGCCCTGCCGTGCCGGCCGCGACGGCGGCGGGACGGCTCGGCGCGGGGACGGCGGCCGGGTGGGCTCTGCTAGTGCCTGCGACAGGAGACCATGTATCGGTAGCATTTCGAGCGTTGCCTGTTTCAGAATTTAAAGGGATTGCCACCAATAATTCTGAAGTCAAAAGCGTGTCGCCTACGTCATCCTCACAGTTAGAGCCGGAGGAATGAGGGCCTAAAACATCACTGATCATTAAAGATTCGAAGGAACACGTGAAGGTGTACGGATCAGGTCTATTATTGCGATGATTGAGGGCTCTGATGCGACCAAAAAAAATTTCCAAAGGCAGGACCCTTTTAGGTTTCGAGTATAAAATAATTTTATATCTATATCTTTGAGGTCAGCCCAGATTTTGATGAAACTTTCCAAAGTTGTTATCCAGTTGTCAATAGTCTGGATGCGTTTACGGATAGGGTGACCGCGTTTCAAAGCATCTTTACTGGTCGAATCAATGAAATATATGTCTTTTAACATTTTGATGGCATCCTTCCAAAACGATACATGTTCGGAAGTGCCGTTAACTTCCTTAACCGGCCGGCATCTTACCGGGGGCGACGCCGCTGCGAGACCCGTTGACGCTGTCGAACAGCCGGTCGAAGAAAAGGACTGCTTCCGATGTATTTTTGAGAGTCTCGATGACTGCCGTGCCGTCGACGTATGTAGCTGAAACATTATATTTAACGGTTCACTCAGAGATTTTTTTTTATTCATGCCCTGGTCTTCTTTAAATGCGTGTGTCGTATAGCGTGAATGTCTATTTCCCGAGATTTATTTATTTATTTAATATTAGGTCACACACTGTAGTTGGTTGATGGTTGCAGTGAGGGCATTTCCATACAAAAGGAACCGGGTTGCATGCCCTAGTTGCAGTGCACGTGCGGACGTGCGGTACGATGGGCCGCCTTGCGCGTGTGGTTCGCAATAGCGGCGGTGATCTCTTCCTAACACCCACCAGGTGACCCGCTTACTCTTTAGCTTACCCTTTCGATACCCTGTAATTTGACCGACAAGTACGCTTTGTACACATATCCAAGTTTTGTTCTCAAAAGGACGTAAATACCGTGCTCAAACTGTTACATACGTTTTTAAGTTAGGTTAGACTTGAGGCCACAAGAAAATTAAAATGCTACGGCGGGGAGCTTTTAATGTGTAATTTCGTAAACAAATTGTTTGCCAAATTATGTGTTCTCAAATACCTTCTAGTACCCATAGCACAAGCTTTGCTTGGTTTGGGACTAGTTCAATTGGCCACCACTATTAACATACATAATTTCCATTAAGATTTTGACCTGATAAGCTAACAAACAAACACTTTCTTTTACCATTATAATATATGATCAAACGAACTTAACAAGTGAAGTTCGATCGATTATATGAGTACGCTTCTTTCGAAGATATAATAAATCACAATGTAGTCCTTTAACCTACTAAGCAACTTTCGCACGTAATGGGTAGTAAAACCAGTGACTCAAATAGCTTTTTCATCCCACGCCATACATTTGATAAAACATAATGTACATACACTTAAAATTACCATATTTCGATGTTAGTTTAGCAATCCCGCTGTCTTCTCGCTGAGAACTTACGTGCAGTTCTTTACTTTCATTTTCTTTATTTTTGCTGAGATGACATGTTCATCTGTTAAAATTTAAAACCAATGTGAGAACCATTAAAAAAACATCTAGAAACCTTTATCTGTAACATCAGATGTTGTGAGCTCTTCGTCAATAAAGATTTATACAATACGTTTTTTTTTTTATTCCAAGATTTTTAAGTAAGCATTCCTTAGGTCAGATATATTTAGTTTCTCTAATATACTTGTATTCTAATTAGCACAATTTATGAGATATTGAATATTTAATTTTAATCAGTTTTGCTCACTTATCTATTGTAAAAGGTTTTTAACATGTAAAGAACATTTTTTTTAAAGCTAAGGAGTGTGTCGCTTAACTTCAAACTCAGATAAATCCACTCTAACTCCTTGGGATATCATTTAAATAAAATCATTTTAAATAAACGGATCACTCACGTATGTCAGTCGAGTGTAGCCCCACATGTTCCGGTCTAATCCGTAGACCTTCCTCTTGGAGCACACGCCATGCCGGCAACATATCGGGCTATACTCGACTGACATACGTGAGTGATCCGTTTAGTTCACTATAAATACTTATATTTTTTTGCATTGAGAACCTCCTCTTTTTTTGAAGTCGGCTAAAGAGTATTTGTTGTAGGTACGTAGTTTATTTATATTCCCAATGACTATATATAAATTTCATCACAAGAATGATGTTGACTTTATCAAATAAGAAATGAAATGCCATTTTACTGACTACATCTAAGATTAAGGGTCTGTAGTACCATTCTTACCTCGATAATATCAGTCCATTTAGTAACTTTTCCTTTAAATACCATGTCCTTAGTTAACATGTTATTTCTTACACATTTTATCTGGTGGGGTGGGTCGTAAAACATGTAGAGCTTGTGGTTTTTAATTAAGAGAATTCTCTAGAACAATAAAATTATAATTGTATCACAAACTTGAGACCAACGTCCTGCCGTCCTCCCTAGCACTTTTAAAGGACACGAGTGACGGAGGTGACGAGGATGCAAAGATATCGGTCGAATATCTGTACCTACTTTCAACGAAATATTGCACTTCTACACGAATAGGGATCAATGATCACGAGAACTAACTTTCTCTGGTAGAGGGGGAGGGGGGGGGGGGGGGGGAACTTGACTCTTTAACAAAATAGTACATTACTACAGAGGCCGGCAACCCCTTTTCGCGTCGAGGTGTGTATAGTGCTTTTCTCAAACATGCAATGAAATAAAAAAGAAACAAAAATACGTCAGACGAGGCTGTATGGACTTATTTTCCCTTGCCTGTCCCTTATTGGAGAAATTAAAAAAAAAAAGTTGTCAACTTTGCCTCCAAAATGATTAGGCAACTTTTTTTTCTCGGTTTGAGTAGAAATTTTTACCTCTAATATTTAAATGAAAATATTTTAAATACGTATTTCTGTAATTAAATTTGCTATTTAAAATGATTGGATTTTTAAATAATGTGTTATTATGTTCATGTCGATTTTATGTAAATAAAACTACAAAATGTAGCAAGCAATATTTTTTGTTTTTTTTTATAATAGGCGTAGTGGCAGAATGTCATAACGAACCAAAAAGCAAATATGGCGTATAGTTTTTTTTTTAATGGCTCAACGCCTTGATGCTGTGTCACAAATATAGTGGAATGAAAATTAAAAAAAGAGCATCTTGCCGGCCTATTTCATTGCATGTTTTAGAAAATATTAGCATTTCATAGCTAAATAAACGCAAACGAACGAACGAATTCTTTAATCGAAAAATGATCTGCAAACACCTTCAATATTTTTAAGAGACCTCAACGATACCGTACGCTATGAGGTAGACAAGAAAAAAAAATCACTTAAGTTCAATTAAGTGTTTATTCCAGCAGTTTTTCGGCCCACTTATCAAGTATATCCATACAAAATTACAGCTTTCTAGTGCCAGTAGTCTCTCTGCTGCGCCGTGTGCCGCGGACAGACAGGCAGACAGACAGACAGACATGACGAAACTGTAAAGGTTTCGTTTTTGCCATTTTGGCTACGGAAGCCTAAAAAACCGGACAAGTGCGAGTTGGACTCGCACACGAGTGTTCCGAACAAAGATTTCCCTGCTTTTCCTCCCAACGTTTAAATTTGTCCAGTGTTAGCAGAGCCCTGCTCCTAAGCAAAATATATGCAGTGCGGGGTCACTTTATATTGGTCAGTGACACATACCGACAGACCTAAAAATTTAAGATTTTGAGAATTTTCTGGGTGGTTGTGCTATAAGAGCTACCTTCATGCCAAATTCCAAGTTTTTAGGACAACTGGAAGTACCCTTTAGTTTTTCAAAGTACGGCAATTTGTACGGAAACGACCTTTTTTTTAATTACTGTATCTTTTGATTGCGTTGATTTAGAAGCTTGATTTTTTCAGAGCTTTAAGGGACTGCAGGTCTATTTGATATTGATTTCGGCTTGCTAACTCCACGCGTTCCAGAGAAAAAGGGTCTTGACAGACAGACAGACGGACAAAAAAGTGATCCTACAAGGGTTTCTTTTGTTCCTTTCGAGGTACGGAACCCTAAAAACGGAAGAATCTTAAAATAAAATTATATCTATTGGACATCGAACTCTTATCGCACATGTTAAATATTTTACTACGGGCATTAATTTGCAAAAATAGTCAGGCTCCATACAAACTTAGTACCAGAAACACCGGAATGAAGTCACACTTCACAACGATTTTCAAACGGGGACATCTCCATTTATGAACAGTAGAAATATTTCAAAAACAAATTTTTTGGGGTTTGTGAGCTGTATTAACTGTAGTACTCCATGAACATGGCGAAAGTTGCCTATTACCTATTCGCGCGTTCTGGGCCACGTGAATTCTTGTTTCTTGTTGTATTTCTTTGATGCAACGCTGAAACGTGCTCCCCTGGTCACATATTAACGCTTTTGGAATTAGCCCCGTATCTGCCACAGCTTCCACAATATCCTGTAACAATTTGTTTGTTTGTAAAATAAAATTGCATAGTTGATGCCCGCGTGGCCAGGAGTTGGACTCATGATCACTGTAGAAACCAACGGTCTTACATGCACAGTTATATAAAAAATAATGATCACGTTTCCCTGAGATAGGTGTTACAGAGGTCAGACAGATGACAGTCGCTCCAATATAATAACCTGACCTGCCAAATCTGGGATCATGATCATAAGACTCTTTCCAGTAATCCGAATGAAGAAACGGGAAAATGAGCTAGGAGAATGATGAATCTAATATTTTTGTGATATTCTATTATTCATTACCTTAAGAATATGTTTCAGCGTCGATGCCGGGGTAGCTCCTTCACATAGATAAAATGATATGCTTTGTCGCCAAGCGGTACAAATTCCTCGGATCATGAATACGAGAGCGCGGTCACAAAGTTTTTTTTCGGCTTGTTGACCGAAATTCACGAAGCCGTCAATGTGGTCTTCGCACTCCACAAATGTCAAATGTGGCATAATCAAAAACGATGGAGCAGTATTTCTTCTTTAGGTCCCATGTTCTTACTCTTTCTTTCAAAGACGCCATAACATTCTTGTTTATTCCAGGTTTTACAACTATATGTTGACAAAAGGTATTTAAAGTCCTTCTAGTTGGGAGTATAAACATTTTTTGTAATAGTTTATAACCCTTTGGACTACGCTTTAATAAAGACAGAGCCCTCATTTTCTCCACAGTGGAAAATCGCCTTTTTTTTTACATGCTTATTCGCATTATTTGCTTGGATTGCAAACAATTTTTGGGCACAAGGAGTCATACGTTCTACTATCGCTTTAAAGGAATTACTTTCAGCAAGTTGTTCTGCCTTTTCAATTCTTTCTGCGTAGTCAAAAATGACGCGACGCTTCGATTTTAATATTTTGGAGCATTTTGAATACATTTTTCTGCACTTGGGTGTTAATTTCTCAATACTCCTCACAATTCGTTGCCCTGTGAAATATGTAACATATTATATATTAATATCTGTGCCGTTTTGGGCAAATGGGATACTGCTTGCCCGTTTAGCCTCTCAGAAACCATCTTGGGGTGAACACAACAACACACCAAAGTTTAATCGCAATCAAGTGGTTTAGGAACACGAATTGCCGCCCTCTCGTTGTGCCGCTTGCCTGTTTATCTACTCAGAAACCATCCGTGGGAGTACCTACTTGCCACAACACACCAAAGTTTAATTGCAATCGGATGAATAGTTGAGGAATGCATAGCGGACGAACAAAACAACAAATTTGAATTTGTATCAATCAACATTCACACAACAAAATATAATCAGCAAGAAAACCTCAGTTCTAGTGATTTTATTTATCACAATAAACAATAATTTTACTATAAAGGATCAAATGATTCTGTGTGATCAATTTAATATTGAAGGAGATATAAGCGATTACTTCGTCACTGGAGTGTATTTTTCAGGGTTCATGTAAGTACGTATACTGTAAGTATGTAATTATGTGAGTTAAACTGTTATTATGTGAGTTTCTTTGTTGCACTGAAACTCGGGAACAGTTAAACCAATTTTGATGATGAGGATATCATTAGATTCCTCATGCTTATGCCTGCCCGTGTGGGCTAGGTCACGATTCATAAAATTACTCCATGTAGACAAGAGGACCCCCGGCAAGGATATAAAAAAAAAAGTAGTCTAGTGACAATGAAAATGACCTCATCGTCTAGAGCTCAGCTAGCAAGTTTAAAAAAATATAACACTTATACCATTATCGTTAAGGGTTTTGAGAAACCTATCCAACTACACTATGGGGTAGACGAGAAAAAAAAATCACCCCCACTTTACGTGTAGGGGAGGTACCCCAAAAAAAAAAAGTTTTTATTCCAGCACTTTTTCGGCCCTTTTAACAAGTATATCCATACAAAATTACAGCTTGGTATACCAATAATCTCTGAGATATGCCGCGGACTGACAGACAGACAGATCAGACGGACATGACGAAACTATAAGGGTCCTAGTTTTGCCATTTTAGCTACGGAACCCTAAAAAGGGTGTTTCCATACAAATTGCCGTGGCATAAAAACCTATATCCTATAGGTTATCTTAGAAGCTTGAAATTTGACATGAAGGTAGCTCTTATAGCAGAAACAATGAAATTAGTCTGAAAATCTTATTTTTTTATGTCTGTCTGCATATGTCGATGACCAATTATAAAGTGCCCACACTGCACGCATTTTGCTTATTAGCAGGGCTCTGCTAACACTGGACAACTTAAAACATTCGGGAAAAGCGGGAAAAATCTTCAAGACTCGTTTCTCGTGATAGACGAACTATTTACATACCTACAAATTTGTGCGGAACCCTCGGTGCGCAAGTCCGACACTCAATTTTTTTATTAAAATATGCGCCCTTTTCAATGTCAGAGTGGTTGTCGTCATTGGCAAAAAGTGGCAACACGAAAAATAATAAAACAAAAAATTGTAATGAAAACATTTAAAACACGACTGCATCGATTAAGTCAAACTGAAAAATAAAAAATTAAATTTATACTGCTAAGTACCACGTATTGGGTAGTGCAGTTGGGTACGATAGTTAGGTTAGGAATACGTGGTAATTAGCAGTTAAAATTTAATTTTTTACTTTTCAGTTCGACTTAATCAATGCAGTCGTGTTTCAACATTTTAATTATTTAAATTCGTCGTTTAAAAGCGACTCACTGGGGCGATTGGTTGCCTCCTGAGTCACAACTGGTGCTCCAGATGCGGTGGGGGCAGGGTGTGGGAGTCCCGGCGGGGCCGCGTCGCGAACCGCGGTGGCTGCCCCGGCGCCGGGCGCAGCGACCCCACCCAGTGTTACTCTTGGCTCAATTGTGCTGAAAGGATCTGCAATTTCAAATTGATTTTCTTGGTGACTAAAGTTCAGATGGAAACACGTTCAATTTGGGCTAAGGAACTGAATGTTTTGTCTTTTATTTAAAATCTCTACTACATGTAAATGTAAATATGTATTTCAATATCGAACATTGATATATCGAATGTATTAGAATAAGTATTGAATGTATCAAATTTGTTTATGTACTAGCCGTTGCCCGCGACTTCGTCTGCGAAGAATTCGTTTATCGCTATCCCGCGGAAACTTTGCTTTAAAAATTTAACATACTAGCTTAATTAAAGGACCAGGCCCAGGCCCACAAATTAAAATTAAATTTTTTATATATTTTTAAGCTCGAAATACGAACCATTGGCCAATACATACCAAGATTTTCTGCAGAAATTCTTGATCCACCAACTTGAAATCCAGTGCTAGTTGGCATTTCTGAAAGATATTTACAAAATTCTAAATGGAGATTTTGTAAAAATGACCCAGATAAACCAAACCATCTATATTGCTCATCACACTAAAAAGTACTGGCTAATAAGTGAAAAACTAGTTAAGTAATTTAAATATTTCAACAAGCTAACTATCTATTTCTACCTTTTACGCATTCTAAAAAACTACCAGGCACACTAAAAAATCTACCACCTTACATGTGTATTCGAAATTTCAGCTCAATCTGTCGAGTAGTTTCGGAGCAAATTGACTGTGACAGAAGGACGGACAGACAGACAGACGCAAGAGTGATCTTATAAGGGTTCCGTTTTTTCCTTATGAGATAGGGAGCCCTAAAAAGTAGTACTATCCATTTGTAGTATACCAAAACCTTCTCCAGAATGTAACAAATACTTTTCTCTTTTCACAAACGTGGGATAATCGCGGCCGGACAAACATACCTACATACTCGTACATACAAACATACGGGTCAAACTGAGAACATCCTTTTTTCTTGAAGTTGGTTAATAAAATCGGTTCATCCGCCAAGTCTCCATGAGGGAACATAGATTTCAGACTAACATTCAACAGTATTTAGCTTTGCTGTATTTGGGTACAAAATAGGCTGAAGTCGAGAGCCCAAAAAAGTTCAAGTTATTGGTATTGCATGTTGTTAGGGCTCCGTTGCCAAATGACAAAAATATCTACAAACTATATTCCACATTACATGAAAAATAAAAGTGCGCAGGCATTCTCTAAATACGTTCTTATCTAAGTCTAAATTAATTTCCTACTAATTAGATCAGGATTACCAGACTGACTAGAAAGTTTCAAGGTTTTGTTGGGATTAAATGCATAACTGTGATCATGATTTATGCTTTTTTCATTGAATGCTATCTCAACAGCAAAGATAATAAAAAATATTAAAGTAGTATTATATCACGAAGAGTTATTTACTGTAATTAATGGGATTATTAGTATTAATTGTAAAATAAAATAAACCTACCATCTGCCTTGGACCATTTTCTTTTTTGGTGTACCAACTCTGCACTACTTGTTTGTACTGCGACAGCATAGGAATGATCGCCTACTGTCTGGACAGCTAAAATGTTTGAAAAATACTCTTTAAATCCTATCTTACAGATATAATAAATAGACACTGACTGTGTGTGTGAGTGCGGGCCGAACTCGTTCACCAAGGGTTCCGTACCACATAATATATTTTTTAATATATTTGTACAAGCAAGGTTTCACAGCACAAATAAAGTAAAAAATCAGAAAGTCGTTGAATTATTGTTGTGGCATAGGTACAATGCCGTGAGATCTTGCTTCTTGACAAATTTCATGATTCTAGGTCAAGGGGAAGTACCGTATATTGTTTTGATTCCGTTGGGCATGAATGGAGCATAAACAGCGATATCTTTTGATTGCATTCATACTTTCATGTTTTCCTGAGAAAAAGGGTCTTGACAGACAGACAGACGGACAACAAAGTGATCTTATACGGGTTCTTTTTCTTTTATTTATTATAAACATTACATTTCATTTATTTATTATAAGCATTTTTGTATTTGTATTTGTATTTGAAAAAAAAAGACCAACAAGATCATGGTGTACCATGTACATGTATATGTACTGAATGTGTACATTCAGTTAAATGAACGGGCAGGTGTTACCCTAACACAGTAATGAGACATTATTCATAAGTTGCAAAAGTATGACCGACTTTTGTCATTTCAAGTCCTTGATTAATTTACAATAAATTTCCACATCAATATTTTTCTTTTCTATACATGCTTTACAGGCACCCAAATTCAGGATCAAGTTCAAAGAATGAATACTTACAGACAGTAACAGGAACCGTGGGGTTCCGAGTCAAAATTTCTTCTTTGGTGAATAACATAGGCCAAGAAAATGGAACTCTCGTTGCACCATTGAAGAATTTCTCTTCGAAGTGGAGTTTGCAAACCTGAAATTTACAAAGATTTTGTATGTTGTGTTAACCTTAGAACAGCTGTACTAAAGATATTCACGCCGCGCCATGGTGAACGCATACAGTTAGCTGCACAGTAACCTCTGTTGTATGAAAGTTTAAAAACCACTGAGGTTACATTTCTCTGCTGCTGACCGCACAGTTATCGCTCGGCGACGAAGGCCGCTCCTATAGGGTCAAATAACTCACGCAAGAATTGCGATCAACGCGGTCCCGGTGTATAAGTGACGACGTTAATCTCGAGCTGCGAGGCGACAAAAGGTCGATGCACACTCGTTCCAGCTGCTTGCTGCGGGGCCACCAACACATGCTGGCTGTTTCCGACGTGGATGAGCAGCCGTTGACGAGGAACCTTCTTACACGAGACATGCCGGAAAACACAAAAACAAACACACAAAACACAACTGAAATTAATTAAATACACTATTCGTAGGCAGCTATTCGCTTGTTGTTTCTGGTTCTGCAACAAAATGTGAAGATTTGTTAGTTTTAATAATATTTTCGTTCGCAGTAAAGTAAATATTTCTCTCTCGAAGTGAAATAAGAAACATTCCGAAAAGAAATGTCAACCTATATACTTACCTAAGTATTCAAAATTGAACCGAAAATTAACGGTCTTTGTTTCATTATCTAAAATGTGAATATTGTGTTAATTTTTATTTTACTTAAACAGAGCTCATTAATAATAAATTGAAACGTACTCAATTAATGTAAATTACAATCAGACAATGATTTTTTATCGATCTTTCAATTTTAAAATTGTGATATCTCTTTAGTGCTGGCATCACAACAGCAAGATTTAAAAAAAAACTTGCTGTCATGGCCCATGTCCTCACCGACCTTGGGGACCTTTCAAACTAAAAAGAACTCTATGTCATGAACATAAGAGTGATATTTCATATGTCAAAAATATGGCATCTCTACGGTCGGGACAAATGTATGGCTGTTTCAAGCCCGTGATCGCGCCTGCAATGTAATGCGGCCGTCAACAAGGCACTTCGTGTTCTGTTAATTCGAGTAAACATTTCCGACAATGTTTGAGAAAACCGTATTTAGTTAACCTCTTTTTGTCCCTAGATTTTCAAACGAAAGTCTCATTCTATCACCTTTTGTTAGAAAAAGACTTCCGCTCGTAAATTGTAACTTGTAGCTTTATAAAACACGGCCCTGCTGCCCTAGCGCAGTAAATTTTAACTAAGTATGACAAAAATCTTCACTGTGTAACAAATGAGCAAGTGCAAGAGGAACAAATGCTTTATGTCGTCTATAAACGTTAATATAATTATTATGCTGTTGTGTTTGAAGACTATTTTTTGAAAACCCTCCCTTTTCTCACACAAAGATGTTCGTATCAATTTTGCCAAAATTTCGCACGTAATTACCGGATGACAGATAGTTTGGTGATTGACGACCGGATGGCCTAGTGGTTAGCGACCTTGACTATGAAGCTTGAGGTCCCGGGTTCGAATCCCGGTCGGGGCAAATGTTTGTATGGTGAACACGAATGTTTGTTCTCGGGTCTTGGATGTTTAATAGGTATATAAGTATGTACTTATCTATATAAGTATGCTTATCCGTTGTCTAGTACCCATAGTACAGACTTTGCCTAGTTTGGGACTAGGTCAATTGGTGTCAATTTGTCCCACGATATTTATTTATTATTATTATTTATTTATTAGATATTGTAAGTAAATGCGGCATAGGAATGTGGATAAGAGCTCCTTGACGGTCAGGTATTTTTATGATGAGATGAATATGAAAAGTTTTATCCGTGTTTTATCAGACAATTTATACTTAAATTGACTTTTAATAATAATAATCACTAAAACCACTTTCTACTCTTTTGTCTCACAATACAATGCACTGTACTGCAGAGCTAGGAAGCTATACCTATTATTATTATATCCTACCGAGACTTTTCGTTATTAGAATATGAATGCTATGTCGGACTATTCTTTAACTGTAAGCAACTCTGTATAAACTGTCAGGGCCGTGTTTTATAAAGCTACAAGTTGTAATTTACAAGCGGAAGTCTCTTTCTTACAAAAGGTGATAGAATGAGACTTCCGCTTGTAAATTGTAACTTGTAGCTTTATAAAACACGGTCCTGGTCGCTTTTTACCTACCCAGTGAAACCGACAACATAATCTCGGGCGAAGCAAACAGATACAAATCAGTCGTGATCGTGAGGTAAAAAAATGAAACTAAAATGTTGTAAATACAAGTTTTTATTCATGACTTCCATCAAAATAATTGGAAACAGAAAAGGTAGTCTTTATTTTCAGAAAAAATGGCAAAGTTTTGTTCTTTTAATTAAGTAAATACTAAAAATATTTTATAACTCGTATTTAACGGAGACAGTTGTTGATGAATTAACAAAAGTTTATTTATTTACAAACGTTTTTAAATTATTTTTGGTATCGAAGTATTATGTAAGTATAGATATTTGAAGAAGATATATATAAGATTGTTTTTTTTTATATACCAGGCTTTAGCTAAGCAAAGGCTATTCGCTTTGGCACTGTCTTATATTGCTTAAATAAATATAAAGTTGGTCTCATAGATTATATCTTACATTATGTTGTCTATTAAAAATATAAAATGTATGATATGGAAACATCGACATCTATTATGGCTATGTGTGGCAACCGTCATTTTAATAAAACTACTCTACTCAATAACAGAATAATCATAAGCACCAAGAAATAAAATAGACAACAAAAGCCCAGCGCAAAACATAATATTCTGAATTCTAGTAAGTTAATATCCCACAAGCTCATTTGTTTAATTTATAAACTCACACGAATCAATTAGGTACATTGAAAGAGTAAGCTGAACGCAAATTAAAAATAAAAACGTATATCTTACCAGCCACACTATATGAATACTCGCATATATGTATAGCCATACCATAATAGCATACCTACATACAAAATCTTTTTCAGGTAGGTATTGTAGTCATTTTATGTTATCTGCAATATAAGCTTCTCTTTACTTTATGCAAATTTATGTCGTGTCAATTGATTTACATAACTGATTATAGGTACATTTATTTGTACAAACATTATTTCATAAAAGCTGAATGCTAAAGTTGAAAACGTACAAACTGAAATTACAATAATTTTATTCTACCTACTTATCTATGGCGTCAGACATGAAAAAAGACTTTATACAGTTTGGGAATGGGGAACATCGAGAGACAAAATGTTTATTGTCACCATTGCGGAACACTATCCCTATTTATGTACTTATTAGTTATTAGATGACTCGTGAGAATATTTTCATTCTCGATGTGGTCGAAGTAGCAGCAAGCTTACAATTATTATGAAGTGGTCATGATCACGGGACACATTTTTTTGCAAAAAAATTGATTACAGTAAGAAATAATATAGTATCAAATTATTAGTAAGTACAGAAACTGTCGTTAACCCTTGTTAAAGGGACAATGAAATAATCAAATCAAATGAATATTTAAATACAAAAATACACAGACTTAAATATTTTTGTAAGGATCACCGTTTGATTGGTAAAATTGACAGGAAACGTTACGAATATTAACATATATGTGTATAACGTTTACCACATTTATCTAATTACATTACGTGTAATGTTAACAAAGACAATATTGATTACGTTTTTTGTAAATGTATAAAACGTAAGCTGCTTTAAGATTCCTTAACTATTACACGCTAATTAACTATCAATCGAAAATTCGGTCTTTTTTAATAGAAACATAAAAAGCATTAAAAAATACACGAAAAGTTTAAAATGACCAGCATTTTAAAGATATACTTAAAATTACATGCTTTATAAACATTTACATAACTTTACAACACAAACTATAAATGGCACTACGTACGGTTACATTCACTTAAAATTAAGTACGTCAAAACGTTGCACACATATCTTAATATCAATATATTATACGTAATACCAAAAAATATATTCACAATACATTATTTACGCCAAAAAACTTCACTGGCATAAATTATTTACCTACGAATTATAAGCCAAAAAAGATAACTAATAAACCTTATAAAACGTCCCTTTTTATTAATACTATCATTTATTTAAATATAGGTGCGTTTTTTAAACACAAAAAGCGTTCTACACATGACACAAGAATTTGTTCGAATTCTTAGTTGCCAGTTATTTTTTAACTGTAATTAGGTCATTATAGTTCAAACGGAAAAAGGCCCTTAACTAAAACGGAATTGTGTTATTAAAACAAACAACACCAAAATACCTTAACCGTTGATTCCTACATAGGTATTTTTTTATTTGTTTTGTGTATGGCAGTTATAGGAGTCGCTCGATGTTATATTACTGTATTTTATTTGAAAACACCAACAAACAGTGTTTTTTCACTTGGCCAGTTACCCGTTATCCCGTTTTTAGCACAATTAAAGCTAAGCTCATATTACACTACTATTATATAAAAATGCTCAAGCAACAGATCTTTTCGAGACTCAAACAGTCATTTTTCTTTCCCTCAAGCATAACGGTCAGTGCATATTTTTAAATCTTGGTAATAGTGTGATTTACACAAAAATACAACACATAATAACTTGCCACGTTGCTACGAGCGTTCTTTTAAAAGCACTTTTGTTCTTGATGCTACCAACTGTCAGTCAGTGGCACTTTATGTTGGCACACATGGATTTGCCCGCCAGATTTAATACGCATTAGCACACTTCAGTTCAGGCATACATTTAGGAACGCTGAAGCACTTCTATCACGTCAAGCATTTTCAGTTCCTTTTTACCATACTTCACATTTGTGTTTGGGATTCATTTTCGAACCAATTGGGCAATGGAACTCTTCGGAAAATTCTTTCAGGTTGGAAATAGGGCCGATAACTCTGTATTTAGCGACAGTGTGGTCATCCTTTTCTATTTGCATTTTAGTAGCCTCCTTAGTCATTGAAGAACACCATACCTGTAAATAAAATTGTGTGTGGTGAGATCTATGCTTTATTTTTTCGTGGTGTCTTTAGAATACTACTTATATTATTACAAAAAGCATAACTCGATGACAGTATAGGTACCTACTAGAAGTTGAAAATTTGCTACTACGTAAGACTTTTTAAGTTTTTAAGTTGTATGGATTAACGTTTCTTTTTCCTTTCAAAATCCAAAAAACAAAACGACAAGAGAGTGTTTGGGGGTAAACCGGGATGGTGTCAGTCAATTAGTTTCTGTGCTTAAAGTTGTAAACGACAAGATGTAAAGTGTATTAGGTATACAGTAAATTAACGTGCCCAGCAAATGAAGAATTCAATAGGCCGCCGTAAAGTACACTATCGCTTTACGGAAGGCATGAGCAGCTGACAGGATGTGACCAGGACAGACGGACGACTCTGACTGTAACGGGACTTTAATTACAGAAAAACAACGGATATGGCTGTATGGACTTAGTTTCCTTTGCTTACCTCGTGCTATGGATGAATTATTAAAAAAAAATAGTTTAACTGTTTCATTAAATCGTTTATAACGTAGTTGCGAAGTAGGTATTTCTAAATTTAAAGTATTTGGCAACTGTTTTTACGAGAACAGTGTGCGCTTAATAATGACTTACTTGTGCAAACGATATGAAAAAAAGTTGCCGATGGTTGTACTTCAAGCCCGGCAGAGTAACGTTCTCTTTGGCCTCCGTCCGGCTGTAATCCACGTAAGCATGGAATGATGCCTTCAAACCTCCATTATCTGCTATATTTTCACCTGTAATAAAATAATAATGCAATGCATGCATAATCACGACATTAAATTAAATGATACGAGTATGTACACCTATTTTAAATAAGTACTTATGTATAATTTATTTTAATGTGTGTTGAAAGGGTATTTTGTTAGCGTATTCTCGTTTTGATGTTGTTGATGGTGCTATGGCGATGTTATATGTTGTCTTTGTAAGATATTCTGTTCCATGACTAGATGGCGCTGGGAGTCGCTGCAAGTTCTCTCCCTGGATGACAGATGGCGCCAAGGCCAACACCTCTTTTCAACTTCTTGTATAGAATTAGACTTCCACTTGTATCACTACTAAGTATCACAAGTTAGGAGCCGGTAACAGTACGCCGAGCACCAAGTTTTCGAATCCTGCGTAACGTTACGTTATCGCATCGAAATCAAGAAACCCGTAATAAACTTTAGTTCCAAATACGCTCCCGGGCAGGCGCTGTTCCAAACGTCATACAAATTTACCGATAACGCAGGATTGGAAAACTTCGTACTCGACCCTCAAGCCTCTGGTCTTTACGAGTTATCAACTTACCTAACGTCTGCTTGCCATTTAAATGCTGTCCCTCCATAGAGTAGTCGGAATACTGCTTCTGAATGCACTCCGCGCGTTTCTTGAACCGGCTTATGGTAGCGTTGTTCCACCATTGGTTGAGATTTCCGAACCTGTACAGTATTATGTAGAATATAATATAAATAAAATAATGAAGAAAACCGCATCGAAATCGGCCTATCCGTTTAGGAGCTATGATGCCACTGACAGATGTACACAGATACACATGTTAAACTTATAACACTCCTCTTTTTCGTCGGGGGTTAAAAATGGGTGATGGATGTATCTGTGTATGTAGCATCACAGCCCCCAAACGGATGGACCGATTTTGACGTGGCGTATTTTAATCGAAAGCTAGTTTAATCGAGATTGTTCCTAACTAAGTTTCATCAATATCGATTCAACCGTTTTTGAGATATTGCCTTTTGAATCCCCGACCCAACAAGCGAAGTGCTATAAGTTTAACATGTATATTTGTGTTGTCAGTGGGATCATAGCTCCTAAACGGATGGGCCGATTTCGATGCGGTTTTCTTTAATCAAAAGCTTCAATCATAGTGAAATAAAACGGATCACTCACGTATGTAAGTCGAGTTTAGCCCGACTTGTTTCGGACTAATTCGTAGTCGTAGTTTAATGGAGATGGTTTTTAGCTAAGTTTCATCAGTATCAATTCAGACGTTTTTGAGATATTTAAATTAACATGTCTTGTTTGTAGGCAACCGGCATTTATGCCGTATGTGAAAGGGATAACGGACAAAGTCGGTACAGTACTAGGCAAGTACTCTATAAAAACTGTGTATACGCCGCTATCCAAGATCACGAGCCATGTCAGATCACCAAAAGATGTTGTACCTTTCCAATCACCGGGCGTTTACAAGATCGACTGCAGTTGTGGGAGCTCTTATATAGGGCAGACGAAGCGCACCATAGCTGAAAGAGTCAAGGAGCACATCGCAGCTGTCAAGAATCGTCAGGTGAACAAGTCCGCTATTGCCGAACATTTACTGGAATCAGGACCAAACCACTGGATTGAGCTTCATAACCCCACGATCCTCTCTACTGAGCGGCATTTTTATAGTAGAATTGTACGTGAAGCAGTTGAAATCAGGAAACATAGTAATTTCAACCGGGAGGATGGTTTCAAGCTTTCATCTTCGTGGAATCCGGTAATCAGTATGTGTAAGCGTCATCAAATATCGTCTCATAAATCGCCGGATGTTGTGAGTGTTGTGTGTCGGACTGGTGGCAACCCTGGTGAAAAAACTAATAAAAAAGACCAAGTGCGGGTAGTTCGAGGAACCCGTGCAGCTAGGAGATGTTGATACCCTCCTTTTCAGTCTCTTCGAGACCATGGACGCAACGTCGCGTCCGAAACGTCGAGGTATTTAAATTCAAATTTAAATATAAAAGTTTTTTACGCGATTAAGTCCCGAGTATCATGATAATGTGTGAAAATCGCGATAGTTTAAATCAATACATAACATGTCTTGGGTTTCACAACTTTTCTGAGTTGGTTAAATTGATCAACTAACCTGTCGTACTCCCTCCCCTGATCATCAAAGGCATGCGTGAGCTCGTGCCCCATCACCACCCCCATGGCTCCGTAGTTCACACTCTTCGGATTGTCCCCATCATAGAACGGCAATTGCAGCATCCCAGCTGGGAACACTATTTGGTTCTTCGTCGGGGTGTAATACGCGTTCACTGTTGATGGCGTCATACCTAGAGTGAGAAATGTGTGAATGCTTAGTCCGTGATCTCAGTTGTATTTTTTCCCCCATTTTTAGGGTTCCGTACCTCAAAAGGAAAAAACAGAACCCTTATAGGATCACTTTGTTGTCCGTCTGTCTGTCTGTCTGTCAAGATCCTTTTTCTCTGGAACGCGTGGAGGTAGCATGCTGAAATTAATATCAAATACTCAAGCCTGCGGTCCCTTAAAGCCGTGAAAAAATCAACCTTCTAAGTCAACGCTATCAAAAGATACGGTCATCAAAAAATCTATTTCCATACAAATTGCCGAAATCGGAAAACCTACAGGGTACTTCCAGCTGTCCTAGAAACTTGAAATTTGGTATGAAGGTAGCTCTTATAGCACAATCACTCCGAAAAGTCTCAAAATCTTAAAATTTTATGTATGTCTGTATATGTCAGAGACCAATATAAGTTGACCCCACACTGCGTACATTTTGCTTAGGAGCAGGGCTCTGCTAACACTGGACTTCTTAAAACACTGGGGAAAAGCGTTAAAATCTTTCTACGGAACCCTCGTGCGCGAGTCCGACTCGCACTTGGCCGGTTTTTTATTATTTACAATTTTTATTCACGGGGAAACCGTAAAAATAAAAAAATTGCGGAAAAAACACAAAAAGATACTCCAATTGAGATCATGAATTGATTGCTTTAGTGGCGCCATCTCGTAATTCGGGAATCGAGTGTGCTATCTTTGGTTTACGAAGTAATCGCATAGATGGCGTTAATCACTGCAAAAAGTAACTTAAAAAACTAGTTGAGATTTGAATACATGGAAAGAATTCGGCCTATACTCATGACAATCTTGGTGTAAGGGTGTGGCACGCGACCCGAAATGTCGAGGATCCGGGTTCGATTCCCGGGGTTGGCATTTTTCTGTTTTTTTTTTCTGTGTATTCATGTTTCAGTGAGTATTTCAAAAGTATAATTGAATGCTTAGTGTTAATTATATTTTTTATAAGCTCACTGAAACATGAATACACAGAAAAAAACCAGAAAAATGCCAACTCCGGGAATCGAACCCGGATCCTCGACACTCCGGGTCGTGTGCTTTACCCCTACACCACGATTGGACATAGAGGAAAGGCCGAATTTTTTCCATGTATTCAAATCTTAGCTTGTTTTTATCACTTTTTGCAGTGACTAGCGCCATCTATGCGATTATTTCGTAAACCGAAAACAACGCACCCATTCGAAACTTATCAGCTTACCCAGGCTCAACGAGATGGCGCACTAAAGCAATCAATTCATGATCTCCTACTCCTCCTGAGATACTCCTACTGAGATCATGCTTAGTGTTATTATAATATATGATTTCTTATAATAATCGTTTACATCCGATCTGCACAAAGATATTTGTGAAGCCAAGTATTTTGTTATGAGACTTATTAAAGTACCGCCGACATCTGGCCGGAGCACGGTAGATCGGAAATTATTTAAAAACATCGGGTGGGTATGGGTAAATTACGACTTGATTTAATTTTATTACCGAAACATCTGAATCTCAAAATGATAAAGCGACTTGGTGTCAAAAGGCCTAAATCCCAGAACGCCAGTTATTTTTAACCGACTTCAAAAAAGGAGGTTCTATCTACTCAAAAGAACATTTTCTTAATACCTATAGGTGAACTAATGTTACACGTTTTGGGAATCTATGTGCGTTCGTAATTTATCACGAGCTTTTCGGTGAAGCAAAACATCGTGAATTAACCTGCACAGTCCTGCGAAGTAACTTAATGGTGTGTGTGAAGTTTCCATGCAATCCACAATGGGCACTCGCGGGAACTATTCTGAGAGGAGGCCTCTGCCCAGCAGTGGGACGTTGCACAAGGCTGGTGATGATGATGACGAAAACATGCCAAGACTGGTGCTTTTTTGTACGACAAGGAAGGCAATCGAGCAAGTGGGTCACCTGACGATGAGTTATCACCACTGCCCATAGACGCCCATAACCCCGGGGGGTTTGCAAATAGAATAGAATAGAATAATACTTTATTGACACTCATGGAATATACGAACGTACATTAACAAAAAAAAAACGCATAATTTCTGAATTTACAAACCAAGTGTGCCAAAAGGATTGCACTCAGCGTGTGCTGTGGGGGCGTGCTCCGTTAAGGCGCGCATGATCACAGCGCTGTTTCTCAGTACAGCCCTCTAATAAATGCGTTGCCAACCTAGAGAGCTAAGATGAAATACCTCTTGTGCCAGTGATTTCCTCGGCTGTCTTACTCTCTACACCGGAGCACAACAGTGCAAGCACTGGTGCTAACCGGTAGAATTAGCGAGTAAGATGGTGGTAGCGATCCGGATGGACTTCGCACAAAGTCCTACCAACTAGTGTCTACTATGTGTGATAAATACTTAACCCCATTTAGTCTTATTGACAGGCTGGTCCAGTTTCTTCAAGTCGTTCTTCAAACTGAACAGGTTGAAATTGATGTTGTTCTCGAAGTATTCATTGGGCTTCACGACCAGCTCTTCGTACTGCTTGTCCAGTTCGTCCTTATGGAGAACGTAGTCCGGAAAACCTGGAATCAGTTTTTGTATCGTTAGAACAGGTTAAATAATCTTACTGTGCCTTTAGTGTAATCAAAAAGCACAAAATACGTCTCGATCGCGTTTGCGTTCGAGTGTCAAACAGTATGAGAATTGTTAAACGCGAACGCGATCGAGACGTATTTCTTGGCCTGGCCCCTATTTCACCAACTTTATAATTATCAGTTTTCAATGACAATTCGGTGTCAATTGCTGACTTGAAGAGCTTTTGTTTTAGCGCGCTTCATACTGGCCAAGAAATGTAGACCGAATTGTCATGACAAACCGACAATTGTAATGTTGGTGAAATAGGGGCCTGGTCGGCGATTACACTATATCATTTATTTTATATACACTATATTATTTATTTTATATACACTATATTATTTATTTTATATACACACAAAGGATACTTGATTTGGTAGGAGTAAGAAAAGCGACTCGGGAAACTGTGGATCGCAAATTATTTGAACTCTAACCAAAGCTTTGGCTATCGTCATATCGCGCTGAAGACGAATCTACCTAGTGTACCTACCACAAGTAAAATTATCGCGTCAAATACAGAGATAGACTTTGAAAAGATCCTAAAAGATTTTTCATGCTAACCAGTACCTTGGACCTGCATTCTTATTATCGGGAGAATCGGGTCGTTACCTATGATATGCCGTATGCCGTGTCGTTGAACTGTCCACTTAGAGCCATTTCTTTTCATAAGATAATTAAGGAAGGCAAACCACTCGGGGGTTTGCAGATGCGTTGCCAACCTAGAGGGCTAAGATGAAATGCATCTTGTGTCTGATTTCCTTGGCTGTCCTGTATTATACGGTTTGATTTAATAAAACACGTTTGCTTGTAGATCAACTTGATCCTGCCATGATGATTGTTTATTGCTAGTCTTGCTCTATGGAATTATCAATAGACTCCTCTAAAGCGCCTTACGCACTATCTCTTACATATATATGACACATCCCCCCTATGTATATTTAGTACTTACACTTAACTTAACTTAAATCATAGTCATTTAAATATGTTGGCCTCCTTACTTCTCTGCCTGACCTGGTGGTTCGACCTGTCTCTGGCTGCTCCAAGACTTGACCCTCTGTATTGTTTGTACTTAAATTAATGGGTATAGAGCAGCGAGAAACAGTTTGATCATCCAAGTCAACATTATTTTGTACATAAAACTTATTCTTACTTGGCCGAATGTGTTTTTCATTTCTCCTAACAACATTCCCCCTTTCATTTTTAACCATGAACGATCGAGGACCCTTAGCTTCACTTACTATCTTCCCCGGTGACCAAGTCTTATTTGGCACCCTTTGAATTATTACATTATCTCCTATATTAAACGATTTTTTATTCTTAGCAGTCTTATCATAATTGGTCCTTGATTTTTCCCGATTTAACAATTGCTGATTTTTTACATTAATACAAAGTTTAGGTTCTAAGACTTCCTTTGCACATGGTAAGTTTGACCTCAAGAGCCTGCTCATCAACATCTCAGATGGACTGTATTCCAATTCTGCTACTGGGCTTATTCTGTAATGTAACATGGCCATATCAAAGTTACTTTTATCCTCAACACATTTTTTCATCATATTTTTTACAATGCCCACCGCTTTTTCTGATAACCCATTTGACTTTGGATAGTAGGGACTAGACGTGATTAGTTCTATATCATATTTACAAGCAAATTGTCTGAATTCAAAACTGTTAAACGGCATATTATCACTTACTATGTACCTAGGAACTCCATGAGCACTAAATATTTTCAATAACTTATTAATTATGTTACCAGCTGTTTTATTTTTTAGATATGACACTTCTATCCATTTAGAGAAGTAATCCACTAAGACAAGATATTCCTTTCCTGCATACTGGCAAACATCCATTCCTACTTTACTAAATGGTAAGTCTGGTATGTCATGTGAAAGGAGAGGCTGTTTACTATTTGAAGACCTGTACTTTTCACATGACTTACATGACAACACAAATTCTTCTATGTCTCTGGACATACTTGGCCAATACAACATTTTTCTGGCCTGTTTTTTACATTTTACAACACCTGTGTGACCTGCATGAACACTTGACAACATTTCTTTTCTCATAAGTTTTGGTATTAGCACTTTGTTCCCATAGTATACTATATTATTTTTTACAACTAAACAATTTCTTAACTTATAAAGCTTTTTTAACTCTTTGCCATATATATTCCTATCATTTTTTGGCCACTCTGAATTATACCATAAGATAACTTGCTGTAGGTTACCATCCCTTAAAGTATAACTTTGTAACTCTTTTAACTTACTTGCTGATATTTGTAAGTCCCCTTCTAGCCCATATACTGTTTCTGAATCAATACTATGTACTAACTCTTTTAAAGTTGGTTCTGTTCTTGCATTTTTTGTATTAAAATGTCTTGACAAATAGTCTGCAACATACATTTTTGATCCTGGAATGTACCTAATCTCAAACTCATATTTTAAAAGTTTGAGAACCATGCGTTGTAACCTAGCAGAAATTTTATTTATGTCCTTATTTATTATGGCCACTAAAGGCTTATGATCAGTTTCTATAACAATCCTACGTCCATAGACAAACTGATGGTACTTTTCCATTGCACAACATATTGCAAACAACTCTTTCTCTATAGGTGCCCATCTTTGTTGACATTCAGTATAACACCTAGAATAAAAAGAGATTGGTTTGCCATTTTGTATTAGACAAGCTCCTAACCCACTTTGAGAACTGTCAGTTTGTAATGTAACTGTTCCATTTTTAGTTAGAATTGTTAAAGTAGGTGCCATACTCATTTTCAGTTTTAAATCATTAAAAGCTTGTTCCTGCATGTGTCCCCAATCCCAAATGACATCTTTTTTTAACAAATTTCTAAGTGGCTCTGTAGTTTTAGCATACTGAGGTATAAATTTACTTAGATAGTTACACATTCCTAAGAACTTTTGCAGTTCTTTTAAATTTCTTGGTTCCTTCAACTCAAGTATAGCTTGTACATGTTCAGGATCGGGTTTAATGCCTGATTTTGATACTAGCAGTCCGACATACTTTACAAAATCACTTCTGTATTGAATTTTATTCTTATTGAATTTTACATTATATTTTCTGGCCCTTTTAATCACTTCACTTAAAATCTTATCATGTTCTGCTTCACTGTCTCCTGCTATTATCAAATCATCATAGTAGATATTTACACCCTGTATGTCACTAAAGATAGAAGTATTAATACGTTGCATTACCTCTGGTGCTGACGAGATGCCAAATGGCATTCTTTTGAATCTATATCTACCGAAAGGTGTTCCAAATGTGCACAGCTTTTCTTGATCATCCAGAGCTACTTGAAAAAATCCATCCTTCATGTCTAATACTGTGAAGACTTGTTTACCTGCAAGTGAATGATAAATTTCTTCAGGAGAAGGAATTTGATAATTTTCTCTTAGTATGACTTTATTTAATTCTTTTGGTTCCAAACATAGCCGAAGTGACTTATCTGGTTTCTCCACTACTACAAGATTGTTACACCACTCTGTAGGACCCTCTACTTTTTCAATTATGTCCCTACTTTCATAATTGTCCAAGGTCTTTTTTAGTCTGTCCTTAATTGCTATTGGTACCCTTCTAATTGGTTTTACAACTGGCTGTGCATTTTCTGTTAATTTAATACTGTATGTACCTATATCACCTAGTCCCGTAAAGACATCAATGTTATCTTGTACAAACTTTTGTTTATCTTTTAAAGTGATGCTATCAATTTTTTGGACCAAATTTAATTTCACACAGTCTGGTAGTCCCAACACAGGTTGTATAGGCAAATCCACTACACAAAACCTAAGTACTGTTTGACATCCCTTGATTACACAGTTAAGATCAACACTACCTACTGTCTTTATTTCTTGTCCATTGTACACTACTAGTATAGTAGATTTACCCATTGTGCAACCCTGTTTTACATTATTATTTATTTCATAAAACAATCTCAGTGATAAAGTATTACATTCAGCTCCTGAATCCAGTTTGAATTTCACATCTAATCCTTCTACATTAATTGTTTCATACCACTGTAACTTATGACTAAGACTACTTACAGTGTCCACTATGTAATCTTCAGAACTATTGTCACTATCATTTTGTTGAACTATATTTACTCTTTTCTTGTAATTTTTCTTCCCTGTAGCTTTAGTTTCCATTCTATTCTTCAGCCGACACACCACTGCAAAATGATTGTACCGACTGCAAACTAAACATTTCCGGCCAAATGATGGACAACTTCTTAATTCATGTTCTTTTCCACATTTGTCACACTTTATTATTTTGGATGTTTTCCTATTTTCATTGTATCTTCCATGCTTTATAAAGCTAACATGTTCCTTCTCATTTACTTCAAACTCTTTAACCTGCTTCCTGCTTTCTTCCGCAGCCTTACATATCTTTACTGCATTTTCCAAGTCCAGATCAGTTTCTCTAAGCAGCCTTTCTTTTACACTCATGTCACATATTCCTATCACTATCATGTCTCTTACTAATCTCTTTTCATCTTCGAACTTGCATAGCTTTGCTGCTATTTTTAACTTGGCTACAAAGTGCTCCACTGATTCACCAGGTTGTTGTCTCATGTTAAAGAATTTATAACTGTTAATAACCGTATTGGTTTTTGTGCCAAAATGCTCATCGAGCTTTGCTTCCAACTCCTTCCACGAGTTTATCATCTCAAGGCCATTGTATACATCCAAGACGTCATCTCCCACACAAGATAAAAATATAGCAATTTTCCTTTCTTCATTTTCACCCTCTAGGCCTGCAGCTTTCAGGTAAATTTCGAAGCTCTGCTTAAACTTTCTCCACGACTCCGCATCACACACCCCTTGGCCAACAGGTAGCTGTAACCCCTGGATCTGGATCTGGATCGGTCTTTCACCCTGTTCGCCCATTTCTTTTTATTTTAGTTCCACACTAGGATTATATTAGACGCTTCCTTTCCACACTAGGAATTTGGTGCAACTTTTTACACCTGACACCATGTATTATACGGTTTGATTTAATAAAACACGTTTGCTTGTAGATCAACTTGATCCTGCCATGATGATTGTTTATTGCTAGTCTTGCTCTATGGAATTATCAATAGACTCCTCTAAAGCGCCTTACACACTATCTCTTACATATATATGACACATGTCCTACTCTCCATACCGGAACATAACAGAGCAAGCTGCTTGTGTAGGTAGTGGTATCTGGACGGACCTCTCACAAGGTCCTGCCACCCGCAAAATTTCTTAAGTTAAGATCCTTCCTACTACATGAAGTGATAGCATGCTAGGTACTTACCAATCATATCAGTAATCGCATCAGCCTTTACTTCCGCCGCCTTTCTCGTCTCAGAGTCCATCCAATCCAAGTTCTTCAGGTTATTCTTGAACGCATTCCTTATGTTATCTATCATGAACTCTCCCTGAGTCTTCGCTTCTCCATGGAACACCTCGCGAACAAACATGGCGCCTACTGCGAAACCTAGAATTACAACAGTGTGTAGTTTAATTGTTACTAAAAGTTGAAGAAACAGGCCTGTCTTGTTGCAGGCGCCTGTTATTTTTCTGATAATTCCGATCTCCGTGAGCAGTTCATCAGCTCGCAACCCTCAGTTTTCCTTGAGTAACAATAAAAACAAATGACCAATGCCACAGTGTAAAGAGCTTAAACCAGTGGTCCGACGCCTTTGAGGTTTGCATAAATGCCGACACCGCAACCGCATGACCAAAGCACCAAGGAGGGCGAAAGTTCCTAACTAATCGGGCAGTGGCGGCGTATGCAAGGGGGCTCGCCCTGCCCGCCCCGCACCCCGCACCCCCCGCACGATTGACCTATCTAGAGGCTTTCGTCGGACGACTGTATAGACTGTACCAATACGTAGCAGGGTTGACATAGGTGAATGAGGAATTTATCAAAAATGAGGGCCTCGAGTGAAAAATCCGCTCGGATCGCTAGTGTCGAGTGAGATGTATCTGTCATTCTCCACCAATGAGAGACAAGCTACTGGCCTATGATTGTTGGAAATTGACAGAAAGACCTCACTCGACAGCGGATTTATGACTCGCGATACACATTGAGCTCGAAATGAATTGGTTATTGATATTACAAAGAACAAAAAGCTTAGCTCAAATCCTGTAGGACGGTGTGACGGTCATTATAAAATGCTTTCATTCGAGCTCACATTTAGGTTCCAAACGCAAGAGACGGGACATTTTCTCTAAACCCTATGTCCTAACTTTAAAAAACTCTTTGTCTCTAACCTTGAGGTAGCTAGATTTTTAACCACTTACCAATAGCATTATTAGTGTCGGTGACACAGTATCGCCAGGATTCCTCGGTGCCTTCTGACCCGTAGAGAGCCTTGCGCAGAATTTTAGTGGCGTCCCGGAACGACTTGGACAAGTATGTTGAGAGGGATCGGGAGACTTGCCATATCAAGTAGTTCTTGAGGATCCTGGAAAGGGTAGAGATGGTTTAAGATATTTTTTACAATTTTTTACGGCCTTTGCACGTCGCGTTTCTTATACGCGCAGACGACGTGTAAGTATTTGTTTCTTATACGCGCAGACGACGTGTAAGTATTTGTTTTTGAGCACTTTAATACTGGCCATTGTGGAGGATAAGTATACGACGTTATTACGAGTAGATTATTATTCAAAAATGTATAAGCAAAGATAGCCAAAACAAAATCAAATCAACAGAGTCTACAATATCAAAAACCTAGTGCGTTATCAGTTCCGGCGACCGTCAAGCAAATCATCATTACTTAGGTACATAAAATAACAATAAAATTAAAGTTCTTACTGTTTATTCTCATCACTTTTAGTATATTTCCTAATAACTTTAGTCAAATTTCTGAAATATTCTGGAGCGTAGACCACTATTCTTTCGTCTTCTGTGATCTAAAAACAAAATTCAATAATTACTTAAGTATTCCATGGAAAAAGATGACCATAATAGTATACTATAAGTCAAGTATAGCAAGACACGTTTCGGACTAATCTGTAATCCTTCCTCTGGGAGCGCTCGCCTGGGTGGTAGCGAATCGAACACCCAGCGAGCAATGTTAGCACTCTGAGAGGAAGGACTATGGATTAGTCTGAAGCATGTCGGGATTGTCGGGTTATACGACTTGTATAGGTACGCGAGACAGTCACACGTCAAGACGACAGATTCACAGATATAAGTACGTTATGGACGTTAAACTTGTAATAATAAAAAAACTATCCTTTTGTTTTAAAATCAGTTACCACATAAACCCAGCAATAATAGTAACCGGGTAAGCTCACCACTAAAGAATGGTTGAAGCGATTTTCTCTGTCCTCTCCTGCTGACCCGATACGGATCAAGACATTGTTTTTTTCAACATAAATTACTTTAAGCTATTATATGGATTATTATTTTATTACGATCTCAAAAAAAACATGTAACAGAATTACCATGACCAGACCACATCGGGCTTGAAAGATAAGTTTGAGGATTAAAAAAAAATCGTACTCACAGTCCTCCCAACCAGTTTAAAGGCATCGTTGAAAAATACTGTCCAGTTCAAGAAATTGGCTTCCTTCTGCCACTGCTTTATGGTGTAGGGGTTGTACAAACCCTCCTCATCCCTCCTGTCTTCGGAGGGGGTAGTTATCCCTGCCAAGTCAGTCTCGAACTGTATGACTTTGCTCATTTGCTCCTTGGCTTGGGTCTCGTTTGCTCCTAAAAGTAAAAATTCATGTTTATTCTGCAAACAGGCCGTACTTTCACTCGTGTTTTAACTGTAGGCCGAGCACGAAGTTTTCGAATCCTGCGTGACGTTACGTTATCGTATCGAAATCGAGAAATTTCGTACTAAATTTTAGTTCCAAATACGTACACGGGCGGGCGCTGTTCCAAACGTCATACAAATTTCTCGATAACGTTACTACTCGATTACGTTACGCAGGATTCGATAGCTTCATGCTCGACTCTGTTCTAAGCTCTACCAGAGGGTCGAGCACGACTTTACGAATGCTGCGTCACGTAAAATCGAATAGTAAACGTTGTCCATTTTGTATGACGTTTGGAACAGCTTCTGCCCGTGAGCGTATTTGGAGCTAAAATTTAGTATGAGGTTTCTCGATCTCGTAAGATAACCGTAACTTTACGCAGCATTCGTAAAGTCGTGCTCGACCCTCAGCGCTTTTGGAAAGAGGGTCATTGCCACGAAGATGCGCCACGCCGGAAGAAACTTAATTAGCAGAAAGTAGACGAAAGTCACCATCATCAATTACCATTGGAATTGTATTTTTATATTTTTTCCATTGTAATATATTTTACAACATAAACGAATAAATATGTATGGCTGAAGTAATAGGTTGCGCGGGTGACACGGAATGTCGATGTACCGGGTTCGATTCCCGGGTTATGCTGTCTTTTCTGGTTTTCTATCTATTCTGATTTCAGTAAGTATTCAGAAAATTTATATTCATTTCCGGCGTGAAAACCGTACAAATATCTCTTGTTATTTAAGTCTTGTTACTTGATTAGTAAATACAAATCATACTGTGAAATGCCTATAACCAACTTAGAAAATTTAAAAAACCCCCGACATTTTCATTTAAAAATTCAATATCTCATAAACGGCTTAACCGATGTTGATAAAACTCCAACTCCACTAAAAGATACATCCATACATACACAGATCTAACTTATAATTATAACATCCATCTTTTTGCGGCGGGGGTTAATAAAAAATGATAAATAGGAAAATCAAGTTACTAACCTAGAAGGACGCAAACTCTGGTCATATAGTTTAAGTATGCGTCTAGAACTTTCTTGTGGCCTGTCTTGTTGAGGTAATAGTCCCGGGTTGGAAGGTTCAGGCCGCCTTGGTCTAGCTGGAATTAAAAAAAAAGTTACTAAAACTACTGGGAACTACTACTCTCGAAGTAGGGTTGAAATTAAAACTGAGGCTAGTGACCTTGAAAGTATCTATTTCGCCTCTCATGGGTTTTATAAAAAAATGTACTTATTTCAGGTCATTTACCTATAACACATGAATATTATAAAATATAAAACAAAACAATAACAAATTTAAAATTACTTAACATTTGAATTCAAATTAGATGGTACTTAAATTAAGATAAGGAAGGACAAATTCATTATTGTTCATAATTACCTATGGGCTTTTTTGAACTTATGGCGTTTTTCGGTGAAGGAAAACATTATTAGGTAGGTATGGATAGCTTTTTTGATAGTATTGTCTAATTTATACCTACCGGAAAATCAAAGCAAGGAAAATTAATGAGAAGGGTCGAAACTCTAAAATTAATGAAAAAAAACTTTTATGGATTTTTTTTTTACATTATTGGAAGAGAATACGATTTACTTACAACTATAACATGTTCCGAAGAGTTCCTGTCATCTTCTGTCACCGCCCAATTAAAAAGCCCGCCTAAATTGTACCTGGAAATATACACCATTGTTTTAAATACCTATAGACATCCTACTAGTGTGTTAATCGTCAGGAAAATAAAATAGGCAGTTACATAAAAAGTTTTGTAAATTGGCGATTTTATAGATTTCGACATGCTCTTTCAGAATTTCTACTTTGCCTCCTCGTATATATGCCGCTCGCACTGCTATATTAGAAAAATGCTGTCTCAAAACAGTTAAATATGTGACAGTAAGTAGATACTTAAAGTGAGTCTGAAAGGAGTTCCTTTCAGACTCACTTTACGATATAAATAATCTAAATTATTAGGTAGGTAAGTCTTACTTCCCAACTTTCAAAAATAACGGAAAACTATCCCGGTACAGTCATCAGCAGAAGTAGCTAAGCAACCGTAGCGGTGACAATGATCTGCACAAGGTCTTATGTCTATAACAGTGGAGCCGAGCTTAGATCATTGTGACTGCTACTGTTGCTTAGCTACTATTGCTGCCTACTGTACCTAAACTATTTTACTATACTATAGTGGTATATGACTATAGTACACCTATACTAGTGGCTTGAGCTGTAGGTAGCCTCACGACCTCATCAACCCAGATCGCAAAAAGCCACGCAAATCCAAAAAACTAATTAACGAACCTGCTCACAAATTTTCACTAGAATCGGTTGAGACAGAAATCGAAAATACGAAAGAATTTTTGTCCAAGTACTGAAACTGCGACGCTTCGCTCACTTTGTTCGCTCGGTCAATAAACAGTGAAATTACTCGTAAAATATGTTAGAGGCTACAAACCTTCCTAGTTAAGCTATAACCATGTCGTGCTCTATTTCACTTTCTGTGAGTTTTTATAGATTTCTTTAAACTACATGGTTTGAATTGACATTTGATTATTTACAAAATATTGTACATGATTTGATATTTTATTTTATTTTATTGTATTTTGTTTTTTGACGAAGCGTGTCGCTGATGATGTTTTGTAACTTAGGTTAAGCTAGTTGAGTAGTAAATGCCCGTTACTTGAAATTGTACCTAATATTAATGATGTAGCTTTATCAAATATTAATAAATCTATTATGGTAGCAGAGCGTGGCTATCAGAAACTCACTTATTCTGTATATCCTGCAGCATAACCTGCAGGTCGAATTCTTTGGGATCCTGCAGTGTGCTGTTCAGCAAGTGCCATCCTCCAAGATCAGTTATGATCTCCACCAAAGGTTTTTCAGCTAGTTTCTCTATGGTCTCGTTGGAGTCTATACAGGCATCGTAGTACACTCTCGCCTTGAACTCTGCTCCGTTTTCGTCAGATACGTTGACTTTTTCTAAAACAAAAAGAGGTACTCGTAAGGGTAAGTTTTAATACCTAATTGAACGCCGGATGTATACTTAAATTCGAGGAGAACACAGAGCCTTTACCTATAGTGTAAATGTTTGACACAAGAAAATGTTTCGATCACGTCTCAATTGCTATTGGGATATGGACAAGGCGGCACGTATTTGCAACGTACTAAATATTCTCATAGTATTTCACACGTTAACGCGAATGCGATTGAAGCTTTTGTTGCGATGTGAAATTTACACTAAAGGCTTATTGCTAGATATATCTTTATCACCTAGCCTAGGCCTAGGGTCAGATTTGCGCTCAGGTGATCCCTTCGCAATTAAAAAAGAGCGATTAACATTATCAACTTAGAATACTTAAGCTAAAATATGGCGATTACGAGTACCTACTTGAGCTTTTTTCTGATTTATTCCTTGCCTTCTCAACGACAATATCCGCATACACAATACGTCATAAAAATCCTTACAAAAAACCACAACAATAAGCTTATATGTTCACAACAATACCTAAAAATGTTTGACTGTTTGTCTAACTATCCAAATTGGACGAAGTAGCGGCGCTGAGCAAACAAGAAGCGCAAATTTTTGTGTGATGATAAAAGATACAAAGCACTGAAAAATTCACAATGACGGTCTAATTCAGTGGAAGTATATAATAAGCGGATTTAAAGAAATACGTAACGCGTACAGTCGCCGACATATTAGTCAACATATAATATAAATACTGGCTCTATGAGCTGTAATAGACCTCGCGACGTCATTTTTGAACATGTTCCGTTTTTTTTTCTTTAAAAATTCCAAAAAAACTAGCCAAAAAAAATGTCTATGTAACTATCGAACCTAATCACAAAATTTCACGAAGATCGGGTCATTTTTGAAGGACCTTAGTTTTTTTTTCTTTAAAACAAATTCGAAAAACGAATCGACAAAAAAAAACTATTTATTCTGCGAACCTGCTCATAAAATTTCACGATAATCTGTTGAGAAAAGCTTCTTGTAGAGGAGAACAGCCGGACAAACGGACAGACAGACGTATCGAAAGCATTTTTGTCCAGGTTGAAACGGAGACACTCTCTCACTTCGTTAAATGATATTTTTGGTTATAGTAAGTTAAAATATTTTTTTTTTTAACCGGTTCCTATGTGTTCGATATTATTTCAGCACTTTAAACACCACTAACATTAATAAAAATATCCTGAAGACTGTACCCACCTACAAGCTGTAACAAGTAGTAAGTGAACGTTCAAATATTAAACATTTTCAATACAGACGATTTTATAAGGCATTATTTTATTTCGTGTTAGGAAAATGGTTAGATGTATCTGTTTTTGTGAATTCACCAACGATTCGCGTTAAATCTAAACGCTAATTTAAACGGAGGTTAGATGACCTGGTAGCGGGAAAACCAGTAACCTTTTTAATGGCATGATCACGTTAATTCTTTTTCAGGAAGAGACACAGGGAGTTCAGAATTGAAATAGGAAATGGTTTCGATGCATTGCTAACTATCTTAACTGCATCAAGGTGTAAATTTATTGAACAGGCAGTAGTTAGATTTAGTCCTACCAAAAACATAAATGTGACAAAGGCGGCAAGGGTTCATCATCCGGTCAGGTCCCACTGCTGGGCACAGGCCTCCTCTCAGAATGAGAGGGCTTGGGCTGTAGTTCCCACGCGGGCCCAGCGCGGATTGGGAACTTCATATACATCATTGAATGGCTTCGCAAGAGTGCAGGTTTCCTCACGATGTTTTCCTTCACCGAAAAGCTCATGATAAATTACAAATATATGTAATTTCGCACATTAATTCCGAAAAACGCAGAGGTGCGAGCCGGGGTTTGAACCGGCACTCTTACTGTCCGAACGAAACGCAACAGGGGTGTGTGTATTCCCACGGACGAAACCGATCCGCGCCAGCTGCGTTTTCCTTTGGAGCATCCTAAAGCTAAAAACAGCACTCACCTAGAGCAGAGCGTATGATCAGCTGGTTTTGCAGCTCGATCTTACTGAAGAGACCCCAAGACGCCTTTCCCTCGGGTATGGGATTATTCCTCATCCAACCCCCACAGGCAAACTCGTAGAAGTCTTCACAGGGGTCCTGCGTCTCGTCCAGGGCTCTGATGACTTCGCTGGCAGTGTAGATACAGGAGCTTGAGAGGCAGACGCTGGACTCTAGAAAAAAGTTATTTTTTGTTTGTTAAACATAAATTTTAAAAAAGCCCTATGCTATCAAAGGCTCAAGTGCTGCCAGGATTTTTTAAATATTTTTTATGTTTCGTTGTAAGCCAGTGCCATTAGTTAGATAATATATCTACAAGCGCTGGATCTTGTCGAACTCAACGATACAAAATATAGAATAATCTAGTGTGTGAGAGAGAGAGACAGAATATCGCTAATTGTATGTATTAGAGAGAGAGAGAGAGAGAGAGAGATACATTTTTTATTCACATGCAGGCCCCCGTTTCACCATCTTTACAATTGTCAGTTTTATATGACAATTCGAACTAGCTCTTGAAGTCAGCAGTTAACACCGAACTGTCATTGAAAACTGACAATAAAATGTGAAGTTGGTGAAACAGGGGCTTGGTAAAGAAAGCAATACATTTAAAAAAATAAAATATACATACAACCAAATACAACCGAACTGTAGCAATCTAATTTAACATAGACAAGATTAGTACCGAACGATGTAAAATGATATTAAATAAACGGATCGCCAGAGGAAGGACAAAGGATAAGTCCGAAACAAGTCGGGCTAAACTCGACTTATTTATACGTGAATGATCCGTTTGTATCTATCTACACAATGTATTTCAAGATCACGGCCATGTGCAACTAGCTGAACGAGTTGTAGATCTATCTATACATTGTGTTTTGTGTCATTTGTTCTCACTATAATACATATTTTGCATGACAACAGAAGTAGGTAAGCATCGTGATGTATTGTTCTACAAAGGGATACTAAGGTGTGCCATATATCTACTTCCACAGTGATGCCTTTTATTCCTTAGTTATTAGCTGACGACGTATGAATAAGGAAAACCATGTCAGCACAGTTTAAAATTTCGTTATTTGCACCCAATTTACTAACTTATTATTTGTATCGATCCTCAGTGAACTATTCCTCTCCACCACTCAAAGGTTGACTGGCAGAGATCCCTTAAAGGGACAAGTCCGCCTTTGTACTCAAATGTTATTGTTGTAACTTGTGTTTTATCCTGTTTTTTGTACAATAAAGTGTTTACTTACTTACTTACTTACTTACTCACTAACACCGGTAGCATAGACCATAGCTCCTTCACCATTACCTATCACTGACATCAATCACATATACGACAGAAGGATATATTTTCCCGTTGTCTGCGATGAAACCTAGCAATTAAGGTCCGCTTTTTACCGTTTACAGCAGTTTACAGTTAACCAAAAACCTGAAAGGGATTATTCAATCTGACTTCCCTCGTACCTCATTTGCCTCTCTAAAATATCGTTTATTACTTTTGTGACACACTGGGCCGTGTTTTATAAAGTTACAATTTACAAGCGGAAGTCTCATTCTATCACCTTTTATTAGAGAGATACTTCCGCTTGTAAATTGTAGCTTGTAGCTTTATAAAACACCTACGACCTACCTTTAGGCTCTGGTTTGTAGCAAGGCGGCACAGGTAAGTACGTGGGGCCTCGCATAGCCAACAGCAGAGGGACGGTCAGAAGCACGGCCAGCGCCAGAACAGCAGTCAACACCAACAGCACTCGCTCCAGCCGTGATCGCTGGTGCCATCCTATGAAGGATACACCCTGGAACAAGAGAGCAACGTTAAGGAAACTGTATGAAGCTTAGTCTTGTAATAACCACGATCGTCGTTCAAAGGGGGCGTCATCGAAACCAGGACGTCGAAAATCTGGCCCCCGAAGAAGTACCCTTGAGTCGAGTTTAGATCTGCAAGAAAAATCATGCAAGTTGCAATACAATGCGAAGCCGTACGGCTTACACGTATCATAAAGCCGAGTTTATACCTGCAAGAATAATCGTGCAAGTTGCAATGTATTGCGGTTTTCGATCGCCCACTACAAACTCGTTCGCATACGGCTACGCATCGTATTGCAACTTGCAAGATTTTTCTTGCAGGCCTAAACTCGGGTTAAGGGTGATTCTCCGAGGGCCTGATTTTCGACGTCCAGGTTTCGATGATGCTCCCTTTGGATGACGATCGTGGTTATGTGGGACCATGGTGAGTTTTTACAGTAGAAGAGTTGGATCGTGTAATTCCTGCGCGCGCTCCTAAATGTATCCGGTTAAAGACCTAATCAAAATTCCGGTAAATTTTTACCACCTTGTAGGTGTAGGTTCCTCTGTAAATAAAAATCCCCAGCTGTTTTACTGAAATAAGTTTATGGTTGAGGCAATATACTCAGTAGTATTTCTTATTGTTAGTTGGTTTTCAAATCTGTTTTGTTGCATAAATATGGAACGTTATTCATTATACCACGTTGTGAGTACACCAACGGTAGGTTTTATACTAGGTTCGCTGTTAGCACTTAGCATAGGATAGTCGAAACATTTTTTTTATACGGCAAGGAAGGAAAACGAGCAAGTGGGTCACTTGATGGTAAGTGAACACCACTGCCCATAGACACCCGCAACCCCGGGGGTTTTCGGATACGTTGCCAACCTAGAGAGCTAAGACGACGACGACATATTTTCCAAATCATCTCCGGAATAACCAAACCAACTTAAAAAAGTTGATAAACCCCCGACATTGTCGTTTCAAAGCTCAATATTTCAAAAACGGGTGAACCGATTTTAATGAAACTTAGGTAAGAACCATCTCGATTAAACTTAGCTTTCGATAAAAAAAAACGCACCGATATCGGTCCATTCGTTTGGGAGCCATAATGACATCTATGACATCATAATGTCACAGACAGATATACAGACATACAGATACACATGTCAAACTTATAACACCCCTCTTTTTCGTCGGGGGTTAAAAAAGAAAATTGAAAAGGAACTCGAAAATGTTTATCATCGTTTACCCGTATGGTAAAGTGTGCTCGATTTGCGCACAAACTAAAATAAGACTGGTTTAGTAAACATTGCAGAAATAGCGCGGTTCAGGGTATGAACGTCAGAGGGAGACATACGGGGCAGTGGGATGGACTTGCACGCCGAGTTTTTTCGGCACGAACTGTTAGAGTTTTGTATTTTGGTATTAAAAGTTTTTGAAGCAGTAATGGGTACAGAGTATTTTATTTTAATAATACACATGAACAAAGTAAGTATATTATTTGACAGCAGAAGAACGGGGGTTTTTTTTTGTTCTATTACAGGCAAAGGTGTAAAAAATTATGCAGCCTGGTTTCTAGTAACACGAACAACATGAGAAATTTATGTGTGAAATAACAACTGTATTTTCCACGAAGGGAAACATGACCAAACTTGTACATTCCTGATAGAGACGGTGCTAATGATGATTACATACATACTTACATAAACCCTGAAAACATAACACTCTTTTTCTTTGGGTAGTCTTGTAAAAATATGGATAGTGCTTATTGCTTTTTCACACGTAGTGTAACTACTTAGTTAATAAAGTACCGAAGCTCAATTGAGGTAGATCACGCGACATAAGGTAGGTATATTGTTTTCCGGGATTGCAGTTGGGTTTTTTAGGAATCCGTACCTCAAAAGAACAAAAATGGAACCCTTATAGGATCACTTTGTTGTCCGTCTGACTATCTGTCTGTCTGTCAAGACCCTTTTTCTCTGGAACATGTAGAGAGCAGGCTGAAATTAATATCAAATATTCAAACCTGCAGTCCCTTGAAGTTGTGAAAAAATTAAACTTCTAAGCCTACGCAATCAAAAGAGACAGTCATTAAAAGGGTTGTATCCATACAAATCGCTGTACCGTGAAAACCTAAAGGGTACTTCCAGTCGTCCTAGAAACTTGAAATTTGGTATAAAGGTAGCTCAGCACAACCACCCAGAAAATTCTCAAAATCTAAAATTTTTATGTCTGCCTGTGTATGTCAGAGACCAATATAAAATGATCCCACACTGCGTACATTTTGCTTAGGAACAGGGCTCTGCTAATACTGGATAACTTAAAACACTGGGGAAAAGCAGAGAAATCTTTATACGGAACCCTCGTGCGCGAGTCCGACTTGCACTTCGGTTTTTAATTTTAAGTTGCTTAGGTTATTTATCAGTCCCGCCGTCGTCGCCGTCCGCTTTAACAACCCGTATGTATAGTGCCCGCGCGCATCAAAGGTATATTTTCATGCTCCAGTTGGTGCAATCATCATGAAAGACCTCTTTCAAGTGTTCCTTAAACGAAGCGTAAAACGTTGACAGTACTTGTACTGGTTTCGTTCACCGAGACGTTAAGGTTCTTACTTAACAACTAGCAACATGGATGTTCAATTATCTATACCTATAAAACAATACCTATACCTATACTGACCGACTGACAGGCTGATTTGAAATTTGGCAAACATGTACTTGAGTATCCTAGAAGTGCACTAAGAAGGGATTTTTCGAAATTCCCACGGGATACGGAACTAGCCCATTTTGAAATATTTCACGCGGGCTTATTAGCTAGTTACCTCCGTTATTTATTTTTATTTTTAAAAGCTTTCTAAACCTGCTTTAATCTTTTCTTACCTTTATGGTTGCCTGGTAGAGATCGCTCTATAGAGATAAGGCCGCCAATTGCTACTTTGTGTTTTCTTTGTGCCTTTTTTTCTGTTTTGCTTGTTATGTGGTGTTCAATAAAGAATTATTGTATTGTATTGTATTTTAGCGTAAGTACTTACTTAATAATTAATACAAATGCCAATAATTACTTCTACTAGATGCGATTTTTTTTCCCGTACCTAAAGGCAGATCTACGAGCACACTCTCGCGAAGCAATTTTAGAAGAAGGACGTGGAAGGACTACGAATTAGTCCGAAACAGTCGGGCTAAACTCGACTTATATAGGTACCTACGTGAAGTGATCCGTTTTATTTCACTATGATTGATTCTCACGGTAGTTTCATGTTAAAAGTAGTTTATTTTTAACCCCCGACGAAAAAGAAGGGTGTTATAAGTTTGACATGTGTATCTGTGTATCTGTATGTGACATCATTGCTCCCAAACGGATCTACCGATTTCAATGCGGTTTTTTTTTCAGTCGAAAGCTAGTTTAATCGAGATAGTTCTTAGCCAAGATTAATTAAAATCGGTTCACCCGTTTTTGAAATATTGAACCTTGAAATGACAATGCCGGGGTTTTTTTTGTAATACTTACTTAAATGGGAACTATTATGTTTGAGCTGTAAACGCCTTTAATTATACTGGTAAGAAAATGTTTCTCTTTAGATAGGTATAGTTGTTGCAAGAATAACAAATGGCATTAGTCATATCCATTATAAATGTAGAAGAGGTACTTCAGTAATAGCTAGTTCAAATCCGCTCTCTACTATAATTATAACTAAACAAGCTAGCAAAACAATTAAACAGCAACAAACTATTCTATAGCAATTATGACATGTTTTGTGTTGATGACAGGAGCGTCATGCTGTAATCATTGCCATTTGCAAACAATTACAGAACTATGACGGTCACGTTTAGATAATACATTGTCATTATCTAATACGAGGTAAATAATAATACCGGTACAGTAATGTATGCAACTCTACATAATTGGCCTTAAAACACTCTTGTGATCTTATTACGAAACTGGGCTTCGCCTCGTTTAATAAATCCACACTCGTGTTTTAACACTTGCACAAAACTACAAGTCCTCTATAATGCGTTCAGAAATTTAAGGTTATCCATAAAAAAGAATGGGAAAAGATAATAATTAATTGACTTTTACAGACTGACAGAGTCAGACAGATATTAAAAAAGTGTACTTAAGACTTGAATTCCGCTTTTGCGATTTGGTTAAGTGTTTCAAAACGAGAAAAACTAACAGTTAAGGTACTTTGTATCAACACAGCACTCCATAAAAATAACTTAACGTCAAAATACTGCATAAATCACAATTCTTGGAAAAGATTTATCCAAATCTATCGGCTTATGCCTTGATTTTCGCAGCAAAACATGTTGTGATGTTGACAACAACAAGAGGCTCCATCTTAATTAAGTGTTCGTTGGATCAATGCCAAAGATTTACATACATTACCTACATCACATAGAAAACCTCGACACCTAAAGTGTATTATTAATCTTATCTCTTATATCTTATGAATACATTTTTTTTCCATATACAATACAATACAAGAACTCTTTATAACACCAACATAACAAACAAAACAGAAAGAGGTACAAAGAAAATACAAGGTAGCAATGGGCGGCCTTATCGTTACTTAGCGATCTCTACCAGGCAACCACACCACACGGGGTATACGTGGTACCATATACAGCGCACGTCTACGCTCATATCAAAAATTCGTTTCGATCCTACAAACTCATGCCAAAACAAAACTCTCACTCAAATGCCACAACGCGGGCTCAATCAATTCAATCAATTTCGTCTGACTATAAAAATGTTCCGACGAAATAGTTGAGAACCTCCTCCTTTTTTAATTCGTTTAAAAAGTAAAACCGCCTTCAAAAAAAAACCTTAGAAAAAAACGTAAAATAATCCTCATTTCATCATTATTTTAGAGGATTATTTTACGTTTTTTGTTCTAAGGTTTTTTTTTGAAGGCGGTTTTACTTTTTTGTTAAAAGATTTTTATTTCACAATTTTACGTTTATTTAACATTTTTAGAATTATCCTCCAACTCCTAACCGTTAAGGAGTTGTACCTTCCATCATCAGCTCATGAACATAAAATGATGACTACCGGACGCAAATACTTGAATAGCCTTATAAAATATATGAAACAATGAAATATATGAAAATATATGATACGTGCCTATAAAATTTGAGGGTTGCCCTCGATTTCCCTGAGATCCCATCATCAGATCATGACTTGGTGACAGTGGGACCACCTCAGGAGTATACCCTTTCGAATAATGATTTAACATTTTCAGAATTATCCTCCAACTCCTAACCGCTAAGGAGTTGTACCTTCCATCATCAGCTCATCATCATGAGATGAGCCCTACCAGACGCAAATACTTGAATAACCTTAGAAAATACATGAAACACATAGTACATGCCTGTAAAATTTGAGGGTTGCCCTCGATTTCCCTGGGATCCCATCATTAGATCATGACTTGGTGACAATGGGACCACCTCAGGAGTATACCCTTTCAAATAAAAAGAAAAATTTGAAAATCGCTCTACAATTGACGGAGTAATCGATGTACATACATTAAAAAAAAAAAACATACAATGGAACGTAGAACCTCCTCCTTTTTTTGAAGTCGGTAAAAATGATAAGTGCCGGCCAAACTTTAGGCAGAAGAGGGTCGAGCATCGTATCGAGATCGAGAGACCTCATACTAAATTTTTGTTCCAAATACGCTCACGGGCGGGCGCTGTTCCAAACGTCATACAAACTATTCGATTTTACGTGTCGCAGGTTTCGAAAACTCGTGCTCGACCCTCAGAGCACATTAAAGGACATTTCGTCTGTTATAAATAGGTTTATGGCTAAAACACAGAGATTTGTACTTCAGGATGTATCAGTCGCTAATTAAAAAGTCAATCAATCAAGTCACATTGAATGGCGGCCGGCCATGTTTTTCCCGCTTTTTTTTTTGACAAGTGTTCTTGGAACGCCAATTAATACGAACCTAACCAACTTAGAATTAAAAACCGAAAACCCGACTGCAATTCTGGGAAACAATATACCCTATGTCGCTCCTACAACTGAGACGAATCCAATGCCGCCTCATAAGTTGAAATCCGTCAAACGGTTTAGGCTGTAGAGTGTGCCAAACAATTAGACACATATACATAAATACATACTTACATACATACGCTTGAAAAACATAACCCTCATTGGGCAGTCAGGTAAAAATAATAATAGCTTGTACAAAAACCCTTTTTAAACTACCTAGGTATGTAATCGCTGTTTTAGTCAACAATTGAACAACTCAGAAAAGTTGGAAGCCGATTTTAATGAAACTTGGCTAAGAACCATCTCGATTAAACTAGCTTTCGATTACAAAAAAACCGCACCGAAATCGGTCCATCTGCTTGGGAGCTATAATGCCACAGACAGATACACAGGTACACAGACACACAGATACACATGTCAAACTTATAACACCCCTCTTTTTCGTCGGGTGTTAAAAAGTAGGTATCCACAATTGTCACAGACTTCTACATTTTTCTGACTCGTCACTAGAGTTCACTGTGACAAATGACAAACGTCATATGGTGACAAAAACAATCGGTAATAGTTTCCATACGTAAGAAGTTAATCTTTGACCTCGTGGCTTTATCGTTCAATGACCCCCCTCTTGACGTCACTGTGCCTTTTAGGAAAACCATTAGCCTTTGTCAGGTATGATATTTGTTTCGGAACACTGCCTTAATTCCTTATGCTTATCTGTAGCAGTTCGTTGATTGATATACTAGATATAGATACATTATGTACGCTTGCTCATAGAACATTATCAAGCATTATAAACTATGAATAATCCAAAGTAAAGACTTCAGTGTTCAATTCAACTTGTGACCAAAGGGCTGGCAGTTTTCTCTCTCAAAGAATCAGCATCGCTATTCAGCGAGGCAACGCTGCCAGCCTTTTGGGCACTATGCCACGGGGGCCTTATTTAGATTTAATTTAGTTTTAAGTTGTAGTTTATTTAGTTTAAGCTTAGATTTAATCGCATTGTAAATTGCTTTTATTATGTAAATAAAGTTAAAATTCAATTGATGTTTTATTTATGAACACAGAACCAATATTAAAGAAATGGAAGGTGTTTTAGGTCGTTGAATGATGATGCAAAATAAAGAAATGTAAGGCTTTTAAAATGTAAGGGAAGTTTGCTGAAAATGTATACCGTTTTTGATCAATTGCAGAGAAATATGGAGCTCTATGTGTATTCTTTTCGCAATTTAGGAGACTAGGGATCGCCTAGTGGCCGAAATTCGATCGTAATTATTTAATTGTACTATTTAGTTTCTTAATAAATATAAATTTTATCTTTCTAGACTTCCTCTCCAGAATAATACTAGATCTCACGCTCTTCATATAACGGGATCCCTTAGTGCCCGTAAAAGAATTATTGGCACCACTCTAACAGGTCTTGTATCTAGTCTCCGGTTCATTTTTAACCGACTTCAAAAAAAGGAGGAGGTTCTATGTTCCACTGTATGTTTTTTTTTTTTTTTTTTAATTGTACGTTCATCGATTACTCCGTCAATTGTAGACCGATTTTCATTTTTTATTTTATTTGAAAGGGTATACTCCTAGGTGGTCCCATTGTCACCAAGTCATGATCTGATGATGGGATCCCAGGGAAATCGAGGGCAACCCTCAAATTTTACAGGCACGTACTATGTGTTTCATATATTTTCTAAGGTTATTCAAGTATTTGCGTCTGGTAGTCATCATCTCATGATGATGAGCTGATGATGGAAGGTACAACTCCTTAGCGGTTAGGAGTTGGAGGATAATTCTGAAAATGTTAAATCATTATTCGAAAGGGTATACTCCTGAGTTGGTCTCACTGTCACCAAGTCATGATCTGATGATGGGATCTCAGGGAAATCGAGGGCAACCCTCAAATTTTATAGGTACGTATCATATATTTTCTAAGGCTATTCAAGTATTTGCGTCCGGTAGTCATCATCTTATGTTTATGAGCTGATGATGGAAGGTACAACTCCTTAACGGTTAGGAGTTGGAGGATAATTCTGAAAATGTTAAATCAACGTAAAATTGTGAAATAAAAATCTTTTACCAAAAAAGTAATCTAATATCAGATTGCCAAATGTAATTGTTCTGGAAGCTGGCAGCAAAGACTGCTCTTCCCCAGGCAGCTTAAACGCAAGTGGAGGACCCACAAAATGCCTTCTTAATTTGAATAACGTAGAGATACCTCCCTTTTTTTTATTAGAACACTAAAGATCCGCAATAGTGATTAGGAAACCAGTGTAGCAACGATAATTGACTGTCACTAGGTTCAGCGATAAATGTAAATTCGCACATGATAGTAGTTTATGCATAATATATGCAACTGTTATAATAATGAGTGTTTTAAGGCCTAATTATGTAGAGTTGAATACATTATTTTATCTACACCCATATTATAAGTACAGTCGAGTATCTGTACAGCCAGCGGTTCATAAATATCTAAACACGGACCTTATGTAACTGGCAATAAGTTCTGTGTATAGATATTTCTGAACTGTTGGCTGTATAGATATTGGAGAACTCGACTGTACTCCAAGATTGGTTCAGAAGCCGAAGGCATAATAAACCTGTCACGAATTTGGCTGTTTTTTTTAATCATAAACAAAACATATTATCGAGCTGACGGTTCGTATTGATTTTTTTTAATCGAGCCCTATAAAAAATATCAAAAAATACGTTTAAAAAATACATTAAAAATATTTGAAAAACATATTAAAATATATTGATATCAGAACATATTATTTTTTAAATTGTATCGGTTTTTGAAGACGAAAATTGGCTGTCGTAGTGATGGTCATTGCCTACGGTTTCTGAACGCATAATAGAGGACTTATGATGTGTATGTAGATAAAGTCCAAAACAAAAAATTCGGGTGCGAGATGTAAGAGACCATGGGTCCAACCGCTAGCTACCACGACTGTGGCAATAGAACTACATATATCTCTCTACATTGTAATTAGCTGCATGCGCTATAATTTTACTCGTAGCGTGACTCCGTCACGTGCTGGAACATCAGGCATTAATTATTATAAATACCCGTAAGTAGTTTACTTTACATCTGATGCTATCATTCAGCAGATGTGATTGAATCGTCATAGTTTATTATTATTTCAGGTGAAGTGTAAGCTAATTTTGATTATTTTGCATCGACATAATAAAACATTAAAGATGGTCACGCACCTGTTCAGCGCTGACAAAATGCGGCCCTCACTCATTAGCTGTAGACTGACATAATGTCAAACATCAAGGGATACCAAGTCACCGAATCACCTAATCACCTATAATTGCTTGTCCGCGCGCGATGAAGCGGTGGCGTATCTGTCTATCTTTGTACTCATATCAATGTCATTTTGATTTAATTTTCTTTAAAAAAAGATACGCTTTTGTTAGTGAAGCACAAACTGGAACGCAATCCATGCGAGTGTGGGAATAGGTATAACCGTTATAAGACGCCTTTGAAAATTTAGGAATGCCAACGGGGGGAGCAAAATTAATAATTATAAACCTAGTCACTACTTGATTATTGTTACCTATTGCCTTTTCAACCTTTTTACCTATTTATTGTTTTTTAGGGTTTTCAACCAAAAGTATACCTATCAGTCTATATTGACTGAAACTCGTGCGAAAAACCTATCCACCAAAATACTTTGCATCGCAAACGGCGAATCGATTCATCTTATTAGCTATTAACTGTAAAAGATGGTTTATTTCAGGAAACGGGATGCTCGTAAACCCCGTTTTTATGTATTTTCGATGGCTCTAAATTGAGTAAAACGCGATCACTTCAATATTGGTTTGTACTTACAATTTTCATGGCCGGTTATAATTTTATCAGACGTTCCCGCCTGATGGTTCTCAGTCACTGAATGTCAATCCAAGATTCAATGCATCCTTGTTAAGGCGGTTTCATAAGAGCGGTTTTTATTGTTTAAAGTTGTTACAAGTTAAAGAAACATATCTTATTCTTCCTTCTTCTTCTACCTTTGTCTCCCAATGCTGGTTAGTTCTCTTCCATTCTTCTCCATGTCGTGCGGTCGCCTTTCGCATCCTTTCCATCTTTGTAACTTGTGTCAAATCGTCCGTCCTTTTCGCGGTCTGCCTCCTACATTTCTGAGCCCAGTCCGTGGTCTCCACTCCAGCACTTTCGTCTCCAACTTTCCATCAAGTCTGCGACGACCGGATAGCCTGACTATGAAGGTTGAGGTCCTGGGTTCGAACCCCGGTCGGGGCAGATGTTTGTATGATGAATACGAATGTTTGTTCTCGGGTCTTGGATGTTTGATATGTATATAAGTTAACAATAAGTAACGCCGCGTGCGACATCTGGATTATAACCCACCACACAGCACACAGTTCACAGTTTCTACAGTTTAATTATAATTTAATTGAATTTTGTATTATAATTAGAATGTGCACACAAATATGGATCACAGTTATCCGAAATAAACGTTTTTTTTTTATAAGGTATCATCTTTTAGCCCCATCCTCCTATTCTTTCTTAGAATTTTCAATTAAACCAAGCGGACTCTGCACAGTATCGAGGATTTTTTTGAAATTGCATTGTTATTTATCACTATGAAACCGTATGGGTTCCTAGCCTACGATAGCGTAGCCACACCCTCTTTAGCGTTTTTTTTGTTTGCCTCTATGTAGACTTAACTTTAGGATACACGAGCCATCGTGTGAATGCGCAATAAATTTAATAGACTGCCTTTTGTGTCGTATTCTGATTGAATCGACCGCGCGTACGTACGCTATTGCGGCTAGATCAACCTTGACATGTCATATGATACTATAGACAAGACGAGACAAGACGTCTAACGTTAACGCTGGATTACTTCATCATGTCAGCCGAAAAACGTCCACTGCTGGACATAGGCCTCCCCCAAGGCTCTCCACTCAGACCGGTCTTGTGCTTTCCGCATCCACCGCGGTCCCGCGATCTTTACTAGGTCGTCGCTCCATCTTGTTGGCGGCCCACCGACAGCTCGTCTCCCGATCCGTGGATGCGATTTGTGGATTACTTATAAGTCAGTAAATCATGTCCCACTCTTACGCAGAAAATTGGCGTGAAGCAACAGCCAGTTAGCCCCTGTTGCGTTTCGTTCGGTTAGTGAGAGTGCCGGAAGCCAGATTCCCCCCCCCCCCCCCCCCCCCGTTCCTCTATCCCTTTTCCACCTTAAATGCCGGCAACGGACTAGTGACCATTGGGGTTGCTGGTTCTCATGGGTGGCGGTGTGATCGCTTGCTTGTTTGGGAGGCAAATCTTTCAATAAAACTTAAAATAAAAATAAATTACGCGTTTATTAACGAAGCGTTGACAAACTGAAAATTTATAAACTGCGGCGGCATAAAATACCGTAAAAAACCACTTGCCACATAATACTAAAAGCCTGCAAAGAACACTTAATCTCTTAAGAACGTTATTCTATACACATCTATTATGTCATTTAGTATTTTTAGATTTCAATTGGACTCGCAGATTAATAGATATGACTATTGTATAAAAAAACCGGCCAAGTGCGAGTCGGACTCGCGCACAAGGGTTCCGTTGAAAGATTTTAACGTTTTTCCCCAGTGTTTTAGGAAGTCCAGTGTTAGCAGAGCCCTACTCCTAATCAAAATGTACACAGTGTGGGGTCATTTTATATTGGTCTGTGACATATACAGACTGATATAAAAAATTAAGATTTTGAGATTTTTCGGAGTGGTTGTGCTATAAGAACTATCTTCATACCAAATTTCAAGTTTCTAGGACAACTGGAAGTACCCTTCAGGTTTCCGGGGCGCAGCAATTTGTATGGAAACAGCTTTTTTAATGACTGTATCTTTTGATTGCGTTGACTTAGCTACTCCTCTCCACCACTCTAAGGTTGGCTGGTAGAGATCCCTTATAGGGATAAGCCCGCCTTCGTAGTTTAATTTGTTTTTTTTTTGTAAATTATGTTTGCATCCTGTTTTTTTAGTACAATAAAGTGTTTACTTACTTAGAAGGTTGATTTTTTCACAGCTTCAAGGGACCGCAGGCTTGAGTATTTAGATATTAATTTCAGCTTGCTACCTCCACGCGTTCCAGAGAAAAAGTGAAACAGACAGACAGACAACAAAGTGATCCTATAAGGGTTCCGTTTTTTCCTTTTGAGGTACGGAACCCTAAAAAAGATAAAGTATCTATGACAAACCGCATCCAGTAGGTGAATGTAATTGTTGCTAACATGGTGTAAATATAGAATCGAGAACTGTTTACTGTCATAAACGTGACCATGATCACCATTGTTATTAATTTCATTAAGTCGGACTCGCGCACCGAGGGTTTTGAGCCGTCATTTATAACATTTTGTGCTACTTTACTAAGAATCGAGTAGTAACGTAAAATTTTAAAACCAATGAACCAACTAACCTCACGGGGGCACAGCACTGACTGTGTTCATACTCGAGAACAGATTAACTCGAAACAGATGCGAACCCGTTTACGATCGTAATTGGGGTTCGATTGGCGCGTCCTGTTGCCATGGCGGCAATTTGACGAGTGTAACGTACAGAACTAGCGGGATAGAAGGAAATAATTGATTTCTATGTGAACTTTGCGTGGGTATTTTAACGTCACGAGTGTAATTTAGTGTTGAAATACCCCGATTAGCAGCTCCAACTTTTTTGGTGGTGCTAGCTAGAGCAGTTAATTGTTGGAGTATACCCTTTTGAATAATGATTTAACATTTTCAGAATTATCCTCCAACTCCTAACCGTACAACTGTACATTCCATCATCAGCTCATCAACATGAGATAATGATTACCAGACGTAAATACTTGTATAGCCTTAGAAAATATATGAAACACTTAATACGTGCCTATAAAATTTGAGGGTTGCCCTCGATTTCCCTGGGATCCCATCATCAGATCATGACTTGGTGACAATGGGACTACCTCAGGAGTATACCCTTTAGAATAAAAAAAGAATTTTGAAAATCGGTCTACAATTGACGGAGTAATCGATGTACATACATAGAAAAAAAAAACATACGTACAGTGGAACGTAGAACCTCCTCCTTTTTTGAAGTCGGTTAAAAAGACAGCACGTTTTATGACAGGTGACGTCTAGTTTAGACTATGATAAGCGTGTATACATATAAGTTCTCGTACATCATTACATGTATGTTCAATTACTAATTAGTGTTGACTGATAGTACGAAGCACGTGACACATGTTATCATAGCGATATGAACGGAAGCGTTAGCTACGGGGGCAAAGTGTAAAATGTAAAACCAAATATGATTCCTGAAATCCCGACACTCCATTTTTAACAGACTTCAAAAAAAGGAGGTTTTTTTTATACGACGAGGAAGGCAAACGGGCAAGTGGGTCACCTGATGGTAAATGATCACCACTGCCCATAGACACCCGCAACCCCGGAGGGTTTGTAGATGCGTTGCCAACCTAGAGAGCTAAGATGAAATGCCTCTTGTGCCCGTAATTACACCGGCTCTCTTACTCTCCTCACCGGAACACAACAGTGCAAGCACTGCTTGCTTAGCGGCAGGATTAGCGAGTAAGATGGTGGTAGCGATCCGGACGGACCTTGCGCAAGGTCCTACCACCCGCAAAAGGTTTTCAATAGGAGTATCTTTTTTTACCGTCAAAGTCTAAATGATTGTACTTGTCATTGTGGCTTTAACTTGGATCTGTGAGGTGGTGGGTCATGAATGAATGCGGTGTTTGGGTGGTTCTTAACTAAGTTTCATTAAAATAGTTAATCCGTTTTTGAAATATCGAACTGTGAAATGACAATCGGGGTTTTTTCAACTTTTCCAAGTTGGTTAGGTTATAATCTGAGATGAGCCTATGTATTAGTAGGTAGGAAAAAGATACCAACAACCGCTTCAAGATATAGTTCTTGATATTTAAAAAGCTTGATGCTATTGCTAACAAGGGTTAGAAAAATAGTCCTTTTTCAAACGAAAACTTGAAGTGAAATTAATAATTAAGCAATTCCTCCTAATACTTAGTAAGTTATTAAACATAAATACATACTCATTTATTAATACATATAAAACTACATCATTAATATCAGGTACAATGTCAAGTAACAGGCATTTACATAGAAATACATCAGTAACAGGCCTCGTCAACTCGCTTAACCTAAATTACAAAACATCATCAGCAACATGCTTCGTCAAAAACCCTAACCTAAAATCCCCCACCCCGCATCGTACCCGGCTCAAAGGTCCCCATAACACCAGCAGCATTACCCCGCTGAATGGCAATGGAGACCTGTTGCACCAAATACGACCCAAAGCGAGGGTCACAGCCCCTGTCACGCAACCGACGGCCTAGCTCCCTGAACAACTCGCGCGCCTCAGTGCCCCAGGACCCAGCCGTCAAACAAATATTCCCTTGCAGTGACATCGCATAGTGCCCAAGTTCCGATATTGCACTTTAGAATTCCTGGAACTTCTTGTAATATTGTCTGTCTTGAAACTTAGGAGACTCAATATAGAGTTCTGTTGGAAGTGAAGTGCTACGTGACTTTACTTTCCATATAACTTAACTTTGGACAATAGTAAATCCAACTAGCTGTTACATATTTAAAATTTTTAGTTTTACGTTTTACAATGTAATTAATTATAGTGAAATAAACGGATCACTCACGTATGTCAGTCGAGTATAGCTCGACTTGTTTCGGACTAATCCGTAGTCCTTCCTCTGGGAGCACACGCCACCGGCGTGGCGTCGGTGACCCGTTCCGTGGCGTGATTCGTTAATTTCACTATGATTGAGTCTCACGGTAGGTTCATGTTAAAAATGTAATTAATTACTTAATTTGTTTTTAAATGAATAAATAAAGTTTTTAAAGCATAAACCGGGATAATGACAAAAAAGTAAAACCGCCTTCAAAAAAAAAACCTTAGAAAAACAACGTAAAATAATCCTCTAAAAACAACCTTAGAAAAAAAACGTAAAATAATCCTCTAAAATAATGATAAATAAATAAAATAAAATAAAATGCGTTTATTTCGGACAACAGAAACTAAAGCCTAAAGTTTTATGGCCTAGCACTAAGCTGCAGAAATATGAAGTCGGTGCGGTGCGAGCGGAATATTCTTTGAATGAAGCACCATCATTATTTTAGAGGATTATTTTAGGTTTTTTTTCTAAGGTTTTTTTTAGAGGATTATTTTACGTTGTTTTTCTAAGGTTTTTTTGAAGGCGGTTTTACTTTTTTGTCAAAAGATTTTTATTTCACAATTATTTTACCGTAAACATTTTCAGAATTAGCCTCCAACTCCTAACCGTTAAGGAGTTGTACCTTCCATCATCAGCTCATCAACATAAGATGATGACTACCGGACGCAAATACTTGAATAGCCTTAGAAAATATATGAAACACATAGTACGTGCCTGTAAAATTTGAGGGTTGCCCTCGATTTCCCTGGGATCCCATAATCAGATCATGACTTGGTGACAATGGGACCACCTCAGGAGTATACCCTTTCAAATAAAAAAAAATCTGAAAATCGGTCTACAATTGACGGAGTAATCGATGAACATACATTAAAAAAAAAATACAGTGGAACGTAGAACCTCCTCCTTTTTTTGAAGTCGGTTAAAAAGTGGCCTATATGTGTTAACGTGTACCTATTACTCTGCAGTTTTATCAAAATCCGTACCTAGTTTTTGCGTGGAAGCGTAACAAACATCCTTATTCACTCATCCCCATAATCTTTCGCGTAAGTATTATGGTATTTACTTAGTATAAAATGTGTGTATTCGGCTTCTAAAATGTAAGATAGGCACTAGGTTTATCTTTATTATTAGAATCACAACAAAGAGTAAAAACCAACGAAATAAATTTGTTGTTAAAAACGTAATTTTTAATAAGTACAAGCATTTTTGCTGAGAGTACTTTTTGTTGAATGTACTTGCATTGTCATCGAAACTACATTATGTACACTAGGAATGGTTCAAATTTCGATTACACACATAAAATTAACGTGAAATTAAGTACTTATATAAAAGCTTATAAAATAAAAAAATTGTTCACATTGTTGCCAGTTTATGGTGATTTTTTGATGTTGCAAAGTTCCATTTTTTAATTAGGTACTTACATAGTAGGCACCTTTTGTTGTCTAAAGATAGAAAACTCTGTCGCCGGAACGGAAACGGAACACGTGATTGTTAGTAGTTACGGTTACGACACCGTAGGGTCTCTGAGGGTCGAGCACGACTTTTCGAAACCTGCGTCACGTAAAATCGAATAGTAAACGTTGTCGATTTTGTATGACGTTTGGAACAGCGCCCGCCCGTGAGCGTATTTGGAACAAAAACTTTGTATGAGGTTTCTGGATCTCGATACGATAACCGTAACGTTACGCAGCATTCCTAAAGTCGTGCTCGACCCTCTGGGCATCTATCTAGCCTTGTAATTTTTTAATATTTTATTGCGGTAAATATTTTGAAAGCATGTGTAAATTGTTATCTCCACGAATTCCAATCGAATGTCAAGACAGTAATTTATTTTGGAGTCATGTCCACATTATTGCGAGCAATGACGCCACTCCGTCCGATCCCTGGTTATTAGTTATTAACATACCTAAGCTACTCAATAAAGCATAAATGCCAAAAGGCAATAAAAAACGTATAAACAAGGTTCACGGATTAGGCCCATGGGTGTGATCCAGTTACGGGCGTAATAGGTAACCTACAGTCGGTAGCACAGCAGACTGATCCACACTTTTATTCTAGCTCGTATTCTCTTGATAACATAGTCGAATATTTGTTTAAGGATATTTGTGTAGATATTTCTGTCGCTTTCTCTGTACAATACAGTAAGGAGCTATTTTTATTTTGCTACTTCAGAGCCTTTATTTCTATTGAGAAAGATGGCTTTGGCAAATTTCACGGATTCTTTGGGTAGATTATGGTATGCTGATATTGGAAGCCAGGGGGTTCCATGACATAGGGCAGCGAGAAAAAACATTTTACTGTATGTTCCAATTTAAGAATATCGAAGGAATGTCACTTATCAGTAACATTTCTGTGATTAATTAAATTGATACAACTTAGAAAAGTTGGAATATACTTTTGAAGTTCCATATCTCAAGAATGATTGAAAAGATTTCATTGTGACATAGTTAAGAAGTTGCGGCTAAATTAGCTTTTTTTGTAAAAAAAAACCGCTTAAAAACCGCATTTCTTTAGGAACTACGATGTCATACATATAGAGACACACATACACATTAAACCTAGGTAAAGCAATCATCATTTCGCGCTTGCTTGTTGATGCGTTATATATTACAAATATTAATGTTAATTTAGAAGAAATAATTAGCAACACCTCTTTTTAATACTGAATTGCTTACAAAAATACTGGATTTGCTTATCAAAACCGTACTTTTGCTGTGCAATCAGAATTTTTTAGGTTAGGGTTTTTTTTTGTGCCTTTAACCTGCCTTTATTAATACACGTTTATGGCAATGTAATGTAACACGGTTATAAATAAACGATTCTATTTACAATCAGCAATGCATATGCGCTGCCGTTTCATTATGAGGAATTCTTGATTCGTTATGTTGCAAAGAGATTTAAAGATCCAATTATTATTTCAAGATTTATTGAAGCCAAACTGGAGCCCTTTTTACAAGCATTTATTTAACTTCCCGTGTCAGTGTAATGTAATGTCGATATGTTTGTGTGAATCAAATTTTGTTAAGTACCTACGCTTTTCTTATGAATTACACGTAAGCTCAAAACTGAAGAAGCGAAAATAGAACTTTACCTTCCCAAATCCCTCAGTCACTTCAGGTTTCGGAGCGGTATCAAATAAGTTGAGCCTCGAACTCTGGAAGAAGTCAGCGCTTGAGTTTTGTCTCGAGAACAGCTCGGACGTTGAGCTCTCCCTGGTCAGCGAGGGTCGGGGTTTCACGAAGGGGTTGCTGCGACCCCTGGCCTGCTTGATCCAATCGAACTTGTGGTTCGTAGGACTCGGGGAGGGGGACTCTGTTGAGTCCGTAGCAGAAGACATTTCTTGAACCGACGCCATGACGAAGCCAGTTTTTAATTTTTAACACCAGAATCGGTAAGTTACTTGAAAGTTTTTTTTTTATATCTACGTCCGGTTTTTGTGTAAGTTTAGTTTTTGTTTTAATGATCAGATGACGGCAGATTATTTTTCATCACACAGTATCGAATAACTTAAACCACATTTTCCACGTCACGGTTTCGGCAAGGTCGTTTTGAGTTATCGTTTGACGTACGAAAACAAAAACATAGTGTTTTATTTTAATGTAAGTATGTTAATGCGTGCGGCCCGCGCGGTCCGTGCGCAGGAGTGCGCGACTGAGCGCGGCGTGGAACATAGATATAGTACGTTGGTTTGGTTCATTCATTAGTTGCCAGTTGTGTTTGCTTTGAGATAATTTTACGATAGATCGGAGATGCCTACTCCATGTAGTTGTTATTACAGTTACTGCGTTGATGCTGAAAATGGGGCAAAAATTAAGAGTTTAAAGTTATGAACACCCATCACAGTTTTTTCTTACAAAACTTGCTTCGCTCGGAAATGCGAGTATTATTATTTACACGGGATGATTAAATGCAATGTACCTAATACCTAATTAGTTAATAATCTTTCTATAACTTTGCGACACAGGTACATCAATCATGACATAAAAAATGTTATATTCCGTAGTTATTAATCATTATCATGTCATTAACTAAAGACGCAAAGAAATGCTTAGTTATAATTATGTATTTTCATTAGTTACCTATAAAAAATTATCTAAGAATTCTAAATGACACCTGCTTTAACCTGATCTAACCTTAGCGATAAGGCCGCCCGTTGCTACCATGCATTTTATTTGAACCTTTTTCAGTTTTTTAATTATGTGTGTTATGTGTATTGTATTGTATGATGGCGATACACTAAAGATTATGTCACGTAGGATTCGAATAAAGAAAGAAAAGTTGCTACTGTTGGTTGTAGCAGAAATATCCGCTGCGGCAGTAATGCCGGCAGCACACGCCGAGTTGGGGCTTTTCGCGGTTATGACAAATTTATCGTAGTTATGTGTATAGTTTGTAAGATTTCTTTTACTGTACTTATTTGTCATAGTTACGCTTGTCGAATAAATAGTTTTTAATCTATCTATTACTTATCTTTACTTCATCATCATCATCATATCAGCCAAAAGACGTCCACTGCTGGACATCGAGGCTCTCCACTCTGACCGGTCTTGTGCTTTCCGCATCCACTAATACAAATACAAATACAAATAATTTATTTGCAAATAACACAAAAACCAAAATAGGATCGGTACAATATATGTAGCTTATATTTAAGTACTTACTTAGGTGTTGTGTTACTATATAACATGAGTGCGATCAGACAATGCTCCTTACTCCCCGTACTAGTTAAAAACTGTATCACGGTGGAGCAGGACCCGTCATCCTATTTGTTATGTTACAATTTCTGAACTCTTAACTTTTAACTGAGGTTATAAGAGAATCTATGTTGCATAGTAGTGTTAACATTGCATCAGTTACTAATATAATTAGTTGAGGGTAAGAAGTTGCAAGTAAGTACCTACATCGATTAGTAATTAAATTACGGATACAACTCGCTTAAACGTAAACAAGTAGTATATGCAAAAGCTCTAGATGAAAATGCTATGTTGCTTACAATTATAATGTTTATTACTAATCTAAGTCTAACATGTTGGTCTATAATATATCTGCATAGTGTATGTGTATGTAAGTAAGAATGTGTCTATATATTAGTGTGAGTGTGTGTGTGTGTATGTGTACGAATTAGTGATGCCATTTTATTTCAGGAGTTTCTCTGCCTCTGAATAGCTAAGCGAGAATAAAAATTTATTTAATACCTTTTTACATTGATAAACACTAAGGTTACGCAATATAACGTATTTGCTTATTCGATTATATACTAGGGGTCCAAGAAGTTTGTGAAATTTCCGAGAAAAAACCGACTTATATTTAGGTATGGAATAAACTATATCTATCCTACGACGTGTAATAGAATAATCAGGTAAACTTTTATGTTGCTCAAGAATGACACCCTTAATAAAGAGCTGTCTTACAGTTAATACTGAGCTGGTTTTGTATAGATTACCAGTTGGGTATCGGAAGTCCTTAAATAGCATAACTTTTAGAACAGCACGCTGTGCACGTTCAAGTGGTAACATCGTAGTTTTTGCGGAGCCTCCCCAAGCAGTGATGCAGTAAGTTGTAATTGATTGACAAAGTGCGTAATATATTGAAATTAACTACTTACTGTCGCACACATGTCTAAGATTTTTGAATATGTATATCAATTTTCTCACTCTATTAGTCACACTTGTAATATGTCTTTTCCAGTTAAGGTTATTATCTAACTCAATTCCTAGGTATCTTATATTATCCGTTCTTTCAATGTTCATACAAGTACAGTCTGTTTCGTTATTACAAAAATGAGATTTAATAGAAATGGTTTCGGGCAACGGTTGAGTGATATTGCGAATACTAAAGGTAACATACTTGGTTTTTGCGACATTCAGGGTAAGGAGATTAAAGTCTAACCAATTGGTCACAAGATTGAAACCTTCTTGTGCCGTATTATTGAGCTGTTTCCAAGTAGTATCTTGAAAAAGTAACACCGTGTCATCAGCAAATGCTACAATTTGAGCATTTTTTGGTTTAAGGAGACAGAGCTCGTTAATATATATAAGAAAAAGGGTTGGGGCAAGTACACCACCTTGTGGTACTCCGAAGTAGATGTTTTCTTCAGAGCTAACATATTTATCTACTTTGACTACTTGCTTTCTATTTGACAGGTAGTCACTCAAAAGAAGAAGTGGTATACCTCGCACTCCTACACTTTCTAGCCTCTTAATTAGGATGGGGACAGAGACTGTGTCGAACGCTTTTTTTAAATCAAGAAATATACCCAAGGCTTTCTTATTATTATCTATTTGATCTACCAGATAATCAGTAACATTTTGGACAGCATCTGCGGTAGATTTAAATTTTCTGAATCCGTATTGGTTATTTGAGAGAATAAGGTTTTTTTCCAAGTAAGATTTAAGTCTATTGTTAATTAGTTTTTCTATTATTTTCGAAAGTGAGGAAAGCAGTGAAATTGGTCTATAGTTATTGATACAGTCTCTGTCTCCCGACTTAAACACCGGAATTACTACAGATTTTTTCAAGGCGTCTGGAAATTTTCCTTCCTGGAAACACATGTTGCTAATAATCGCAATAGGCCTACTAAGAATCTCAGCACCTATTTTTAGAAAATTTGATGAAATTCCGTCCCACCCCGTCGCTGTACTCGATTTAAGGCTACGTATTATTTGTATGATTTCAACGTTATCAGTCTGGGCCATATATATGGAGTTTGGAGAAGATTTAGAATTATTTATAGCTTTGGCCCGCTGATTTTCTGTTAATTTAGATCTGTTAATAATGTTACTAGCTAATTCTTTGCCAATATTGGTAAAATATTTGTTAATATAATTTACAGATTCTTGTGGGGTAGACTTTAGATTCAGTAGATGTGATGTATTATTTGACTTTTCTTGTATTTTGCTGATATTCTTAATGAGTTCCCATTGCTTTTTAAGATTATTAGAGTTCATTTTGATTTGAGACCTGTGATATGCCCTTTTCAGTTTATTGAGTATGTTATTGCAAGTATTGCGATATCTGCGGTATGTAATTTTTAAAATTGCACTATCAGGATCTTTTTTTAGTTTCAAATGAAGATGATCTCTGTTCTTCATACAGCGAATCAGGCCTGGAGTGATCCAGGGCTTGATATTGTGTTTTCTACGTGATATAGTTACCACGTAAGTGTATTTATTTAAACAGTGAGTCAAGTGAGAGAGAAATGAATTTGTTGCTGTATTGACATCTAGGTTCATTAGCAATTCAATCCAGTTGATTTGCTCCAGATCTTTAATGGCTGCAATATAGTCGGTCTTTTTTACTTTACGAGTATTTGATATATGGGGTTCTGTGTAATTGGAAAGTGACGTCATTATACAAGAGTGATCTGTAGTTGCTGTATCGCATACAATTGTTGTTACTGAACGTTTGGATTTTATGAAGCAATGATCAAGACAATTTTTATATCTTGTAGGGAGGGTATGGGATGGCAGAAGACCGTGTAAGGCTAGTAAATCCAAATAATCTGATGACCGGTTATCAAGGCTACCCTCCTTAATGTCAATGTTCATGTCCCCTAGTATAATTATATTTTTATATTGCTTTAGTTTCTGGAGAATTTGGTCCATCCCGTTTAAGAAGACATCGGTTTTCTTAAATGATGGAGGTCTGTATACCGAAACAATAGCATATTCAAGTCCTAACGTAGTTATTAAACAATTAGCCTCAATAGATTCATTGGGTTCCGATGTCCTAAACATAACATTGTCCTTTACGTATACAACAATTCCATCATTCTGATTATAATTACGAGTGGTTGCAAACGATCGATAGTTTGGTATTGTAGGTAATAAGCAACTTTTTGATAACCAGCATTCAGTCAGTATAATAGCCTCATAGTCTATATCAAGCCTTTCCAAAAGCACCTGTAAATCGTCAAAATTCCGGTTCAAACTTCTTACGTTCAATGCAAACAATTTCAGGGTATTCTTCGACTTAACTAGAATATTTTTGCATTGCTCTGGATCATTAAGCACTATTGATTTCCCGATACTGACACTAATGTCAATATCCTTTGATAATATTTCAATATCAGACATTCCTACAAATATTAACTTTTTTCAAAACAAATTTCGGTGTAGTTATTTCAACAGCACAATTCTGATCCAAAGCACGCAGCAGTTCCTTTTTATAAATAAATGGCAGTGTGATGAGTGTGCATGAAGTTGTGTAGTGATGTGTTTTGCGTGGGTTGAGTGAGTTGTGTGAAATTGTCGTGACAATATTTTTAACTAATGTTTTTAAGTAACAAAAATATGTAATAATAAATAGGATTGACCTGTAGAGAAAAGGGCAACAGACGGTGAGTCAGTTTTCATCCGTGGTTGGTCCTTTCGGGACTTCAATTTGTTGATGACTAATATTAGGTTATCCCAGGTTATCACGTTAGGTTTTAACAATTCGTACCCCTGTTTTTCTTTATAATGTCATTATCTAGAACTAGCCCATTGTTTGTTTGTCTTTAGATAATAGATGAACAATCATTGTAATTAAGATCATTAGTGCGTAATTACATCTCTAAATCATCTCATCACTCTTGATGTAGCACTTGTTTTGATTTATTATTGTAAGTAGGAACTGCTTTCAATATTCTCTAATGCAGCCTCACCCTTATTTCAATAAATTTTCAAATCATCACATCTTCACCAGCCTTTTTGAGGAGTATCTTCGTGATTCGACCAACATTGTGGCGACTAAGGACATAGTTTTCAATCCTCAAATAAATTACCCATATCCCTACTACCTGTGGGAAAAGGCTTGACAGGGGATTGAAAAATCTGCCTTATCTTTTACACACGGACCAACCACCCTCTCGACACCAAATGTCATGGCGAACGTTTCCGAAACGCATATGCTCATTTGCATTTATAAATCTTATTAGCCACCAATCGCGGCTCACTTTCGACTAGATGACATGCGACATGACAAGCTATGAACCAATCACGACGCATTTCCCCGGCCCGCTCACCGCGGCTTTTTTTAACCGACTTAAAAAAAGGATTTTCTACTTTATGCGTTTATTTCGGACAACAGAAACTAAAGCCTAAAGTTTTATCGCCTAGCACTAAGCAGCAGAAATATGAAGTCGGTGCGGTGCGAGCGGAATATTCTTTGAATGAAGCACCGACTTCATATTTCTGCTGCTTAGTGCTAGGAGATAAAACTTTAGGCTTTAGTTTCTGTTGTCCGAAATAAACGCATTTCATTTTGTTTTTTTTATTTATCATTATTTCAGAGGATTATTTTACGTTTTTTTTCTAAGGTTTTTTTTTGAAGGCGGTTTTACTTTTTTGTTAAAAGATTTTTATTTCACAATTTTTCGTTGATTTAATCATAATGACTTTCCATGTAAATTATAGAAGATGCGGTGTCCAGAGGGTGGTTGGTCCGTGGTTTTACATAACGGTAAGATACGCCACGCAGCCGCTGCTACAAAATATCACTAGGCATTTATGAATAGCCCTGTGTTGTACGGGTGTAAATTTTCCTCTCTACTCAAGTATTCAAGACTTTGCTATCCCCACTTAACGAGATGCTGAGAGCCTTCGAGATAACGTCGTGTCTGCGTAAAGTTCAGCTGCTCTGCTGGTTGGTACCTACGGAGGGCACTTCTCAGTGGCATATTAAATTAGATCAGGGGGACGATTCTTGAATCTCACCTTGGTTGGTGACTAAATTCTCCCATGACATTGATATTTGCCACATATTTGACATCACAGTTCGATCAGATTAGAACACAGGTTAAAAACCCAAATGGGTTGATGACTGATCTCAAAATAACATTTTACATTTTCACAAAATCAAGCTTCCGACAATATTCGTAAAAACCCGTTGCCTCTTATCCACTGCAATTACGACTATTTTTATTAATTTAGCAAAAACTGATTAAAGGAGGCTGTTTGATCACTGAAAATTTTGACGTAAGAGCAATTCAATTCAAACTTCATACTCACCGATAATTTCAAAAATGTTGCTGATTTGACCAAGGAGGTATACCTAGTCAGCAAAAACATGGGTGCATATAGGGTTTTGATCGGAGATCTCAGGAATTTTATGCTATTCTGAGGATTGCGGCCGGCTTTTGGAAATCTGAGGAAATGCCAGGGTTTTTTGAATTTTCAATAAAATAGAGTAGATTTTCCAAAGACACGCGGCGCAGTCTAGTTATCGCAATGGCACAAGCCGCAAGTCGAACTGACTGGCTGGGCTTTCAAAATCTCAGGCTTTTTCAATGGAAATCAGGCACATTCTCTGGATAAAAAACGAGCTGAGATTTGAATACATAGGAGAAATTCGAGCCTTACCTAAATACCAATTCTGGTGTAAGGGTGGGCACGCGACTCGGAGTGTCGGAACGGGTTCGATTCCCGGGGTTGGTATTTTTCTGGTTTTTTTCTGTGTATTCATGTTTCGGTGAGTTTATTAAAAATATAATTCATTCTCTGGACTTTTAAATTTTCCATCTGGTAACCCTAAGTGCATACAACTTACTCAAAGATATGTCCCATGCCGGTGAATTAAGGTATTGTTGGTAGGTATTGTTGTTGTAGTGGACAAATTCGATACATGTTGGTAGGTATTGTTGTTGTTGTGGACAAATTCGATACATGTTTATATTTGTACTTGACCATACCATCCCCATTCGGCACGAAAACCGACGTTATCCGCTAAGAAAAAGATCACAACCGATTACAGAATGGAAATATACCGATGCGATATTGTCTCTATACTAAATCGGTACACAAACAATTGTTGCTAATGAGCCGATTGCGAATCGGTCCGTCTGTCAGGAATTGGTTCGGCAAATAGTCAGTGACGTGATGGTTTGTGTAAATATTGTATTCTTTGTTAGGTTCCTATCTGGAGTTGGTTGGGTTTGATCTTATTTTGCACCATGGTAAAATATTCGAATGAAACTACTTAACTTGGCAATGAGACCTCTCTTAATGGCATAACTTGTGTATTTCGTCCCATAACTTGTGTGTTTCGTCCCATAACTTGTGTATTTCGTCCCATAGCTTGTGTATTTCGTCCCATAACTTGTGTATTTCGCGGACAGACACAATCAGGCCCTATTTCACCATCTTTACAATAGTCAGTTTTATATGACAATTCGAACTACTTACATTTCTTTGACAATAAGAAGTGTGCTAAAACAAAAGCTCTTCGAGTTAGCAGTTCGAAACGAATTGTCATTGAAAACTGACAATTGTAAAGTTGGTGAAATAGGGGCTTGGCACTCTTAAAGATTGCCTGTTACCTACTAAACTAAACCAGTGAGTTATACCCGAAATTCGTAAAAGCGTATTTGTAAGTCTGTTTTAGTGATTATTACTTTCTATTTTGATTCTAATTAATGTCTAATAAAAAAAGGTATTTTTTTTTACGAGCCTTTATTTAAATTGCAATGTACGTATTTTATCATCATCATCAGCCTATTTACGTCCCACTGGGCATAAGCCTCCTCTCAGAATGAGAGGGCTTGGGCTATAGTTCCCACGCGGGCCTAGTGCGGATTGGGAACTTCACACACACCATTGAGTTGCTTCGCAGGAGTGTGCAGGTTTCCTCACGATGTTTTCCTTCACCGAAAAGCTCATGATAAATTACAAATGTAATTTCGCACATAAATTCCGAAAAACTCAGAGGTGCGAGCCGGGGTTTGAACCCACAACCCTCTGCTTGAGAAGCGATAGGTCAAACCACTAGGCTATCACGGCTTATAAGTATTTTATATTTGTCGTATATTTGGAATCTTGCAAGTTAAATTTGGCCCACTTCCCGATGATCGATTTAGCTGAAATTTTGCATACTGACAATGCAATAATCTGATAGTGAAATTCTGGTGGTGCGGCCAGGATCGTCTCCACAGGAGGGAACTCTTCAACGGTTAATGGCATCGACTTGAAATTTGGTATGGATATGTAAGTTGGATGTATTGCCCTCCAGTATAGACTACAGAAAAGTTATCAAGTAATCAAATTGGTGAAGAAATAAAACTAGAAAGAAAAATTAGACCCTATCGGTACGATAGATCTTTGTCCAGATAGACTAATATAGCTAGACAACTATTGGTTCATCATCATCATCATCACCAGCCTTTTTACGTCCCACTTCTGGGCACAGGCCTTTAAGAGCGAGAGGGCTTGGGCTATAGTTCCCACGCGGGCCCAGTGCGGATTGGGAACTTCACACACATTATTGAATTGCTTCGCAGGAGTGTGCAGGTTTCCTCACGATGTTTTCCTTCACCAAAAACTCATGATAAATTATTAATTCCGAAAAACTCAGATGTGCGAGCCGGGGTTTGAACCCACGACCCTCTGCTTGAGAGGCCATAGGTCAAAACATTAGGCTATCACGGCTATTAGGTAACTTTTGGTTGTAGGCAACCAATATAACTAGCTAATTCTTGATATAAAATACATACACAGGCTGATAAACACATTACCCTCCTTTGCGTTTCGCAGTCGGGTAAAAATATGAAGAATAACGGCACTCCTACACTGACCTAACTAGCTACATACACACGTCGCGCAACATTGCTCTCACACAATATTCAGGCGCTTTAGTTCCTTAAATACGAACCTCCACGAGCTACCTGTAATCTAATCCTTTGAAATAGGCTATTGTGGACATTGTTTGGTCGCTTTAGAGCAAGGCTGCCCAACCCTAGGCCCGCGGGCCAAACAAAATGTGGCCCGCGAACGAATTTCAAATGGCCCGCCGCCCGCGTGAGTAAGTTTCAAAATTGCCCGCCAAAAGATACATAAAAAAAAAATATATTATAAGAAATATCGAAAATACGAACTGTCAGTGGTCATGGCCCGCCTGTGATTTTTGAATCATCCAATTTGCCCGACTGTTGAAAAGGCTGGGCAGCCTTGCTTTAGAGATATTACTCGTAAGTATTTCTGGATAACCGCAGGAGTGATAGTGACCGTAAGCCCCTTGGAAGCTAGCAAGCACTCTAATTATTTTTCACCTCACTACCTCGGAAAGCCGTTTTTTATCCTTTAATACAAGCGGGTAAAATCGCATTTTATCCACTAGTGGGGAAAGTAATTTGACCTAGGACTGGAGCGTGCTTAAGTAGCTTTTGACAGATAACAAAACGTAAAACGCTCGTAATAATAGTTCGTTCGATATTAATTATCATTAAATAATTCATAAATGGTTTGAGAGTTTAATACAAAATATCAAATTTAGCTTAATTTAATGATTTTAAGTCATAAACCTTAAAATTGTACAATTTTTTTTTACGATATTATTATCGTAAAAAAATAGTGATTCCAGTGAAGATTAATTTTAATGAGCTGTTTCTTTGCATGTTGCGCTTTCCTACAGCTACAGTGAGGTAAAAATTATTTTCTTGCTCGTAACTCAGCCCGTAGTATGCGCAGGGAAGAATGCACACAGACAAGCTGACCTATACAAAGACCGATGCAGCATGTTAGTTGTTTTGAGTTCCTAGATCGCTAGTTCGCGTACCTAAGTATCATAATAACAGTAGGATAGGACTTCTAGCAAAACACAGACGAATACACAGTCACAAGTCAAACTTATAAAATCCCTATTTTTAATCCCCGACTAAAAAGAGGTGTGTTATAAGTTCGACCTGTGTATCTGTGTATATGTTTGTGGCTACATAGCTCCCAAACGGATAGACCGATTTCGATGCGGTTATTTTTAATTAAAAGCTGAACCAGACGATGAGCCGACCCGGTTCTGCGGCGGAGAGCGCTGCCAGGCTTAAGCATACTAAGTATGCGGCTTTGCAGCCAACGTATGAATTTGTCCCTGTGGCAGTGGAGACGGGGGGACCTTGGGGTACGGAGGCGCGGAATTTCGTGGGAGAGGTGGGGCGTAGGCTTAGGGACAGGGTTGTGATATCCGTTCTGGATCCTATCTGGTGCAAAGGATTTCCTTAGCTATTCAGCGGGGAAACGCGGCCAGCGTTATGGGAACCTTTGCACCAGATACGATTCATGGCGGTGATTTAAAAAAAAAACATTCGGTGTTGTTGTTTGTATAAATATTAACATTGTTTTGATGAAGCCTGTGGCGGATGACTTTTTTGTTTTACATTTAGTTTTTTAGTTTTAGTTTAATTAGTTTTAGCTTCGATTTTATGACATGTAATTGTATTATGAATAAAAATATTTGTCCATTTAAAAAAAAAACAAAAGCTAGTTTAATCGAGATGATTCTTAGCTAAGTTTCATTAAAATCGGTTCACCCCTTTTTGAAATATTGAACTTTGAAATGACAATGTCGGGGGTTTTTCAACTTTTCTAAGTTGGTCAGGTTATTGCGTAGGGGTTAAAAAATAAAGTGTTAATTCAATACAAAAGTGACCAACGTCTAACGTTTGTTCTACCGCTGATGCTGCTCTCCTACAGTTAACGCAACCAATTCGCGCAGGCTATTTGGTATTAGAGGGGTGCTCTTTATCATGTAGACCCAGAGTAGGTCACTTAGGAGATCGTTACCGAATTTGTCGCGACCTACCTAGTCTAGCCCAGCTAACACTACCTTGATGACTATTATTCATCACCAGAATGGCGTAGCGTAAGCTTATGCCGCCGGGGCGAAGACAAAATTCGACGCCCCCTGTTCTAGTAAAATATAAAGAAAACTGCAATTTAACGTCCTCCTGTTCTGTCGTTCTTCAAGTGTGCCGCCCGGGGCGGTGCGCCCCCCTAGCCCCCCGCGACGCTACTGCTTCAACTTACCATGTGGTACCGTATGTGGGTGCCCCCGGAGCGGACCCCCTCGTTGAGCTGGATGGAGCTGACGCTGCCGGCATCATCGTCCATGAACCCCGTCTTCTTGTAGCGAGCCATCTGCAGACAACGAGACTGGTCAATTTTTATTTTTGATTGAAAGAGGGAGAATCTTTTGATTGCGTTGACTTGGAAGTTTGATTTTTTCACAGCTTCAAGGGACTGTAGGCTTGAGTATTAATTTCAGCATACTACGTCCACGGGTTCCAGAGAAAAAGGGTTTTGACAGACAGACAGACGGACAACAAAGTGATCCTATAAGTATAAGGGTTCCGTTTTTTCCTTTTGAAGTACGGAACCCTAAAAACGGAACCAAGTCCAGTCAAGACCCTTTTTCTCGTTATTATTTTAACCCACGTCCATGAAAAATTTTTGTACAGTCTAAACCTTTCCATTTTTAACCAACAACGAAAAAGAGGGGTGTTATATAAGTTTGACCTGATGTGTATCTGTGTGTCTGTGCATGTCTGTGGCATCATAGCTCCCAAACGGATAGACCGATTTCAATGCGGTTTTTTTTTAATTCGATTCGAGATCAGCTAATTTAATCGAGATGGTTCTTAGCTAAGTTTCATTCAAATCGGTCACCTGTTTTTGAGCTATTGAACTTTGAAATGACAATGTCGGGAGTTTTTCCACTTTTCTAAGTTGGTTATAGAAAACGCTGTTTACGGAAACATCCACAACGAATACTCGCCGTGAATGCCTTTTCCTATTAATTACTAAGCTAAGTTTACATACGTTAATTACTTCTATGATTTCTAAGCCGGTTTAAGGGCAGCCACTACACAGCTTACCATAAGTTAGTTAACGGAAGCCGCAATTGCTTTAATTATAGGAAACCGGACATAACCAGTTACGGATCCGGATAAAACTAGATACATTCATTAACATGCACCCAACAACAAGCCAATTCAATAATGAATCTTTTTTACGTAAAAAAGGAAAATACGTATTTAAAATCGCGAAAAAACATGAGAGCCAAACAATTAAAGATTGGCCTTGACCCATAGGTAGAAATTCAGTCTCACATTAAATAACTATTAAGTATTAACGCAGTACTTCCTGCCGACATAAACAAGTTGTTGTATATATAATATCTGGGGGCACGGCAGTGTCCCCGCCAAGTCGAGCATAAACAAAGAGGCATCCTTTTCTCGAAGCCATTCAGGCCGTTTTCAACATCCTGTAATTTTGTGCTGCTTACTAGAAAATAGAATACAACCAGGTGTTATACTTTAAGGCAGCTAGGGTTTCTCAAACTTATGCTCAAGTACCTACCCGTATTAAATTTTGTGGACCACGGCGAACCTCTTTAAAAAAAATACGCTATGGTCTCTGTTCATGTCTCCATTGTAACAAATATCTGTGTTGAATAGTAATTTATGGTACAGTCAGCAGCAAAAGTAGCTAAGCAGCCGAAGCGGTCACAATGATCTGCACAAGCTCTTATGTCTATAACAAAATAGCCGTGTTTAGATCATTTGCTGCTGACTGTACTTACTCATAGCTACTAAGTTGGTTGTCTCCCATGCCAATAAACTCCTTTTAAACATCATGTGTCCCAAACAAGTCCACAACTTCCTAGAAAACCTATTAGCTCCAATTGCATTTAAAAATACTTACGCGCCCGACTGAAATTTACTGCGTCATAAAAAAAACCATTCACATCATTAAACAGCTACTTCAATTGAGTAGATATACTGTATACAGAGCTATGTTAAAAGCACTCGATATTTTGTCGAGCGCCCTCCTGAAAGCACTATAATTTCTGCACTTCGAATATTTTGGAAGTGTACTTAATCATGTCTGTGTTTGGATTTGAAAATAATTATTGAGAGATACTTGGACTGTCTTGAAAGTGCTTGATATTTTCAGTCTTCGTACGAATGCAATATACTTGCTTTATATATTTTCTTAAGTGGCAAGTTCGAGTTGTGGAGTGATTCGTATAAATTAAGGAAGGTCTCGAAAGACACTCATGAATACCTAATTATAAGATTTTATATAAGTACTTCAACTTTACTCTTTTGCATGGGTAATATTTTTATTCAATTTTATATTAGGTTCTGGCTGTATGCAAGTTTCCCTGCGCCTTATTGTTAGTTTTTCTTTATCTAAAATAGTGAAGATGTCGCCACTGCCTCTGTGGTGTTCATGCGAGTACAGCTCTGCAACTTTGTGTTTTTCTTATAAAACTAAGCGGATTAGCAGAAAAAAAAACTGGATTTAACTTGGATTTAAAAACAAGATGTTTTTCTGCTATTGGGTATCATAATTATCACCATGTCCAATGTCTGTAAAAATGTGCCATAGGTTCAAAACGAAAAATTGTTCGTGCATTACGAGAAGTGTATAATTTCTTTAATTTAATCTCAAAAGCGGATTTAACTGTGTAAGAATAGCCCCTTACGCACTCCAGTAGCTGTAGTAAACAAAGACAATAATAGCCATTCAAGCAAGGTGCGAGCGGGACAACGCTAACAGTATCCCGAACGAGCCCCAATTCTGGTGTCAGCAAAAAATTGCACACATGTTTTTAATGGCATATTCTTTTTAAGTTTTGGTGGGAATGACATTGAGTCTTAAAATAGATATAAGATTAGGTTGGGCTGTTTGCACACGTGTCTGTATATTATGGTGAATCAAAAGTAATTTTTCACGACAATAAACCTGTGTCTACATTCATTCAGCAGCAGAAGTAGCTAAGCAACCGAAGTGGTCACAATCACAATGATCTACACAAGCTCTTATGTCTACTAACAATAGAGCCGAGCTTAGATCATTCTGACCCTCGGGTGCGTAGCTACTGTTACTGCTGACTGTACAAGCGGCTTCATTATTTTTCTAGCAGGCTGCTGGCAGCTCTCTGTAACGTCGGCAACGCGCGAGTGACTTTTGGTGTTGTAACCGTTGGTAACCTCAAACGTCAAAAGTAGCTTGCCGCTTTTGTGCCTTCTCGCTCTACGGTCAAATACAAAACGTTAGACATCAAAAAGCTTTAAGGCTTTAAAGCTAAATCCTAGTCGAGACGGTTAAAGAGAACAGCTGATAGGATTGCCAGTATTAGGGTTGTTTAATGATATCAAAATAAAATCATTTTACATTTTCACTGATAAGTTTCCGAAAATACTCATAAAAATCCGACGTCTCACTTATTACTGCAATTACAACGATTTTTAATTTAACAGAAACTAATAAAAGTGGGTAGTTTGATCACTGAAAATGATGACGTCATAGTGCCCAATTCAATACAAACTTCATACTAACGGATCGTTTTGTTTGACATTTTATAAAAAGTTGCTGATTTGACTAAGAGGAATACATTAGCTGGAAGCGTTAGTGTGTTTATTGCTCTTGGCAAGGCAAATGATTTTCTTTTGCGGATATGAACTGGAAATGAGCGCGCTGCGAAAATCGATGCGAGGTAGCTTTTATCTACACACATAGCTATCATAAGTCTCCTATAATACGTCAAGAAACCGTAGAAACAGTATCGAATCGAATTCGATGTCGTTGTGAGTTTCAAATTTGATTGTTTGATTTTTTAATAAATAAATTGAATAAAAATTTAATAAATAAATAAAGTGCGAGTCGGACTCGCGCACGAGGGTTCCGTAGAAAGATTTTAACGCTTTTCCCCAGTGTTTTAAGAAGTCCAGTGTTAGCAGAGCCCTGCTCTTAAACAAAATGTACGCAGTGTGGGGTCAACTTATATTGGTATTCGAAATCTACACAGACATAAAAATTTAAGATTTTGAGACTTTTCGGCGTGGTTGTGCTATAAGAGCTACCTTCATACCAAATTTAAAGCTTCTAGGACATATGGAAGTACCCTTTAGGTTTTTGGAAATCGGCAATTTGTATGGAAATAGCTTTTATAATTACTGTATCTTTTGATTGCGTTGACTTAGAAGGTTGATTTATTCACAGCTTCAAGGGACCTCAGGCTTGAGTATTTGATATTAATTTCAGCATGATACCTCCACGCGTTCCAGAGAAAAAGTTCGTGATAGGTTATAATTCCATAGGCCTTAGGCTTATGAATTCATTTAGGCTTATAAAATATGTGTGTATATAAAGTAAAGTAAGTATGCAACTATATATAATTAGGCCTTAAAATACTCGTGTGATCTTATTATGAAACTAAGTATGCAACTCTACATAATTAGGCCTTAAAATACTCGTGTGATCTTATTATGAAACTAGTCATAGTCATAGTCATAGTCATAGTCATAGTCATTTATTCAATTAACAATGTACATTGCATTTGAAATTTCAGTTAAACAATAAATTATAATTAAACAATAGGTATACAACAAAATACTATTCACACAAATCAATAAATAATCATCATGTCAACTACCACATACTTAGTACACTAAAATTTTATTCATTAATTATGTAAGTACCTACATTAATTATATTAGGTATTTTTACCTCAGTTATCTCTATTTCTAAGCTGACAAAACTCTGCAACTGAGTAGAGACACTTCTCAAGCAAAAAAGCTTTCAAACTCTTTCTAAACATGTTCACACTCGTAATTGACTTCAAGTCTAACGGTAACCTGTTGAATAGATCAATTGCTTGAAAACCCGAAGAGTGCTTAACTACTTTAAGTTTGGTATTAATCATCTGAGATAGGTCTTTTCTCCTTGTCGCCAGTCGCTCATGCCAGCCTTCCAGCGATTCAATACAGTTCAGGTATTTGATTAAGTCACTCAGAACCACAAGAATATATAGACTAGGGACCGTAAGGATCCCTAACTTTGAAAAGTAAGTCCTGCACGACGTTGTTTGAGGTATCCTAGCCATGGTTCTGATCGCTCTTTTCTGGGCCACAAAGGCAGCATTGATGTTATAAAGATAGCTGTTTCCCCAGAATTTGATGCTATATCTTATCTTAGATTCGACCAGAGCAAAGTACACCATCTTCAATTGAGGTAAATTTACCTCATCACGGAGACTTTTGAGTGCGTAACAAGCAGAACTTATCGATTTGACTAATGAAAGCAGTTCACCTTTCCAATTCAAACTCGAGTCAATGCAGACACCGAGGAATTTTACTGAATCTACTAGTTGAATAGGTGCGTCTTTTGGCATTTTTAGACAAACTTTGTTTCTCGCAGTGGTTTTAAAAAGTAAGGCTTTAGTTTTGGTGCAATTCAGTTTAAGGTTGTTTGAACTGAACCATGTATCTAGAGCTGCTATGGCGAAGTTGACTCTGTCATTTAATTGCGTGATGTCCTCCGCAGATATAATCGCGTTGGTATCATCAGCATAAACCACAAGTTTAGTATCCTGAACAAAGTTAGTTGTGTATGATATTAGGTCGTTAATGAAAATTATAAAAAATATTGGACCCAATATGGACCCTTGTGGAACTCCTCTTTCAGATTTAACTACTCTAGATCTGTGAATAGTTTCCGTGCTTTCCAAAGTCCATTTGACTTCAACAAACTGTTTTCTATTTGCAAGGTAAGACCGAAAAAGCGCCAACACCTTACCTCTAATCCCATAATGTTCCAACTTTGCAAGCAAGATGCTGTGATCAACGGTATCAAAAGCAGAACTCAGATCGAGGAATAAGCCTGCCACTTTCTTTTTGTTATTAAGTTGAAAGACTATATCCTCAATCAATGTAGTAATGGCCTCATTTGTGCCCTTGCTTTTTTGATAGCCGTACTGCCTCTCACTCAATACATTATGAAGATTAAGGTGCTTCATCAGTCTGTCCTTCATAAGTCTTTCCAAGAGTTTCGAAAGAGTGGGTAAGATAGAAATGGGTCTATAATTATTTGGATCCGTTTTAGATCCTTTTTTATGGACGGGCAGGATTTTTGCCTACTTAAACTGGTCTGGGAAGGTACTAGTCTCAAAGCATTCATTAAAGAAGTATACCAATGGTTCAGCAAGTACGTCAATGTTTTCTTTGATGACAGATATGGGAATCTCGTCGTATCCACTTGAGGCTTTAGATTTAAGATTATTAACCGTACGCTTTATCTCAACCTCACTTACTGGCTCAAAAAGCATGTCATTTTTTTGTCTTATGACGTTAGCCTGTAACAAAAGGAGTGCCTCATTTGAAGTGTCACGTTTGCAACTGCTTTGAGTAAATTTTTCTAAGAAGATAGCACTCACGTCATCGGGGTCGTTAACTAGATTTGTAGACACATTTTCTTGATTTATTTTTAAAAGCTGATTTTCCCTTTTTTTTTCAATACACTTGCTTCGGTGCTTATTAACAATTTTCCATATCTCCTTAGATGAATCCTTCGCATGTTCAATTTGCGCCTGCACTGCCAATCTTTTGGCATTCCTAATCACTCGCTTAAAAATAGTAACATCCGGCTCCGTGCTCCGGTAACACCCTATTGAGTCAGATATAGCAGTTTTATGGGTTGTAAGAATACGTTTCATGTGGCTTGAGACCCGTATACCTTTCGTTACCCATTTTATCTTAGTCCCGTTTTTTGGAGATGACTTTATTTTCTTATACTTGAAGCTTTCCCTAAATATTCTGTTGAATTTTTGGATGAAAGTGTTTACTCCTATATTAATCCAGTTTTCATTTATGATTTTCTGTCGAAACTTTCATTTACCGATAGCATCGAGCTTCCTAGCCACCTTCCATACTGTTTTGTAAGACTTACTATACTCCTGAACCGTAAAGCCACCAAGAATACCCGCATGACCGTCAGCCAAACAAGTATGCCTGAATTTGAGTTCAGATACATAGCATTCAATGTCCCTAAAAATAATTGACATAGCATTATCATTAATAAGACCTGTGCGTCTCGAGAATGCACTATACGAGTATTGAAGGTTTTTATTCGAATCCAACAAACATGCATATTCATGCGTTGATATGTCTGTATACAATAATTTGTTGAATAACTCTATTCTATTATTGAACAAATTGCAGTATTTTCGTAACTTGAAAGTAGGGGTGCAAATAATTACATTGGTATGTTTGACAAGCATAAGTTTTTCTCTAACCGAAGCAACAATTTTTAGATAGTCTTGCGAAGCATAAAAGTCCTCATGTCCAACAAGAATGACACAGACATCATTTAAAGTAAAATTGGCAATTTTACTGTCGAGACCCTCTAACAGCTGTAACGTTCCTGCGTTAGTGATGATATGATGACATATGCCTTCTCCATCGAAAGTCTTTTCAGCTGACCGGAGCACTGAGTTGATATTGTTACTACTAATGATACATACTTTCCGAGATAGTTGTAGGTCATTTGTTGGTGTGTTAATAGGTAAGGTATCATTAATAATATGTCTGCATGGATTTTTTACTGATTTCACTGTTTGCTGTGCCATTATTTCTAAGCGTTTATGTAAATCAGAGATTTCTATTTCTGCGCTTTTTAGTAACTTTTCCAATTCAGTTACTTTCAGTTGTAGATTCTTAATTTGTAAATGATTTCTTGATTCCCCGTGTGGAGATATAGTCGGTGAAAAGGGTATTGAGGATGTTGTGTGACTCAGTATGCAATCTACATAATCATACATACATCTCTACTCTAGCTCTACATAATTAGGCCTTAAAATACTCGTGTGATCTTATTATGAAACTAAGTATGCAACTCTACATAATTAGGCCTTAAAATACTCGTGTGATCTTATTATGAAACTAAGTATGCAACTCTACATAATTAGGCCTTAAAATACTCGTGTGATCTTATTATGAAACTCGGCTTAAACTATTATAATTAATGGGTAGGTACCGCTGATCGCCGATGCACTCTTTACTTTTCAGAATCACACAGTAAAACTGGCGAATAATAACTATAACAAATTAACTTCAAATTAACTTTTGTGATTAAGGGAAGCAAAGGCTGTATGCCAGGATCGTAGCAAGTGGAAGTCCGTGGTCTCTGCCTACCCCCCGGGAAACAGGCGTGACTGTATGTATGTATGTATTAGCTTCATTACGTGGAGTGGCGAAGTTTTGCGTAGTTCATATGGATAAAGTACTAGTTTTAACCTTGCGTGATATTGACTTTGTTCAGGTATTAGCTTAGTTTATAATCCCCATAATACGGCAAAGCTTATTAGTATCAAATGTCAACAAAGACGAAGGTATGATTTGAAAAATGTATGGTGTAGGTACCTATTCGATAAATTTAGTACCTGATTTGTGGGAAAACAATTAAAGTTTGCTTGTAACACAAGATTTGTAGTTTTCTAGCCAGCCAACGCTTTTCATAGACTATCCTAAGTTACATAGGTTGACATGAAAAGATTTTGTAGATGGTTTTTGTTTGTTTGGAGGCGGTTTTACTTATATTACTTAAGGCCTATAAAATTTGAGGGTTGCCCTCGATTTCCCTTTGATTCCATCATCAGATGATTTGGTGACTATCGGAGCATCTAGAAAAAAAACCCTTACAAAAAGAAATACCGTTACATACAAACAGAAAGATAATTTTCGAAATCGGTCCAGCCGGGAAACATATATAAAAAACCGGCCAAGTGCGAGTCGGACTCACGCACGAGGGTTCCCTAGAAAGATTTTAACGCTTTTCCCCAGTGCTTTAAAAAGTCCAGTGTTAGCAGAGCCCTGCTCCTAAGCAAAATGTACGCAGTGTGGGGTCAACTTATATTGGTCTTCTAAATCTACAGACAGACATAAAAATTTAAAATTTTGAGACTTTTTGGAGTGGTTGTGCTATAAGAGCTACCTTCATATCAAATTTCAAGTTTATAGGACAACCGGAAGTACCCTTTAGGTTTTCAAAGTACGGCAATTTGTATGGAAACGACCTTTCTAATTACTGTATCTTTTGATTGCGTTGACTTAGAAGGTTGATTTTTTCACAGCTTCAAGGGACCGCAAACTTGAGTATTTGATATTAATTTCAGCATGCTAACTCAACGCGTTTCAGAGAAAAAGGGTCTTGACAGACAGATAGGCAGACAGACGGACGGACAACAAAGTGATCTTATAAGGGTTCCGTTTTCCCTTTTGAGGTACGGAACCCTAAAAATATTCAGATGAATTGAGAACCTCCTCCATATTTTTGAAGTCGCTTAAAAAGCAAATGGATCCAACCAGGAAATGCCAAAGCCCGGTGACATGGAAACGAAGACTTGGCCAAAACTTGGCCGCATCCGATCGATAGGCAAAGAGGTCAACTAGCTATACTAACCTACATTAAAAACTGAAAAGGAAACGTCATGGCAAATAGCGTGTCGGAAAAATGCGCAATGCGTTTTTCTTCCAAATAATGAGCTTACACTTCATGCTAAGGACTTTACTAATATATAGAGATGCGCCGAATATAGATTCCACCGAATGTTGTTCGGTCCCGCTCTTACCGAACCGAATATTCGGAAGAATTATTCGGTTCAACTCAATGCCCTTATCACCCGTTAGAAAACAGGTAATACTTATAATTCAAGAGAAAGAGAAGAAAGAGGTAGACTGTGGTGAAGAAATAGTCGATGGTATAGAATAGGAATATCGTATTGGTTGTTTAATAAATACTTTATCAAGTAAATTAATATTGTTTTATTAATTTTTAAACAGCTTTTTTTACTTATACTTCGGCTTTATTTAGTTTATTAATTATTCGGTAAATATTCGGCAATCCAACCGAATAATCCGGCCGAATACGAACATTTCAAATTATGTCGAATGTGCCGAATACCGAATAATTACCGAATGTTCGGCGCATCTCTACTAATACATGAGGGTGACGGAACAGGCACAATGTTCTCTTGAATCTTGGATGACTTGAGGGACAAATTGAAGAGGTCTAAATATGCACTGTATACACTTACCCTGTTATTCATAAACCTATATTAACTAAAATGCCGTTAAAGTTCGTTTGTCCTTTTTTGTCACATTGACATTCCCGCCAGTAAGAAGAAGACAAAACCTATTTTAGCTAATAGAGGCTTGAGTGACGTTTATGAATAAGGGCTGCTTATGATGCAGGTCTGGCAAGTTAGACTGTTCTACCTCGTTTTGAATTCAGAATGGTTTTAGAATAAAGCAGCAGCTTTGCTTTCGGAGGCAGATGAGTCGGGCTGGGTCCATGATCGCGTTAACGTTGAACTAGTTTTAAGCCCCTGTCTTTACTTGAGAAATATAGCCCAGTCTCGATCTAAGAGTATTTCTATTTACTACTAACTATTTCGCACCTCCTTTAATTATTATGAGCAAGAAGAAAGAGAAAGATTTATTCAAACATATTCGATAGACACACAAATTTACTTTGCTTACAATTACTTATGTTTTAGGAGCTTGAAATGTACTTGTATATATGTGTAGCTTGATATGTGTTCCTTAAAGATAGGAATCCCCTTGTGCCTTCCCCCACGTCCTTAATTTACTTCAATAAAAGATGACGTAAGCCTATCAAAGATAACCAAGATAGGTTATCATTTATCAATCATAATAATACCTAAATGTAGTATCATTGCACACATCTCGCGTCAATCTATATTAAAAGCTTTGTGGAGATAACGCAAATGGAATAACAAATCGATAGCTAATCTTATCTTTTTCACTCAGATATATGCGAAATTTTATGAAAACAATGCAATATCATAGTTACCTATTGGATGGCCACTTTTAAATGCCAACATTTCTTCAAATTCGAGGGCATCTTTAATACCCACTTTTAACACTACATATATGCAAATCGGTTTTTTATTACTTTTATTTAGGTAATAAAAATTAAATGTAAGCACTGCATTTTTTTTAAGTGATTTCTTAATGAAATGAGGTTTTTAGAGGCTGCTATAAGATTGGATTGTCAAACCTAGGTCTATGAATTCTCACTAAACCTGACGACCGACAAAATTAACCAATATTGAATACAATAGCTGTAACATTGACTTACACCATGGACTTTGGGTCTAGTACAAAATTCACTAAAAATGTGTACCAGTAGATACAACAGGGCATTTTTCGATGACAGCCATCGTCATAGCGCTGTCGTTCGATCAAACTAAGACTGACTGAGACACTCGATTAATCTCGATGATTCGTCTTTATGGCAAATTAGTGGTCTTTTGGTTCGGACGTTTTCAAGCGCTAACCCGAAGTCTATGGTGTTGGTAATAAGTCAATGGGCTGTGTAATGTTTTATTCGACCTTCTAGTTCTCTATTTCCATTTTCTCCTGTTTTTTAAGAACAATATTACGCCCTATTTTCAAGCAATAACGGTAGAATGGAGCGGTCCATGGTGTATAATAAAATTACCATGTAATATCCTGGAGGTTCGTAGCTCAGCAGATATCGATTAGCGAAGCTCCCGGTAGAAAGTTGGTATCGGGTATATAAAGTAGTCCACAATCATATACTTTACTTACTGTGAGAATTCATCATCAAAACCCCCTAAATAGTTGTGTATTTATGTGTACTTTTTTATATTGTTGTGTTCTATATGTATGTTTCTTTATAATTTGAATTTTTCAGCGCTTTGGTTTTTACTGTCATGCTGTGTAAAATTTTGGTAAATAAATAAGTAACAAATCACTGGCCTTTTTTACGTCCCACTGCCGGGTACAGGCCTCCTCTCGGAAAGAGAGGTATTTGCTATAGTTCCCACAAGGAAGTGTGCAGGTTCCCTCACGATGTCTTCCTCCACCGAAATAAATTATAAAATGTGATTTCGCACAAAGATTCCGAAAACTCGAAGGTGCGAGCTGGGGCTCGATCCTACGACCCTCTGCTTGAAAGGCTAAAGGTCAAACCACTAAGGCTACCACACCTCACTCTGAACTAACCGCACTTAAACAATTGGGAGGGTAGCTTTTCGTATCGAAAATAGAACCCATGTAGGTAGTTTCATCATGTCCGTCGTCTCGCTGTCAGTCTGCCGGTCTGTGTCCGTAAGTCATTTTACTAGGAAATTAGGAATCCATAAAGCCTACTAAATACTAAGTTGCCAATACTTACGTGCCTTTAGAGGCGCTGCTGATTTGCCCATAGTACAGTGTACAGACGTAGCTAAACGCAAATGCGATTGAGACGGTTTTTGGTCGTTGATTAGGTACGTACACTAGACGCTCTCGAGTGCCTAGTGACGTATAATATTTGGTTATTTGACCATGACCTTCGTGATAGTGTTATCACTGTTTGTAATTCCCGAAAAGCTTATCAGTTGACACTGACATGACAGCTGCTTCTATGGAAACCAGAATGACTGCGAATAGCAAACACTTTCATAACATAATAATATGTTATCATTATATTCATAAGAAATCTTTCTAAGGTACCTATTTAGAGACGGAATTTTTATTTGTTTAGTTCACGCTGAAAGTTAAAGGTAAAAGGTACTGACAGGTAAAGGAATTACATTTGTAATTTATCATGAGCTTTTCGGTGAAGGAAAACATCGTGAGGAAACCTGCACACATCTGCGAAGCAATTCAATGATGTGTTTGAAGTTCCCAATCAGCACTGGGCCCGCGTGGGAACTTATAGCCCAAGCCCTCTCACTCTGAGAGGAGGCCTGTGCCCAGCAGTGGGACGTAAAAAAGGCTGGTGATGACGCTGAAAGTACCTTAGTAGCTGTGTAAGTAGCTAGTAATGAAAGGTTGACAAAACATCAATATCATCAAAGAAGAATCATCATATCATGAAATGAAATGGTCCTGAAAGTTTGTAAGCGCCGGGACCGCGGCCCCATGGGCCCAAGGTTTCAAACCCGACAGTAACAAAATTGTAGTTCTGACCGAGAGTCTGGCATTTAGTATTTTTAGGGTTCCGTGCCTCAAAAAGAAAAACCGGAACCCTTATAGGATCACTTTGTTGTCCGTCTGTCTGTCTGTGAGTCTGTCAATACCCTTTTTCTCTGGAACTCGTGGAGGTAGCAGGCTGAAATCAATATCAAATATTCAGGCCTGCAGTCCCTTGAAGCTGTGAAAAAATCAAACTTCTAAGTCAACGCAATCAAAAGATGCAGTCTTTAAAAAGGTTGTTTTCATACAAATTGCCCTGCTGTGAAACCTAGGGTACTTCCAGTGTTCCTAGAAACTTGAAATTTGGTATGAAGGTAGCTCTTATAGCACAACCACTCGGAAAAATCTCAAAATCTTAAATTTTTATGTCTCTCTGTATATGTCACAGACCAATATAAAATGACCCACACTGCGTACATTTTGCTTGGGAACAGGGCTCTGCTAATACTGGACAACTTAAGACACTGGGGAAAAACAGAAATCTTTGTACGGAACCCTCGTGCACGAGTCCAATTCGCACTTTGTATTTAAAATGTCATTATATGGACCTTGCTAACTACGTAAACAAACCGCCATACTGAAATTGTCTCGGTTTTTTCTATCTAAATTCGAGCTTTCCTTACTTTCTTTAACGTGAAAAATCAGGATGTAAAAACATGCCCTTATTACTGAAAGTCCAGCCGACATCACAAAGAGAATTACATGAACCCTGAAAACAATACACTCTTTTTTCTTTGGGCAGTCGTGTAAAAAGAAAGCTCACTAAAAGTTCCATGCGGCACTTTTCTTTCAGCGGGAAAAATAAACTCAATTCTTTCACTAGAAGAACACAACTTAAGATAGCTTCGTTTGTCCTACATTTGTTTTTAAGAACACCTAAGTTTGAGGTCAAATATTATAATTATAACTATGTAGCTTTAGCCCGCGACTTCGTAAGCGCATAAATATGTAAATCCCGTTTATTCTCTATCCCGTGGGAATTTCAACATGTCCTTGGTGCTTGTCTACATCTATCTACACTATAATATTATAAAGAGGAAAGATTTGTACCTATTTTTGTATGTTTGTATGTTTGTAATGAATAGGCTCAAAAAGTACTGGGCCGATTTAAAAAATTCTTTCACCAATAGAATGCTACATTCTTCCAATTTGACATAGGCTACATTTCATTTTGAAAAAAATTAGGGATCCTTGGTAAAATTTGAACAATGTAACCGAAGGTGTAGAAAAATGAGTCTTAAAATGTCTTTCGTCGAATGCGCTGCCGAAACTATTAGCGATAGAACAAAATAATGTACAACAATATTGAAGAACATCATAATGTCTACAAAAAACTCCGCGGTAGCATATGTCCAACTATTGTAGTTATGTCACTACAACAACTTTTTTCATTTTATAATTGTCTACCCCGTGCGAAGCCGGGACGGGCTGCTAGTCTGATCATAAAGGCAACCTCTATGCAAAATTTCAACCTTCTAGCACTAAGGGTGTCGATAGAATAAATATTGATGGTTATTATAGTTGAAGAGTACACAGAAAGAACCTGTCTAGTCAACCTTAGCATCTTTGAGTTATCGCGATTTGAAAGTTTGGAACGATTATCCATCCATGTAATTTTCGTATAACATCTTTTTTTAAATAAAAAAAAGCCATGAGTACTTATTTGTATCTGTAACTGAGTGGTAACCTATAGTGCTGTACATTTTGAGATTAAAATATCGTTTAAAAAGCGACCAAAAAGTTTCCTTTCCGCTTAACATTAGTTTTAAGATTATATAGATGTGCCCTTACAGGGTAAAAGTTGATCATTACCAATACGTTATAAGACCTTATACCTACCTATACCTACAAAACATTCTATATGCAATAGTTTGATTTTGAGTTTGTCAGTTTAACAGAACAGAAACAGCCTAAACTGCTCTAAAGTGTACAAATATGTTAAAATAACCCAGGGTTACTATTTAACATATGACGGTTCAAGTCGGCCTAAGTAAACTAGGTAGGTACCTATAAAATTTTGACAGTTCGTTGAAGCTAAATTAATTGAATTCATTCCTGGATAATTTTTGAGCTAAGTTAAGACTGAAAGAATCAGCATCGCTTCAGCGAGGAAACGCTCGCTGCCAGCCTTTTGGGCACCATGCCATGGGGCCTTATTTAGATTTAATTTAGTTTTAGTTTAGTTAGTTTTAGCTTGGATTTAATGTCATTGTAAATTGTTTTTATTATTTAAAAAAAGAGTTAAGACTCAACTAAACTAACGAATAGGTAGGTACCTATTAGATGTCACGAGACATACCTACGTATTGAATTGTTATATTGGTAAGTAAAGTAGGTAGGTATTTACGAGTCCTTAATTAAAATACAATGCATGACTAAAAAGCCGGCCCCGTAGTTACCTAATTATAATTACTAATGCTTATTTAAATTAATAACAATTGAAAATCGCCGAAATGGAATTGAATTGTGCGGCCAGTGTTTTCGGGAACTTTGATCCTATGCTTAACAATTTTTTATCAAACGGCAATTTTATTAAAGTTGAGGCATACGAATAAATAATAACATAGTAGAACGGAATCTCTTTTGACCGAGTCCAAAACGCCGCCATTTATATACCTACTTCTCCCTTCACGTCGTTACACCCCTCTGTCGTCCAGGCGTGTTGCTAGGGTTGCTTGCTGTTAAATATTAGGTACTTACGTCTAAAGATAATATCACCAAGATCTAAGTTTTTCTTTGCTTTGAAATCATTATTTTATTCCAGTTTTACAAAATACGAGATTCATAAATCATTACGTACCTACATGATTATAGACACTTCTAAACAAGAAGTTATTTTAAGTGCCATACCAAATGAAGCCATTTAAGGTGATTTAAGTAAGTATATTACTTACCTACAAATATAAAATAAAATACATACAGGCTCACGTAAAACTATTACAACCAAATTATAAACAACTAAACGCGCGTGCCGACCGTGACAGCCTGACTGAGTATTTTGTTTAACGAATACTCTAATATGGTGACCTTGAGCCCGTCCGGAGAGGGAGTTTCCGTTCTACTATGTTATTATTTATTCTTATGGTTGAGGATTAATTAAAATACCTAGGGACTGACTTTTGACCATTGAATATTTGTATTATCACAACTAAGTAGGTGTACCTAGGTACATTCGCGTTTTGAAACCAGGAAAATGACTGGGCATATTCACGGATTTTAAAGCAACCCAAGGAATCTACAGTGAAAGATGAAGATTGCTCTAAGAAACTTCATAGAAACACCCGCGTTCCCTTGCGTTACATATTTCGCAAACACCTAGATCTAAATTTAAAACAATAGTGAAAAACAGATCCAAGGGTTTTTACGTTCTAAAATTTGTTAAAGAAACATCTCAATACGAATAGAGATAATCTATTACAATACTTGTCTATTTCTATTTTTAATAGCTGGAAAAATATTGCATACCGTTATTCCTGGCTTTAGATGTAGAGAGGGCATCGGTGGGACAACACTTCATACACTGCACTTCACAGTAAGATTTTTTTTTAAGAAATTAATTTAGCAATTTTTTTCAACACTGTATGACAAAACGGGCGCGAAAAGTCTGTAGCGCCCGTGTCATGGTTGGTCGATTGAATGTTTTGGTCGGAACCTTATCCAGCGAAGACAAGTAATGATCTTTTTTTATTTCGAGAACAACGCCATCTGTGTTTTACTGCTCGAACTTGCAACTTGGCTGCAACGCTTCTACCGCTTGAAGCGTACGGGAGAAATAATGTAAATAATCGATATCAATTCTATTTATGAATACACTTTTATCATGCATTAACAATATTCAGCGATAACGTAATTGATAAGACTGAATCAACATTAAAAGTGGTTTAATGTACTGTGCGTGCTTTAGAGCGCCATCTAGCGAAATCAGAGCGAACTACTACCAAATTATAAGAATGAGCGGACCAATGGTTTCTTTTGCATCCCACCAACAGCTTTACTACGCACGCGCGGTGGAAGGGATGTAGTAAACTCAATGAAATTTTTTGATCAGTAGGCGTTTCGTGTGCCGACAGCGAGTGCAGCGTGTAATATATTTATACGCATCATTTGACTTCAATCTCGCCTACACGCGATTTATAAATAAACTTTTGTGTAAGTGCAGTGAGTGAATTTGTGTCAAAATGGCCAGCGCACCGGTAAAAAAAGTCCCCATTCATTTACAGGTAAGCGTGCACCTGTTGTTTTCGGTCGCATTATAACGTTAAAATCGTTCAAAATTCGTCGGTTTTTTGTTAAATTTAATCGTTAAAATTTAACTTTGATTATTGGTGAGTGGACCGGTTTATTTTTTAATTCTTATGTTACGCTTAAAGAACTTTTAGAGTTGACCTATTTGCACCAAAATTAGGTTGACGGCTTGCGAAAATGCTACGTATAAATAGAACTAACCACCCGGTTTTCGCTGGTTAAACTGTTAATTTATCAATTGTTATTTATTTATCCGTTTCCAGCTTAGGTATTAATGTTTGCGAGCTGTCACCCTTATGAGCGAGTCAAATATTACCCAATACCTACCTACACGATAAGTCGATTGTTTTTAAACAGTAGGTAGGGACCTTTACACCTCACAATTTACGACATCTATCTGACAGTGGATTTAAGTAGCTGCTTATATCGCGTTATAAGTTATATTATCGCAAAATAATATAATTCAATAAGAAAAAATTTGGTCGATTCTCTCGTTTCGCAAGTCTCTGGATGTCGGTTCTTGACCCCAAAATATGCCTATTCGTCTATAAGTACACCCGTATACCTACTTACGAACGTGACATGCGCACTGGGCTAGGGATTTCATAGAGAAAGAACTCCTCAAATTCAAACCATTATTTTGAAAGTGCCCTTACCAGTACCTACGCGATACAGAGAATATTTTGTCCAATAGGAACGGTTGTTTTTTTGTTCTAAATTCAAATTGTTTGCCGGCCGGTGTTTTGTCCTTGACTTCGCATGCCGGGTGTGACGTGCGACAAGGATGGAAGATTGAACTTGAAGATCGTCGATATCGCTTTTTTTAGCCCTGCCAATAGGTATAGCCGATATAGGTATCGGCTATACCTACCTATTACATTTTTCTATGTTTGATTTTAGCGTAGATTCGATCAACCTCAAAAGTGGCTGACTGTACACTGGTACCTATCACTCACCAATGTGACATACTTATGTCAAAGTTCACAGTTTATTATACACACATACAGTTAAGTTGGTTATTAACAACAAAGAAGTAGTGTTCAAGCTACTTCTAATCTAACTAACTGACTTTACCTGCCCCGTGAATAGGACAAGGTGTGGCAGGCCTGCTTGAATTGTCAAACGAAAGTTAATATTTTAGTAGGAAATAACACTTATTGTACTTGTTATGGTCTAGTCAAAAGCCTACCTCGTTCTTCCGGCTGTCCATGATTCAGTTCAGGGCGTCTAGTGTAATCAACGACAAAAAATAAGTACGATTCGATCGCGTTTGCGTTTACGTCTGAGTGCCTAGTGTAATCGCCGACCAGGCCAAGAAATACGTCTCGATCGCGTCCGCTTTTAACAATTCCCATACTATTTGACACTTTAACGCAAACGCGATCGAGGCGTATTTTGTGTTTTTTGATTACACTAAGGGCTCTGAGCGCCTAGTGGAATCGCCGACCAGGCCAAGATATACGTCTCGATCGCGTCCGCGTTTAACAATTCTCATACTATTTGACACTTTAACGCAAACGTGATCGAGAAGTACTTATTTTGTGCTTTTTGATTACACTAAGGGCACTGAAACCTTATTTTTGAATGTCATACCCGTACTAACATGCAGCTAATTCGCCTTTCTGTCGTAGATAAGCGAGCGAGTCAACATACCACTATGTACCAACATACCGCTTGAGGCTAGCTGCCACTGCCAGTGGTCAAGAAGTCGCTCAGTGATCTCGTTTTCGAGTGGGTCCGCACCCACTCGTATTTGATATCATGGGCATGAGAATTTTAGTCACCGGTGAGATTCAAAAATACGAACTTTTTAGAAATCAGTGGATTTATTCAAAAGTCGGTCCCCTGAGCGAAGTCTATCTGTCAATTTCGACCAATCATAGGCCAGTGTCTCTCTTTGTGGAGAATGACAGATGGACCAAGGGTTGCCAACTACCTATTTATTGGGCGAATATAGTATTTTCCACTCCAAGGTATAAAAAATATAGTAGGTACACTGAAGGAAAACATAGTAAGTACTTTGAAGAAAAACTTTTTAAATCCTGACAGCGGCCTAACTTGTACGGAGCGAATGGTAAAAACGGCCAACCCAAGCCGCATATAGGTACCTAATAAAAAAAACCTGTTGAAAGAAAACCTCAACCATTTATTAGGTACTTTATAAATTTATATTTTGGTAATTTTCTTTGCGTGCGTGACAGAAAGACACCACCGAACACAGATGCGTATAATTTTTAAAAACTCGGAGAAATTATTGCACCCCGAGAGGTTGGGCTCTAGACAAAATTAGTTCTATCCCGCATCTTGAACTCTTGTCCCGCAATCAATGTTTCCCGCAAATACGTGTTTGAAGTTGGCAACCCTAGTCGGGAGGCTAACCATTATTACCGAACCGAGTCTCCCGCCCGGACAATCCGGGAGGGTTGGGATGGGAACCCTAAGATACAGCGATCCTTGCGGATTTTTAACACCCGACGAATAACCTAACCAACTTAGAAAAGTTGAAAAACCCCCGACATTGTCATTTCAAAGTTCAATATTTCGAAAACGGGTGAAGCGATTTTAATGAAACTTATCTAAGAACCATCTCGATTAAACTAGCTTTCGATTAAAAAAAACCATCAAAATCGGTCCATCCGTTAGAGCTATGATGCCACATTTTCGTCGGGGATTAAAAAGAGGGGTGTTATAACTTTGACCTGTGTATCTGTGTATCTGCCTGTGGCATCGTAGCTCCCAAACGGATTTACCGATTTCGTTGCGTTTTTTTTAATCGAAAGCTAGTTTAATCGAGGTGGTTCTTAGCTAAGGTTCATTAAAATCGGTTCACCCGTTTTTAAAATATTGAACTTTGAAATGACGATGTCGGGGGTTTTTCAACTTTTCTAAGTTGGTTAGGTTATTGGCTCACGATAGATCTCATTACCTAAAGCTGAAAAGTACCTACAACAGGTAACTCCACTGAAAGTTCAAACTTAACTGGGTTCCTACTTAACTGTACAAGTTATAGTACGTCTTTCCCAGCATCATTCGTCAGAGACCATAAACGCATTTTCTCTTACTTTCCCCTCGTGAAGTTTATTTCCAATACTTACTGCGATTGTCATGCCAATCAGCCCTCGTATAGCGAACAGATAAACCGATTTCGATCAAATAAAATGCTTATTTAAGTTACCTACGTGAATACAACTAGAAAGCGTGGTAAGTATGTGCAAGTGGTGCAAGTAGTCACGGCCCGACAGACATATATATATGTATATGGATAAGTATGAATAAATGTGTATATGGATAGGTAAGTATACTTATGTATGTCTGTCATCAAACCTTGCTAGTTAAGGCGCTAGAATCACACGGTAGATCTAACAGCAACTAACTATAGTTCTTATTATAGCATGCTGAGTGCTGAGCGTCTAGTGTAATCAACGAATCCTGCGTAACGTTACGATTATCGTATCGAAACCGAGAAACCTCATACGAAATTATAGTTCCAAATACGCTTACGGGCGGGCGCTGTTCCAAGTGTCATACAAACTCGATAACGTTTACTATTCGATTTTACGTGATGCAGGTTTCGAATATTCGACTCGGGCCTCTGGATCGCGTTTGCGTTACGGGTGTCAAATAGTATGAGAATTGTATGTTTTCGATACGTGCCACTAGTGGCGCTGCTAATGTGTTCTTGTGCCCACAGAATTCAGACGTAAAAGCGATCGCGATCGAGACGTTTTCTTTGCCCCTTCATTACACTATAGAGGCTCTGGTTATGATTATGTCACCAGTTCATATAATTCGTAACGTAATGCATTCACACAAGCGAATGACCTCATCAAACGACATAATGAACTAGACAGATTTTGCCACATTCAAATGATACGAAATAAAAAGCAATTATATTGCTACTCCGCTGTCAAATAATATATAATTATGTACTGGCTTAGTCTTTTATGCTAAACGTCCAAATGTTTGACAATATTTTCAAAGAAAAAAAATCTAATTTGATGATTTTTTTTATACGACAAGGAAGGCAAACGATCAAGCCTGATAGTAAGTGATCACCACTGCCCATAGACCCCCGCAACCCCGGGGGGTTTGCAGATGCGCTGCCAACCTAGAGAGCTAAGATAAAATGCCTCTTGTGCCCGTAATTACACCGGCTGTCTTACTCTCCACACCGGAACACAACTGTGCAAGCACTGCTGCTTAGCGGCAGGATTAGCGAGTAAGCTGATGGTAGCGGACCGGACGGACCTCGCTTTTTAAGGTCTTGCCACCCGTTAATATATTTTTATAAAACACTCGCTGTTGCCTGCGACTTCGTCCGCGTAGATTTCGGTTATCGCTATCTCGCGGGAACTATATAATTTTCCCGAATAAAAAGTAGCCTATGTTATTCCTCAATATTCAAACTATCTTCTTACCAAATTTCATCTAGATTGGTGCAGCGGTTTTCCCGTGAAGAGGTAACAAACAGACAGAGAGACAGAGTTACTTTCGCATTTGTAATATTAGTTAGGATTATGAAATTCAACAAACAACGACAATGCACAGAAAAATTGGTTAGCTGGATTTGAACCAGCAACCTCGCTAATTCGTACCACGAGCCACCAATTAAGCCACACTTAACTTATTGAAACTAACGAATTTTTTCAATGCATTGTGTCATATTTTATTTCGAAGACTTATGTGGATGGGCTTTTAGGATTTTAGGCGTCACTGAGTTGCGTATAAGCTGCGTCAGCTTCGTTGTGGTCGATGCGGTGTCAGAAACGCAAGACGCAACCGACAAAAATAAAAAATAAAACTCAAAAAAAAAACATAAAATAATGCCCAAAAAGCCATGAGTTTTATGGCCTAGCAGAAATATGAAGTCGGTGCGGTGCTAGCGGAATATTCCTGGAATGAAGCACCGACTTAATATTTCTGCTAGGCCATAAAACTCATGGCTTTTTGGGCATTATTTTACGTTTTTTTCTGAAGTTTTTTTTGAAGGCGGTTTTACTTTTTGTTAAAAGATTTTTTATTTCACAATTTTTAGTTACGTTAATATTTAAAATATTGTCCTCCAACTCCTAACCGTTAAGGAGTTGTACCTTCCATCATCACCTCATCAACACGAGATGATGACTACCAGACGCAAATACTTGAATAGCTTTCGAAAATATATGAAACGAATGATCGTCCCTATAAAATTTGAGGGTTGCCCTCGATTTCCCTGGGATCCCATCATCAGATCCTGACTTCGTGACAATGGGACCAACTAGAAAGTATACCCTTTCAAACAAAAAAAAAATTTTGAAATAGGTAAAGCCGTCTTCGAGTAATCGGGGAACATACATAAAAAATGTTCGACGAATTGAGAACGTCCTCCTTTTTTCGAAGTCGGTTAAAAACAAAAGAAGATCCATCAGCTAGACAATACAACACGTCAGTAACACAATTAGCAGCCTGCGTTTGCGGTTGCATTTTAATGATGCATTAATGCGGAAACCTGGTCGACAGTCAAGATATTGCTCTAGTTTGTCATAAAATGTTAATTGTTCAAACTGCGGGTTTTGCGGGTGGTAGGACCTTGTGCGAGGTCCGTCCGGATCGCTACCACCATCTTACTCGTTAATCCTGCCGCTAAGCAGCAGTGCTTGCACTGTTGTGTTCCGGTGTGGAGAAAGACAGCCGGTGTAATTACGGGCACAAGAGGCATTTCATCTTAGCCCTCTAGGTTGGCAACGCATCTGCAAACCCTCCGGAGTTGCGGGTGTCTATGGGCAGTGGTGATCACTTACCATCAGCTGACCCACTTGCTCGCTTGCCTTCCTCGTTGCATAAAAAAATAAAAAAACTGGTTGTAGCAGTTAGCTACTGTTTGTTACAGTTAGCTAATGATCAAAATGAACGTCAAAGATCGAAAATTATTAAAAAGTACCCAGAACCGTTGCATCTTGGCCCACCTTGGTACCTTTTTGGTGTTATATATCGCATTGTTAAAGAACTGAGCCAAGCAGTAGGGCTAGCACGACTGGTCGCGACTTTGTCGCGGGATATTATATTACCCGTCCCATTGCATTCTGAGTGACAGAAAAGGAGTTGCAGTTGTTCTCGCGCGAAATAGAAGTCGCACTGTGAGTTGTGCTAGACCGACAGAGGACGTAATAGGCAAGAAAAAACTCTCGAAAATATGAACTAATAGCGAATTACAAAATTATACACAATTTGGCTGCATCACGACACTTGAAGCTAACGTTCGCACTGACTAATTCAAGGTCAGTTTTATTAACGAACTCCTAGACACATGTTTAATATTCACTTTATTGCTTGGGAAGCATATAAGAAGATTCATTAACCTCTGAACGACCGTGATAATGAAGTGAACATTATGGACAAACATAAATAGTGCTCATGGAAACGAATTTAGTGCGTTCCATCATCATCATCATCATGCCAGCCGAAAGACGTCCACTGCTGGACATAGGCCTCCCCCAAGGCTCTCCACTCGGACCGGTCTTGTGCTTTCCGCATCCACCGCGGTCCCGCGATCTTTGGTCTGGTCTTTCATAATTGATGCGTCGTGTGCGTGGAGGCACCAACAGCCTCGTGAAAACGGTTCTGGAGTCTCCTGCTTGCGCTTTCTGGAAACACTGAGATTCCGTGCATATGGGATCCAGAGGCTTAGTTTATAATACTATGTAAACCTAGATTTAGATTAAACTAACATAGGATAAGGTAATTGTAAACTAACACTTTATGGACATGGTCTGAATTAAATGTTTTTAATTTGAATTCCTCCACTCCGACCTATTCTCCGACTTCCTGAGCCAGTACGGTCCGGCGTAATTCTTTAAGTCATCCGACCATCTCATCTGGGGTCTGCCCACACTTCTTTTTGTGGTCCGCGAGATTAGGAGAGGGTTACATCCAGCAGTGGATAGAAAAAGCCTGAAAAAGAAGAAGAAGAGGAGAATTTGAATTAGAATAATAGTGCTGTATCACAAGCAACCTCATAACCCGAATAAAGACGATCCCTTCTTCGTCAAATATATCGAAACGGAAACAAACCGCGTCTATTCCCGACACTAGGGGACGTCTTCCCCTTACCAATAACTTAACTCGTAAATAATGATTTATGTACGCGTTAACCGCAATCGGGACGTTACTGGTAACTATTCTTGGATAGTGGTTGGTTAGTTTAGTTAGTTTGCGTATATGGTTCACTGGCCATACTTTATCCATGTTTTCGTGTGCATCCCGCCGGAACTTTGCACTTTCAAAGTAAAAAATGATTAATGTAGAATTATTTTGGTGAAATATTTTTTAGAATCGGTTCAATAACTAGTTCCACAGATTAGAGATTACGCCCTGCATACGAACAAACATTATTAAAACTCGTAGTTTTAATTTGCCATAATATGATAATTTTGCAATGTGTCAAATAAACCACGAAGAGTAATCTTAACTCCCCCCATATTGCGCTTGTGGTAGCCTTAATATTTTCATCTTCTAGTCATCACAAATCGCCAAACACTTCAGCTGTAAATTGATTGATTAAATGACAAGGCAGCCTTGTCAATCCTCATTTGAGTTATAATTACGAGTATGACAGTAAATAGATACATTCTGGCTAGAAATTAGCTAACTAACAATTAAGGTTTAGTGTCATACGAATATGCTATGCACATCATCAAGACCTACATTTGCCACAAACTTATCCCAGAGCCGGCCGGTCGTCAAAACTGTGGTACTAATGCCGCAATCATAAAATATGAATTTGTATTATAAAAATTCCCACACAAATGTGCTTATTCTTGTAGCACAGCACAAGTATCTGTGAGCAATAATTCTCGGACTAGTTATTCTGTGACTGAGGCTAGAAACCCGATGAGACTGAAAACACAAATATTGCCAAAGGGTAGCACGACTGGCCGCGACTTTGTTTGTCGCGCGAGATTATGTTACCCGTCCCGTTGCATTCTGAGTGACAGAAAAGGACGGGCAGTTGTTCTCGCGCGAGATAGAAGTCGCACTGGGGGTTATGTTATGCTAGACCTACTGGTAGATGGAGAAGACGTAGCATATTTATTACACGTGATTATTCAGATTCATGCAGATTTAAAATTATTTCTTCTGGATGACGCATAATTTACGTAGGTAAATTAAGTCGAGGGGTGAAAGGCTATTTGTTTCAAGCGACATTTTGTGAACTTTACAGGAGAGCCGTTTAAAGTTTTCAAAAAAAAAAATTAAAAAAAAAAGTACTTGTCATATTTCAATGACGATAACTTCTCTAGTCATCAAAAAATTCCTGGGAAATAACGATGTATCATTTATTAATTAAATTACCAGAGGTTCTTAGATTCTTGTCGCTTCATACATAACTTCCTATATCGACTTTATTCCAGAGTAAGGAAAAATGATTGAAGCGCCAACGGTCTCATCAATCAACAGAAGGCAAAATGGTTTAAGTGGCTTTACAGTGCATATGTAGAGGGAAGCAATAAGATTTAACCGACGTTGATCAAGGATAATAAGGATATTCTATTTTGTTTTAACTGCCATTTGGTATAAATATGGACAAATATTGACTGAAGTAACGATCAGCTTTCATTATTAGCTGTTTGTGTCCCATGCCTAAAGAATATTTTATAACGGTTGGTTGTTAATACAAAAAAAGACAAACATTTTGTAAGTTTAAAAGTAATAGAAACACTAATCTTATGATTTGAAGCAATTAAAGAACCAGATAAGTTTAATTAATCTTTTATTTAGGTTACTACACCGTTAATGATTACTACCTTAAATAAAAGAAGTAGTGTTATTCTTGAATTAATGAATGAATGTATTTAAAATAGCAAAAAGTGCCTTTCCTTGATATACTAGAAATCCTGGGAGGTTTGTCCACGGACGCGCTCCAAGGACATCCTTCGAGAAATTTGTAAGAAAAAGAGTCTAAGGTCCATATAAAGTGCTAACAGTTGCAGCGTAGAGAATTCAACCGACCTGCTTTGAGGAATTTTGTACAAGACAAATTGCTTGAAGCGACATTATGCATTATTATTAGTGGAAGGCGAAATGTGTTAAGCGGCTTTGCAACATAAAATAGCAGTGGGCGAAAGTGCTTGAACCGCCATACAATCGAAATTTTGTATAAGGAAAAATAGCTTAAGCTCCGATTCTCAATACTTGTGTATGCTTTAAGTAAAGTACTTTAAAAAAGAAACAGTTTTCATGTCGGATAATAATGATGTATTCATCATGTGTCAGAAATATACCCTAAAATTCTAATGTTTCAAGCGCCACAAAAGAGCTCAGATTTGCATGAAACCTAGCTCATCCGACGCAGAAAAAAATCCTGATTCCGAATATATATATAACTCAATATCGCCAATAGTGTCGCTTAAAACAAATAGCCTTTCACCCCTCGAAGTTTATTTTTAACCGACTTAAAAAAAAGGAGGAGGCTCTACGTTCCACTGTATGTATTTTTTTTTTTTGTATGTTCATCGATTACTCCGTCAATTGTAGACCGATTTTCAATTTTTTTTTTATTTGAAAGGGTATACTCCTGAGGTGGCCCCATTGTCACCAAGTCATGATCTGATGATGGGATCCCAGGGAAATCGAGGGCAACCCTCAAATTTTAAAGGCACGTATCATGTGTTTTATATATTTTCTAAGGCTATTCAAGTATTTGCGTCCGGTAGTCATCATCTTATGTTGATGAGCTGATGATGGAAGGTACAACTCCTTAACGGTTAGGAGTTGGAGGATAATTCTGAAAATGTTAAATCAACTGGTGCTTCATTCAAAGAATATTCCGCTCGCACCGCACCGACTTCATATTTCTGCTGCTTAGTGCTAGGCCATAAAACTTTAGGCTTTAGTTTCTGTTGTCCGAAATAAACGCGTTTTATTTTATTTAATTTATTTATCATTATTTTAGAGGATTATTTTACGTTTTTTTTCTAAGGTTTTTTTTTGAAGGCGGTTTTACTATGTGAAACCATTACAAATTTGTGCCAGGCGGGTTTGCACAATTTCTATGGATGGAACCATTGTCTTACCGTCACTTATTACATCAGTTATTACTGTTGCCATATGTATTGTTGTGCATTTACATAAATTTACATGCATATTGAAATATTCTATAGATAATAATAATAATAATAATAATAAATCGTTATTTCGAAATAACAAAACAGTATACAGTTAACTTAAAATTAAATTAAATATAAGTACTTAGTTGCGAAAAAGGAATCCACTCAGCATTCGTCGGGTCACCAAAGGTGGCTCGACGCTGATATTATGTGGATCCTGGTTGGCATGCGATACAGAGCCGCACGACACACAGCGTTGCAAGCCCACGCTAACACACTACGTACTCCAAATATACAGCTCACTCAAACAGTACCCACCCAAACATAAGCATTGCCAACAACATCCGTCACCCGTAACCCCAACCAGTAACTAGGGCCCACCGTCCCTCCACACATACAACTTTCCACGACATCCCACACAGAGCGCTAAACTGGGTTGATTTGCAAATCTAATAAATGATTACGAAGGTCTTTCTTGAATTTACATAACGATCCCACGTTCCTGATTGGTGGCGGGATGTTGTTCCAGCATTTCGTGGCGGCATATTTAAAGCTACCACGAAATGAAGCGCCCCTATGTCGCGGAAAGAGAAGGCGGGGGGCTCGCCGAACGGCCCGGTTAGAAAAACTAAGTTTATCAAAAAGATATGATGGTCTTTCGGTCTTAATTATTCCGAATAAAAGAGTAGCGAGGTGCCGCGTTCGACGAGCTTCCATTTTAAGAAGTTTGCCCCTGTTAAGGAAGGGAGTCACGCGAGACCGATATGGAATGTCAAAACAGAATCTGGCACAGGCGTTCTGCAGGCGCTGGATCGTTTTCTTAGTGCGGGACAAAAGACAATCATGAAATACTATGTCGGCATAACTGAGTTTTGATAGAATAAGAGTGTCACACAATTTAACTCTTAGATCAACACTCAAGTGGTCTCGAACTCGATACAGTACTTTCAGACGGTAAAAACAGTTACGTACAATTTCACAGACATGATTCTCAAAATGCAGCAATCCGTCAATGAGAACTCCCAGATTTCTGGCTTCAGTAACGTAGCTCAGGCAATCATTTGCTATACACACACGCGGGTTCTGCGCCATAATTGCTGAAATGAGTTGTCTTGTGCCCAGCACCAAAAATTTGGACTTTACCGGGTTGAGGACCAGACCGTTATCCTCCGACCAGCATGCTATCCGGCTGAGATCTTGGTTTAGCTTTACAACCGCTGAATTAGTACTATTTGGTTTACAGGTTATATAAATTTGTAAGTCGTCGGCGTAAAGATGGCACCTACTATCCTTGATACTGTCCATTATGTCTGCGCTGTAGAGTATAAAAAGGATTGGACCAAGTATCGAACCCTGAGGAACGCCCCTGACCACCGGTTGGCTACTAGAGACAGCAGCCGTTCCGTCCCTATTGCCAATTTGTACCTGCTGACTACGCCCACTCAGATAACTGGCAAACCATCGCACGGTGCTGGGCTCAAAGCCGTAATAAGTTAGTTTGGACAGTAATAGCGTGATATTGATAGTATCGAAGGCGCGTGAAAAGTCAAGCAAGGCGAGAATTGTCCCTTCGCCGCTGTCTTGAGCTGCCAAGATAGTGTCAATAACCTCCAGCAGAGCAGTAGTTGTGCTACGACCTTTCCTGAATCCCGATTGGTTTGAGGGCAAGATACAATTACATTCCAAGAAATCGGTCAACTGCATGCTCACAGCCTTTTCCAGGACTTTGGACATTAGAGGGAGTATGCTGATTGGTCTCAAATCTTTAAGGTCTAATGGAGAACTAGTCTTGGGAATAGGCCTGATAGAAGCTGCCTTCCAGCAATCAGGAAATACACCGGTCGTGATCGATTGATTTACGATAGCCGTTATAATGGTCAACGTGCAAGGCAAAGTCATCAGCAACATATCAAGAGATATTCCATCGACACCCTCGGCGTTGGTCTTAATGGTCCGGATAATCCTAGCCACGGTAGCCTCAGTGACAGGTTTCAAGGCAAATGTGGCAGAACAGTGTCTGTGAAACTCAAAATAGGTAAGCTGAGAAAGGCCAACTTCGCTCTTACCCGGGACATCGAGGAAGTGGGAATTGATACGCTCTGGGTCGCTTAAATGTTGAGGAAGGTCCAGATCTTTTTTTTTAAAGTCGGCTACGTTTCTCTTTATATTCTTCCACAAGATGCGGGAATTCTTCACCTTGGACACGACATAGTAATTAAAATAGGACGACTTTTCGCTGTGAATTGCACGGCGTACAACATTTTTTAATTCTTTGTAGTACGCCTTATGGGTATCCAGACCTGTGCGCCTAGACCTATTATGAGCTTCATTGCGCTTCCGAATCATCTCTTTTATAGTAGGTGTTATCCAAGGATAACTATGTTCTTTTATGAAGGTTTTTTTTTAGGCGCATGAATATCAAACAATTGGAGAACGAACGCATTGAATGATGAAACTGATTCGTTTACGTTATCTTTTAATAGACGTTCCCAGTCAGTGCTGTCCACGTCAGCATTAAGTTTCGTCAAATCGACATTTTTGAGTGGGCGGTAAATTAGGTATTTGGGGGGAGGTCTTCCTCTTTTTAAGGAAATCTCACCAGTGATGAAAGCATGACTGCTTAGTTCGGGAATGTAATCGACGGTTATATTGCTAATTCGAGCAGTGGAACACAAAACGTCTAGCAGAGTTTCGCTATGGTTGGTGAAATGAGTGGGTTCGTCTATGTATTGTGTGAGGCTTTGACAGTAAAAGAAGTCTAAAAGTTTTTTGCTATTAACGTCTACAGGGTTTAATAAATTTGCGTTGAAGTCACCTAGCAAAACCACAATCATCATACGATGAGACAGATGAAAGTGAGTCATTAATACCATCAATAAATATATCCATACTCAACCATGGCGGCCGGTATGCAGTGCCAACAGCGAGCTTAGTACCATTCAAACTTAAACCAAGCCACATCTGCTCGATGGACGGTGCCGGCGGGTGCGGGAGCACGCGCACATTGATATCTCGCCTGATATAAAAACCTACACCACCGCCTCGCACTCGAGCGCCCGCTGACCGCGGGACATGACGTAGGCGGTAGCCGGGCGGCGCGGGCGCTCGCGCCCCCTCCCCCGGCCGGAGCCAAGTCTCGTTGATGGCCATGATATCCACAGAGTGCTGGTCCATCGCGACCAGGAACTCATCATGACCAGTACCCAGCGAGCAAGGGTTTAGCAGACCAATAGAAAGCTTCTTAATAGGACGGAATTGAATAACAAACGAAAATACCACGGTAATATACTTATTATTCCAAATAAACAATCTGAGCCAGGTAGCATGCCGCCAGTCTTTTAACAGTGTGAAAACTAGTGACATTATCTTAAAAATATAATTCAGTCGGTCAACAGCATAAAACTTCTTACATGTTTCAAATTTAACATTAGGTACCACTAAAGTATATGTTGAGTAGCGATTTATACAGTGCAGAAGCAGCAACAATATGACAGCGACACTGCAACTGTTGCAAACAAACAAATGTAGTAAGGGGTGGGCACCGCTCCCGAGTGCTGTATGAGTGTATATAATGTAACAAAAAAGATGTATGTTTATATAACTACAATATAGAGGTGACGTAAATATTGCTAAACAGATATTTAAACCAGGGATGACATACATAGATATTAGGCATACAAAAATTAAGGTCGAACAAAAACTAGTTTCAACAGAATACTTCAATATTTCCAGCCAATGCTTTAGCCACCAAAAACCTCATTGAGGTCAGCTTCCGAGCGAATTCTCCAGGTTTTCTCACCGGAGGCCCGGCGTGCATATATACCGCCCTGCCAGGTCCACGCGCGGTCCCATTCCAGGCGACGAGATTCTAGGCGCGCTTTGTAAAAGAGATACCGATTCAGTCGCGTGAGACGCTCATTTATGTACAAGCGACAAGGGTCTCCCAGACCAAAGCCCTCAGTATCTATGGCACGTCGAACACGAGCCGCCCGCAGCAGCTGGTCACGCTGTACTCGCCGCACCAACCGCACCACCAGGGGACGCGGATCACGAGGTGCCTGCACGACCACACTGTTTTCTGTGTCAGACTGGCCAGGACTCACTGCTGCCCCATCACATGAGCCAGCGGCAGTCTGATCCTGTGGCAACACCCGTGGCGACGCAACATCACGATTGTCCCCAGATAAGACCTTGGGCCGGGCCCCCACCCGATACACATTGACGATATCGCGCTCCTCTAGAGTCATCCCCAACTTACGCGCAATCAAGGTCACAAGATGAACTGCACTCTCACTTTTAGTTTCGGGCACCCCTGTTATCTCCAAATCATTCAACATCAGCTCCTGGTCACGATCGTTTAGGTCTGTCTTCAGACGTTCCACTTCTTCGAAAGCATTTGAATCGCAATTGGTGCTTTCAAGACGGGCCTTCAAAGACGAGACGCGATCCTCGAAGCCATCCATGCGGGATGTCAAAGCAGCAATTGATGAAGTGACCGTTTCAAATTTTTGAAAAAAATCGCTTGAAAAGTCATTCAATAATCTAGTAACACAAGCTTCTATTGTTGACTTTAAAGTTTTATTAATTTCGTGTTGTACCGTAGCAATCGCGCAGTTTAGGTCGTCCCTCGTCACACTCGCATCATATTCAACCTCAGATTCGTACGATATCGGAGACTTTCTTGTTCGCAAAGTGACGTTTTGGGAATCCAAAGGGATAGTTACTTTTTCATTATTTTCCTGGGCAACCAAATTGTGCCCGGCGTACGGAGGTGGGGAGGGGGCCGCTGATCGCACGGGGGTATTCTTATTATCCCGTTTTGGTACTTTGTTTATGCATTCAGGGCATATCCATTCAGCCTTGCGCGTCCTGCCCATTGACTGGAATCGTTCATCGGTGATATTTGCACAGTCGATGTCGTAAAGGTGTTTACATTGGGCACAATTCAAAAACTGTCTACCCTCTATTGGCTTTCTGCAACCTGAGCACTCTCCAACAACAATAGAAGTACCAGACATCATTATCTATTTTAAAAACATGTAATTCCCAGATGAGTAGATGAATCACAAAACTGCCGATCGAGCTACACCTAACAAGCGAGTTGTAAACAAGTTTTTATGCACTCGAATGGTGAGTCCGCGCATCAGCACTTTTGTTCGTAAAACGCACTCAATTGTTATGTTTATTGTTAATTAACACGACACAATCCAGTAGCAAACATCACAAGCTACACACGGATACTAATTTCCACAGGTAAAAATCGAATTGAACAGTTTTATGAAATATTAACACAGAGCTACGCAACAAAGCGTCCGCGCAGTCGCTGTATCGCCTACCCTAATCTAATATAGTAAGTTGACTAGACGTTAATTGCGTATGCATGGTCAGAGGAGTCTAAATCTCTGTATTCAAGGAGAGGACAATAGTGGATATTGTAATTTGACATCACAAATCTTGATTATAAGATTTTGAAGGAAGTCCTTTGTATGTCTTCTTAACACGCTTTTGTTTTAGCTTCTTGGAACTAACTAACAATGTAATCGAATCTTGTAAAACGATTTTAACCCACTTCCCGTCATCGGATGGACCCGAAAGGCAGGCCCATGTAGACCCAATGACCATGAAATAACACATTACCGTCATTAAAAAGCGTATATCTATTAATAATGACGTTTTTAAAAAAAAAAACTTACGAAAGCTAGGGTCATTTGAGTTGAGAGGCTAAGATTTAAGTAGCTGATCTATGTTTACAAAGCACGTGCTTGGAAAATGCAGCTTTATGCTCAACATGTTCATAGGAAGCGAGGCTTTTCCGCACGGGTGCGGAAAAAGATATTCGTACAACTTTTCTGCACACTTGCGGATGTGTGCGGAAAAAATTACTTTAGGTAGATATATGAATATGTTGACCCACGATAAGTGACACTTTCCTCGCGTAATGCGCGTAATACGTAGGTATGACATTCGTGTGGAAATGTAGGCAATCATAAATGATTATTTTATCTTCGGTACGTTGGATTCGCAGCACAAAGAAACTTCGCTTCTTGTTCCGTTCAAGTGCTCCAGGCATTTGGTATATGGAAGTGTAGACTGACGAGTCTAGGGCTATACCACAGTCTGCTTCGATTTTCTGTCTGCTTGCTTAGCGTTACAAGCGCTTCTAATTTCTTGGCGTGGTCGGTGATTACACTAGGCGCTGAGAATTGTTAAACGCGAACGCGATCGAGACGTATTTCTTGGCGTGGTCGGTGATTACACTAGGCGCTGAGAATTGTTAAACGCGAACGCGATCGAGAGGTATTTCTTGGCCTGTTCGGCGATAGCTTTCTGTCTTCTTTTTAACCCCCGACCCAAAAAGAGGGAGGGTGGGTGTTCTAAGTGTGACATATGTATATATGTGTGTGCTCCCAAACAGATGGATTGATTGCTATTCGGTTTTTAATCGAAAGATAGTTTAATCGAGATGGTTCTTAGCTGAAATCATTAAAATCAGTTGATCCGTGTTTGAAATATCGAACTTTGAAATGACAATGTCGGGTGTTTTTGAACTTTTCTAAGTTGCTTATTATTATTATTAGTTCTGTGGTAAGTGACGGCCATGATGACTTGAAGAACATGAAAACTGGTAATCTGCGAATGCTGCTTTTAATCACAATTTGCAATCGTCTTGGGAGGCATCGTATATAGGAATAACTGAGAATAATGTCAGTGGCCAGTTGGCGACCATTTAAGTGCACCGAAACATCTTGAAGTACTTGCCGAGTGCTAAGCACATAAACAAACTTCCACTCACGCACACATACGTCATAGTGGCCTGATTCTCACAAAATGCTTAGATAAGATTAGGTAGTTTGGGCAGACCACACCCATTGTTGAAAAAATTTCAAAGATTGCCACGACCTTCGAAATTCGTATACTTTTTAGATTTAAGGTTGGACGGTACAAGCTAAATTTTACCCACGCAGGCCTTGTGTGAAAGGTACATCCATCCAAGTTAGTTTGAAACATGTCGAGCTAAACTCGACTTATGTACCTGAGTGATCCTATTTATTTCACTATGATGGAGTCTCACGGTAGTTTCATGTTAAAAGTACCTAGAAATCTGTTAATTTGCCCGTTTGTAGTATGTTTGCGTGCGTGTTTGCGTGCGTACTTTCTAGCGGTCGTCTCTGTTTTTAACCCCCGACGAAAAAGAGGGGTGTTATAAGTTTGACCTGTGTATCTGTGTGTCTGTCTGTGGCACCATAGCTCCCAAACGGATTTACCGATTTCGATGCGGTTTCTTTTAATCGAAAGCTAGTTTAATCGGTATGGTTCTTAGCTAAGTTTCATTAAAATCGGTTCATCCGTTTTTGAAATACTGAACTTTGAAATGACAATGTCGGGGGATTTTCAACTTTTTTAAGCTGGTTAGGTTATGTTTACATTGTCTATGTGGGAGGCCCTTTAAATTCCTCTGCTTGAAGGACCATAAAACCAAGAGGACTGGCGCCTTTTCACCAACTTTACAATTGTCAGTTTTCAATGACAATTCGATGTCAACTGCTGACTTGACGAGCTTTTGTTTTAGCGCGCTTCATGTTGTCAAAGAAATGTATTTCGAATTGTCATATAAAGCTGACAATTGTAAAGATGGTGAAATAGGGGACTGCCAGTGCCTATACGATGTCGGGTTCCTTTGAAATAATAAGCCTGCTGTAGCTAGTTTTACTACGGAGAGGTCTCTGTACCATTCATTTGGTATGACATTTAGACCTCTGGCTAACACAATAGCGCCGTCTAAATTCGTTTTTCTTTCAGTTCATAGATGGCGCTATTGTGTTAGCCAGAGGTCTAAGTGTCATACAAAATTAATGGTACAGAGACCTCTATATAGTGAAACTAGCTACAGCAGGCTCATTATTTTACAGGAACGCGACATTGTATAGCCATTGGCAGCAGTCCTCTTGGTTTTATCGTCCTTGCTCTACTTACGACATCGTTATCCATCCCATAAAATACCATTCTTAATTTTCCTTTGGTCTACCGGAACATCAATCAGAAAAGTTCACTGACATGCAGTTTACGTTATGCAGGCCTATCATATACCTAAATGGAGGTTAACGATAAATAATATTAATAATAGACCTGGTTTTTAAATGGCCAACGTTAATATCGTTTCTTGGTAATATGGTGGATGGTGCTACTGGTTATACAGAAAGAGAAAGAAAATTGTGCAAGAGAAATTTTGGAAGTTGTAGCTTCTAATAGGACGCGGGAAAATTATTGGACATTTGACACAACTTCTTTAAGACCATTTTAGAAGGAAAATTTTAAGAAAAGAGAGGAAGAGGTCGACCTAGGTGAAGCTACATGGACCAGATAAAGGAGAATCATCAGGCAGAGGCATCAGGAGGTCAAGGAGCTGGCTTAAAGGAGAGATGATTGGAAGAAACTCCACCGACATGAGTATATCTCTTAAGTTTGATGATAATGAGCTTAGATTAGACCGTAGTATTTGGTGGCACCAAATGGGTGGGTTTCGTTAATAAAGAAAAGAGTTGCCATGTCATCTTGATGTCGTTCATTAAGCTCGGGGACTTTAGTCGTGCTGACGGTCGAAAACATATTTATACTCAATGTACTCTACGTACAAAAATACGTATACCCTACATACATTATAATGAGGGCCAGATTTTTTGCCAGCTGTCTTGCTTAAACGTTCTACAATGATTCTATGTGTAATGTATGTAGATTATATGTACTTGAGTAGCTAAGTTCTGGACAACTTATTCAAGTATTGTGGCTGGTCGCAGGGCCTTTGTCGTTTAACCTTGATGCGAGTTACATTGACAACACATGTACAATTGTACATTATTATATACATCAACTGGACATATATGTACAATATAATGGAATACTAAGGTGTTATAGCTACCTCTGCGTTAAAATTCAAACTCTACCTCGTATTTCTTAGGTTTTTGGAAATGATTCCAAGCGAATTTTCTTGAATTTTGGTAGAGATAAATTCACGTGGAGCAAAATGTTTTTGCCTTGCCTTGATATAAGTTGTAATCAAGGACTCTTAGTTGAAAATCATCGAATATTTTCCCTGATGTTTCTCCAGCGATCATGCCCTAATGGGTCAGAAAACGAAAGCTGAAACTCAATACAGGCAGGCTTTTAGCTAAATCAATATTGTTACTGTTTGCTTTACCAAAGACAAGTTGACGCCATGTTTGTTTTCTTTTGTATCGCAGACATCGCGGTGCAGGGATTTCGATATGTTTTGCGATTTGCAATAAAATAAAAAGATGCTTATTGTTTTCTCAGTTAAAACTTAACAATTGGCATAAAAAATGTTTTTAACACACATATAAAAGAACACCCAAAAAAGTACCTACTTAATATTTTATTGTGAATAATGGGTAAAAATAAAATTTCTTGGATAATGCAATGAATATATTATTATGTAATTGCCTACTCCTTAGTAAGACTTGAGTATGAAAAGTCATAGAACTGCACATGTACGTAGAAAATGTTTTACAAGGAGAAAGTATTTTCAACAATGTCGTAAACCAGTGATTGAAAATGTTTTAACGGTCAAGCTACGACATAAAATCACTCTTAATGGTATTTTCTTTAGTCCACCAAAAGAAAACACTCTCTAAATCTTCAGAGGTGGTTCTAATCTACTGAAATCGTCTGAAAATAAATGCAGACACCATAATTCTGTTTGCTTACAACAAAAATAGCATCTAGAACTACAAACAAACTTCTAAATGAAACGAACATGCAAAGTTCATTTCTACGAAAGCGTGGGCACAATCTATTAACTTCTACGTGCAAATCAAGTCAAAGAACTGCAACAAAAATCCTCTCACGCAATTATTATCATCATACTTGCGTAGTTTTTGTGGCATGCAGTAACAATACCAATTATACGTAATCTGTGGCACTTGTTTATGATTTAAAAAGATCGATGAAAGTTGACTTCGCTCGCTTTTCCCCGGTCTCGTTTTTCTGGATCCGAGGCCATGGCTCGGAGTGCGTAATGCCAATGACATTCTATTTTCTTTTTATTGCTATTATGGCATTATGATTCCGTTACGGAAACAATAGTGTATGCAACCGTTCGGAAAACTTTTACCTGTTAGGTTGGATTGACGTGTAGTAGTTATTGTTGTAAAAGTATGTATGTACAATACAAACAATAAATAAATAAGTAAACAAGACATTACGTTATATGCTAACGTTTAGGACAATAACATTCTTGCAGATAAGTAATATTAAATGCTTTTTTATTTCTTACTTTTATTTTAACAGTTTTGTAACAATGTAAATTAGTATGTGTATATGAAAATTAAGATCAGTCAGTTTTCCAAAGAGCTGCCGTTCCTCTGAAATATGTCTGTTCTTTCTAGAATGATAAGCTTTGATCATTTCTGACAGCTGACGAAGTCACCATGCAAAAGTCACTGTCTTCGCCTATTAGTAGTATCAAGAAAACGCAACAGTTCGACGCAAGATCAAGATAGCCGCGATTACGGTGTTATATCTCTCTTTATCGATAGCTATTTATCACTTTCTACTTCACACACGTAAAGTTAATACCGAGGGGAACGGGCAGCTTCTATTTTAGGCTTCACAATTTCAGTTTCAGTCGCGCGTGTGGCGGCGCGGTCGCCATAGTCCGGTCGCGAATTAAAAATTTAACTTATCGGCCATTTTGACGCGTTCTATTTTCAAAAATGACAATCGACGGTGCTAACGCCAAGTCGTCTGTGTCTGGGATTAATATTAAAGTGAGTTCTTTATTCGAATTTTACTTTTCTTTTTAAATGCAACGTGCCAGGAACAAATACTTGGTTTCCAAGTTCCAACTATAACTAAAGGTTTAACTTTACAGTGAATTCTCTTTTAGTACTTGTTTCGTTGAATGCTATTGTTGTGTACTGCAGTAACCTTTGGACATGTTTAGTGGCAAAGGCGCAGGACCGGTCTTGCGAACGTATTGTAGGAAATACTTCAATGCGACAACTCTGTAAATAAATATATCTGAAACAAGCATTTTCGCTTCAAATTCTAGCTCTTGAGTAAAAAGCTGTCTTATCTTTTAGATTTGACAATTCTAGAAATGGAGACTGATGTTCAGTCAGCCATCACATTGAAATATGTCGTTGTGTGGAATGGAATGTCATCTTAGTAATCTTAGTATTGATAAACATGATGAAAGTTGATAAACGTGCGTTTTGGCAGTGTTAAAGGGATTCGATGAGTAAATGGCAGAATTAGAGATAAATCAATTTTTTACTTAATCCCAGGGATGTTTAACTATGTACCTACCTCCAATTTATTTCTTAATGTTTGTTTGTTGTAACATAAAAAATGTTAGTTTAGGTCAAAACTTGCAAATTAAATTTGATCGACTTCCAGTGATCGGGTTGACTGGATTTTTTTTACGAATATGTAACTTGGTTGACAATACACGCTTAGTGCAGTCAACATAAAGTACAGTCAGCAGAAAAGCTTGTACTTTATCAATATTATAACAAAGTAATCTGTACATTTTTACCTGACTCCAGATCATCATCAAATGACACGCGATGACAGGTGACAAGTAACATGCCGATGACTATTGCTTAAAAAAGTTTGTACGTAACGTTATTTTATGAAAACAAACAAATAGCCAATGATATTAGTAATGGTTCCATTATGGTTGCCTGGTAGAGATCGCTCTTTGTGCCTTTTTAACCGACTTAAAGAAAATTTGAAAACCCTTGACATAGGTAGTCATTTCAAAAACGGGTCAACCGGTTTTAATGAAACTATGAATAATGAAGCTAAGAACCATCTCGATTACATTAGCTTTCGATTTAAAAAAACCGGATCTAAATCGGTCCATCCGTTTGGGAGCTATGATGCCACAGATACACAGACACACAGATACACAGACACACAGATACACATGTCAAACTTATAACACCCCTCTTTTTCGTCGGGGGTAAAAAAAGGATGTTCTCAATTTGACTGTATGTTTTTTAACCCCCGACCCAAAAAGAGAGGTGTTATAAGTTTGACCTGTGTATCCGTCTGTGCCATCATAGCTCCCAAACGGATGGACCGATTTCGATGCGGTTTTTTTAAATCGAAACCTACTTTAATCGAGATGGTTTTTAGCGAAGTTCCATTAAAATCCATTCACCCGTTTTCGAACTATTGAACTTTGAAATTAAAATGTCGAGAGTTTTTCAACTTTTCTAAGTTGGTTAGGTTATTTTTCTGTTTGTTACGTGGAGTTCAATAAAGAGTTCTTGTATTGTATTTGTAATGTATTGTAATGTTTCATTGATTGTTTCAGAGCTCCCAGAACCGGCTGCTGATTAAAAATGGCCGCGTGGTCAACGATGACGGAATGGAAGACGCTGATGTCTACATCGAAGACGGAGTTATCAAGTAAGTCATGGTCACATTAGCATCAGAGCCTTTAGTGCACAGCACATCAGCATCATCATGTCAGCCGAGGGTCTACTGCAGAGGGTCAAGCACGACTTTACGAATGCTGCGTCACGTATAATCGAATAGTAAAAGTTGTCGATTTTGTATGACGTTTGGAACAGCGCCCGCCCGTGAGCGTATTTGGAACTAAAATTTTGTATGACGTTTCTCGATCTCGATATGATAACTGTACCTAACGTTACGCAGTATTCGTAAAGTCGTGCTCGACCCTCAGAGCCTTTAGTGCACAACACATCAGCATCATCATGTCAGCCGAAAGACGTCCACTGCTGGACGGCGGCCTCCCCCGCGGCTCTCCACTCAGACCGGTCTTGTGCTTTCCGCATCCACCGCGGTCCCGCGATCTTTACCAGAGCGTCTAGTGTAATCAACTGCCAAAAACAAAATTATTTCAAAACAAAAACCTTACTGCAAAAAACTAGCTCATTATAAGTAGTTTATACACAGGTAGCTTGAATATTATACGGAGTGCAGGCGGGGGCATGTTACAGCCGTTTCGTAATTTTTGTTTGCCTGCACTCCTTATAATATTCAAGCTACCTCTGTGTAAACTACTTATAATGAGCTAGTTTTTCTCTTTTTAGTTAATGGTTTTTGCAGTTGGGTTTTTTGTTTTATTTAAAGCTTTTTAGTAATATAAACTTAAAATGTTTGCGAACCAACTTTAAACAGTTAAATATCCTAAACAGCCACTCAAAATAAAAAATGATTAAATAAACCTAAAGTTGATTTTCAAATACCTATTAATTGATACCCCACTTGATATAGTTTGTCGACTTTTTTTTTCACAATATGGCGTCTGGTGGTCGCTATATTATATTTAAATTACTGTCATGCCTTTAGTGATACTCGCAAGATTAGTACGAATCGATTGACGTAAGAATCATTAAAATCGGCCTACGCGTTCGGTCTCTAAAGTGCCACAAAGGAACATACGTACGTACATAACATACATTACCCTCCTTTGCGTTTCGCAGTCGGGTAAAAATACGTCTCGAACGAGCGTCAAACAGTATGAGAATTGTTTGTTGTCGATACGTGCCACTAGTGGCGCTGCTAATTTGCCCATAGTCATTCAGACAGACGTAATCGCGAACGCGATCGAGACGTTTTCTTGTGCCAAAAAATTACACTAGGGGCTCTCATGTGTATACATTTTTCTACCACACAATCGACAGTGCGTGACAGGTGGCAATCGCATGTCCACTTTTTGCTTAATAACTGGTTACCGTAATTAGATTAATTATTAGTTTATTATTCATAGCGGCCAGCACGATACTCTTGTTGATCACATGTTCTTTACTATTTTAATTAGTTTTGTACCAGAGGGGAGGGCCTATGAGAAACGATATGGTTGTTCTACTTGTTGAGGATGATACCTATTCCATACAAAAAGGACCTATCGCCTCATCCATCCATCCATCCATAGCAGCCCTTAGTTCGTCCGTCTTCGGACATAGGCCTCCTCTCCATTTCTCCACGCCTGGCGATCCATTGCCATTTGCATCCATCCTCCACTCGCTTGCTATCGCCTCATACATGCGATTTTTTTATTAGAAAGCAGGTTTTCCAGCGATGGATCTTAGAAATGTTTTATCAAAATCGGTTCAGCCGTTTTTGAGATACTTATGTATTACATTAATTTTATGTAAAAAGTGACAAAAATAAATAAATTTAAAAACATCCCGACAAAAAACCTGTGAAACGTAATAAATAAAATCTTGGCCTGGTCCTTTAATTAGGAGGTAGGTTAACTTTTGTGCAGTCGGGTGCCATAGCTACGGAGGGCCCGTATTTCAAAATGCTATATCTCAAAAACGGCTGAACCAATTTTGATAAAACTTATCTTAGAACCATAGCTGGAAAACTTGCTTTCAAATAAAAAAAAACCGGACAAGTGCGAGACGGCCTCGCGCACGAGGGTTCAGTAGAAAGATTTTAACGCTTTTTCCCAGTGTTTTAAGAAGTCCAGTGTAAGTCGAACCCTGCTCCTAAGCAAAATGTACGCAGTGTGGGGTCAACTTATATTGGTTGCGAAATCTGCAGACAGACATAAAATTTTAAGATTTTGAGTCTTTTCGGAGTGGTTGTGCTATAAGAGCTACCTTCATACCAAATTTCAAGTTTATAGGACAGCTGGAAGTACCTCTTAGGTTTTCTGATATCGACAATTTGTATGGAAATAGAATTTTTTGATGTCTGTATCTTTTGATTACGTTGACTTGGAAGGTTGATTTTTTCACGGCTTCAAGGGACCGCAGGCTTGAGTATTTGCTATTAATTTCAGCATGCTACCTCCACGCGTTCCAAGTGATCCTATAGGGGTTCCGTTTTTTCCTTTTGAGGTACGGAACCCTTAAAACAATCAAATCGGTTCAACCGTCTAAGAGCTACGGTGCCACAGACGCACATACCGGTCAAACTTATAACCTCTTTTTGCATCGGGAAAGTGTTAAATTAGCTTTTTCTTCACACGCTCGTGTTATTTGAATACTTTTACTTGGGTACCGTTTTAATTATTCTATTAGTGGATGGCGGAAGTAAGTCACGGTTATTTGGTATGTGATGGGTGCACATGAACACGAGTTTCTTTGTTCATAGCAATAGTAGGAATAGTTTGTACTACCAATAATCATCATTTACACGAGATTCTTTGTTCATAGCAATAGTAGGAATAGTTTGTACTACCAATAATCATCATTTACACGAGTTTCTTTGTTCATAGCAATAGTAGGAATAGTTTGTACTACCAATAATCATCATTTACACGAGTTTCTTTGTTCATAGCAATAGTAGGAATAGTTTGTACTACCAATAATCATCATTTACACGAGTTTCTTTGTTTATAGCAATAGTAGGAATAGTTTGTACTACCAATAATCATCATCAGCCTATTTACGTCCCACTGGGCACAGGCCTCCTCTCAGAATGGGAGCGCTTGGGCTATAGTTCCCACGCGGGCCCAGTGCGGATTGGGAGTTTCACACACGATTGAATTGCTTCGCAGGAGTGTGCAGGTTTCCTCGCGATGTTTCCCTTCACCGAAAAGCTCGTGACAAATTGCTAATGTAATTTTGCACATGAATTCCGAAAAACTCAGAGGTGCGAGCCGGGGTTTGAACTCTGAGCCCACGACCTTCTGCTTAAGAGTCACTAGGCTATCACGGCTCAATAATAATTTTTAGTAATTAAATAATTTACTTACAAACATTAATTTATTATCTATTTTATAATTTTAGCCATTATGTGCCTGTGACTGCAATGACGCATATAGGGGCGTCCATCCTGTCCCCTGTCATAGCCACCAGGATCCTGTTGGTATCGTGTGGGTATTTTTTTAGGGTTCCGTACCTCAAAAGGAAAAAACGAAACTCTTATAGGATCACTTTGTTGTCCGTCTGTCTGTCTGCCTGTCAAGACCCCTTTTTCCCTGGAACGCGTGGAGGTAGCAGGCTGAAATTGACATCAAATATTTAAGCCTGCAGTCCCTTGAAGCTGTGAAAAAATCGAACTTCTAAGTCAACGCAATCAAGAGATACAGTCATTAATAAAAAGGTTGTTTCCATACAAATTGCCGTACTGTGAAAACCTAAAGGGTGTACCTACTTCCAGTTGTCCTAGAAACTTGAAATTTGGTATGAAGGTAGCTCTTATAGCACAACCACTCAGAATATTTTCAAAATCTTAAATCTTTATGTATGTCTGTTCTGTGTATATGTCACAGATCAATATAAAATGACCCCACACTGCGTACATTTTGCTAAGGAACAGTGCCCTAAGCACGACTTGTCGAATCCTGCGTCACGTAAAATCGAATAGTAAACTATAACGAGTTTGTATGACGTTTGGAACAGCGCCCGACCGTGAGCGTATTTGGAACTAAAATTTAGTATGAGATTTCTCGATCTCGATACGATAACCGTAACGTTCGACAAGTCGTGTTTAGGGCACAGGGCTCTGCTAATACTGGACAACTTAAAACACTGGGGAAAATCAGGGAAATCTTTGTACGGAACCCTCGTGCACGAGTCCGACTCGCCCTTGTACGGTTTTTTTAATACTACAAGGAAGACAAACGAACAGGTCACCTGATGGTAAATGATCACACTCATCATCAATCATCATACACCCGCAACCCCGAGGGATTTTCAGATGCGTTTCAAACCTGTAGGGCTAAGATGAAATACCTCTTGTCCCAGTGATTTTCTTAGGCTTACATTCCCACACCGTCACACAACAGTGCAAGCCCGCTGCTTAGCGGCAGGATTAGCGAGTAAGATGGTGGCTGCGACCCGGACGGACTTCGCACAAGGTCCTACCACACGCAAAATGCTGAATCGATTTCAATGCGAATAATTTGCACCCTGCTTGACACATTTATTGCTTACTAGCTGTTGCCCGCGACTTCGTCCGTGTAGATTTCGGTTATCGCTGTCCCGCGGGAACTATAATATAATTTTCCCGAATAAAAAGTAGCCTATGTTATTCCTCAATGTTCGAACTATCTTCTTACCAATTTTCATCTAGATTGTTGTAGCGGTTTTCCCGTGAAGAGGTAACAGAGAGACAGAGTTACTTTCGCATTAATAATATTAGTTAGGATACTTAGGATTAGTTATGATGAATTACGATTGAAGATGTCGACTATGGGCAGTAGTTTTAATTTGAATTAAAATACGCCAGGAAACATGCACAATAAATGCAGTTTCAGGGGAGTTTCTAAGTTAAGATTTAGTTTAACTTTGAGTAGCCAGTGACTGCAGAGAATCGATATCCAAAAAAATCCGTTGCTGATTCAGAACTCGGAACACCCTTGCGGAAGTCATCGATCAACCCTGTATAACTCTCTAACTCATTCGCTACATACAGTCAGAAGCGAAAGTAGATAAGCGTGAGTCGCGTTCACAGTGAACGCACCTTAGCGCCATCTACTGGGGGACTTTTTTTTTTATACAACGAGGAAGGCAAGCGAGCAAGTGGGTCAACTGATAGTAAGTGATCACCACTGCCCATAGACACCCGCAACTCCGGAGGGTTTGCAGATGCGGATTACCACGAAATTCGAAAATCGAAGTTCGTATCGTCCCGCTCACTCTTGTATTAAATAATGTTAGCGTGAGCGGGACGACACGACACTAAGTTCGAATTTTGCACTTCGTAATAAGGCACATGACAGTAAAACCCCCTGAAGAGTTGTGTATTTATTTCGTGTACTATTATAAATTGTTGTGTTTCTTTATGTATTTTTCTGTATACTTTGAATTTTGTCAGCGCTTTTATTATGTTACTGTCATGCTGTGTTAATTTTTGAGAAAATAAATAAATAAGGCTTGAACTAAAAACAATTACTTTGCTCGCCCGCAAAGCAAAGTAATTGTTTTTAGTTCACAAATCACTCCGCAAAGTAACGCCTGATTCAATAAATAAGGCTTGGTCGAATGTGTAACTACTAAGCCATGTTCTACATCGCGCTATCGAAGTTTCTAAAGTCAGATGCATAAATACAAGTTTCAACTCTCTTCCTGTGGACTTCGGTCCCAGAGAGATCTCTCTAATTGATTGAACCATATTGTATTGGTTCATTCAATTAGAGGGATCGCTGACGCGTTTCGTAACTCTCTACAAGCCCATTATCAAAGCACCAAAACAACCATTCAACATACATGCATGTGCATGTGTTTAGTAGAGCAACTGGTAGCATGTTGAGCGGTTGTTTTGGTGCTTTTAGAATGGGCTATTAAAGACTTCCGAAACGGTTACCTATCTATAACACTAATTTCGGACAAATGAAATTCGGTCAATGGTTTTTAGTGTTTTAGATAGGTTTTAGTTTGTTACCTTCCGAAACGCGTCACCGTATAGTAGTGTGATGACAGTTATAGTTGGGTCTGTGTTGATTCATGTAGCAGTGGACGTGTTGCATGGTAAATGCATTTGTCGCAGAGACTTTGCTATTTTTTACGTGTGGTCGCGGGTGAGCAAATTAATTGTTTTTAGTTCAGATATATCTTTATACACGTCATTATTGTCATAAGCGTAAGAGCCTGTTCAGTTTGAACGCTTCGGTTGCTTAACTACTGCTGTTGACTGTACCTACACACCATTCACTTCAATAAATTAACATGTTAAAACCGACTACCGTTCACACTTCCATACGTAAGTTAGATCGCGTGACACGCTAATACGCTTTTAAAAACGAAAGTGAAATGACAAGTGTAATTATTGACTTATGGAACGAGTGTCAATAAACGATGTAAATGAAGCCATTAAGTATGTTATATCACTATTCGGTTATCATCGAGCCGGTACTTAAAATAAGTTTTTTTTTTAATTTAGAGAGAGAGAGAGAGATACATTTATTAACACAAATTCGACACAAAAACAAAAAAGCAGTACATAAATTAAATTGTAGTAAATTGAATATTTTTGCTGACTGTACTTGACTGTATTTGGGTCGATCAACTTTTTAGTGTTGTTATTCTGTCCCGTCACTCATGAGACAACGGTCGAGTGATACAGTTGCTTAGAAAAATGGTTGTCATGTTTGTATACTCCTAGCTTCATGCATACGAGATAAGGCATAAAGGAATAGGTTTATAATGTTACAACGCCTAGTAGTAAGCATTGATTTAATCTAAGTTTATCTTTGTGTACTTCAGTAAATGATTGGATATTAATTGTTTCATAAAAATGCGTTGTAGTTTATTTTGAGCTGATGGCCTTGTAGCCAATGCTTTATATTAAAAAAAAGAAAACCGCTTGTTTACATCCTTTGTCTTTTAAAAACAATGAGGGTAGGTGTCTTTTTGTGAATCGCTGCGTAATTGAGTATCACGAAAATCAAATCGAATAAGTGTTTTGTTAAAAAAATCATTTTTTATACAAGATTTTTTGCTGACTGTAGTTTTTGATCGACTTCATGAATTAAAAAATTATTAATCTATCTTGACGATTCTTTTTTGTTTGAAAGGGTATAAATTAAATAAAGTATTTTAAGAAAACAATAAAACAATCTTCAAAAAAAAATTATGAAGTCTGGCCTAGCACAAATATGAAGTAGGCACTACATGCAAAAAGTATTCCGATGGCACCGTAAATTTTTTGCCGAAACCAGATAACAGTCTTTCCTGGTCTTCACTAGATGGCGCTGTCTCGTCGACTCTGTCTGGTAACATAACCTTTGCTGTTTTCTAAGACTAACTGTATTGATTGTTTCACGTGTGTTTGTGTTAAGAGAAGAAATTTTTGGGGTTCCGCAGCCAAAATGGCAATAACGGAAACCCACGGATAGAAGGAAAGTGATACCCACAATAAAAAAACCCGGAGAAATCCACACCCCAGTTATACGGGAACAGAACGGGGGACTACTACGAAATTCGATAATCGAAGTTCGTGACGTATCGTCCTGCTCACTCTCGCGAGTCTCGTGTTAAATAATATTAGCGTGAGCGGGACGCCACGACGCGAAGTTCGAAGTTTGCACTTCGTAGTATAAGGCCAGAGTGTGTAACATTTTGCGTAGGTATTTTCATTTTGACGTCACGAGTGCAATTTAGTGAGGAAATACCTTGACACTTTATTTCATCTACGAAGAACAAATTAATTTGGTACCTACATTATAAACATTAAAAAACCTAAAACTAAAATTTAAAGTACTGACTAAAACTAACTAAGGATAAAAATCTCTCCCAGATCGCTGCCAATGAGAGAGGTGCCCAGAAGGCTGGCAGCATTGCCACGTTGTATGGCAATGCTGATTCGCTGAGCGGAGTATTGGCCAGCCCTCTGGTCACGGGAGGCCTCTATAAGGCGCGCCGAGAGATCTTTATACAAATGGCGCGCGCTAGGCCCCCAAGGCCCCAAATACCTTGATTAACAGCTCCAACTTTTGTGGTTTTGCTTGTACAGTTAATTGTTAAACAACAGAGTATTTTGTTTTTAAAACCTGTCGTCAAGTGCGGAAATGGGTCGGGAGCTGGAATAATTTACGACACGCTAGGTACATAATATGCTATTTCTTTCTATCCCGATATAGTTCTGTGCGGGAATCGTCTAATTGATAATTTCGTAATTTCCGTATTACTCACTCTAAAGTACGGCCTGTAGCAATGAACCGATTTTAATGAACCTTAGCTAAGAACCATCTCGATTGAAATAGCTTTCGACTGAAAAAAACCGCATCGAAATCGGTCCACCCGTTTGGGAGCTATGATGCCACAGACAGATACACAGATACACATGTCAAACTTATAACACCCCTCTTTTTCGTCGGGGGTTAAAAATGCTTGAACAAGGCAACAATTTCGTATGTGAAATTTTAGTACTTACCTCTCTTAAATGAAATCTATCTCTCAATTTCCACCAATCATAGGCCAGTAGCTTGTCTCTTATTGGTGGAGAATGACTGTAGACGTCACTCGACACTAGCGATCCCAGCGGATTTTTGACACGCGACAGCCCTCATTGAGTTTATTGGAATTAGTAAACATTGTTTGCGCGGTACTCGATAGATGGCGTTGTCTGGACGACTCTGTAGAGTAGCGATTTTCTAACTTGGAAGTGATTAGTAGTGTGATCCTGGTTCTGTAAAGATACCTGGAAAATTTAATTTATATGTAAGATTTTTTGGGGTTCCGTAGCCAAAATGGTAAAACGGAAACCGTATGACTTATAAAATTGTTCCAGGTGACAGGTGGCCTTTCGGTCCGTGTGTCACGGACATTTAGGGCGGAAGCTATGCTTTATTTGCTTTATATCAATGAAATCTTGAAGGTGTCTTGTATGAATCGCTATAATTACGTATAAGTTGAGTAGTGAATTTACAAGAAAAATCTTATTTGTTCATGAATAAAACTGAGATAAAACATAAAAAGCGTTTGGTGGAGTCTGAGACAACTTCATATCTTACCTACTTACTTACCTAAGTCTTTAAAAAGTAAAATTAGTAGTCTCCTATTTAGTTTACTGAAATTACAAGACATTGTTTTCCGGGTCGTCAATAGATGGCGCTGTCTGGACAACACTGCTGGCCATCAGTGGTCTCTCGATGCTTATAACAGCTTTGCCGTTTACTGTTTTTAATATTAGTTCATTTTATAAATAAAATATAAAATTAACGAAGTTATCGATTAACACACATGTAAAAGAAACATACACACGAACATAGTTTTAAAAGTGCGTTAAAAAATGGACACTAGTTTTTATTGAGTATTCTGAAAACAAGGTTTCTTTGATCTTCAATAGATGTCGCTGTCTCGACCACACTGCTGGCTAGCGGTGTTCTACCACAGATGTTTATGACAGCTCTGCCCCTATACTACGAAATTCGAAAATCGAAGTTCGTGTCGTATCGTCCCGCTCACTCTCGTGTTAAATAATGTTAGCTTGAGAGGGACGGCACGATACGAAGTTCGAATTTTGCACTTCGTAGTCGGGGGCTGACATTACTTGCTAAGGCCGACTTACACCGCTCCGGATTGAACGTCAACTCGGATTTAACGAAGTGTCGGACGATGCAAATACGTCGAGTCAAGGCTGGGTTAATGTCTACCCCAGCCCGGTGTTCGTCGGCCCAAGTGTTATTGTGAGTTCAACAACAACGCATTAGATTAGCTTATTTATTCCTTCAATATAGTCATAACTACATCATAAATTGTACAATATCAAGTTAAGTGAATTTATATTGAAATCGTCAAAAGTTTAAATGAACTTGAAATTAAATTATATTAAAAGATAAATTGAATATCGCACTACGTCAAAATTAAGAACAAAACAGTAAAATAAATTAATAATTTGATTGGTTCTCCTCTAAGGATCGCTTTGGTTATAATATAAGAGTAACAATGAAATAAAATGAGGATAATATTAATGTCATACCTACATGTCAAAATAGCAAATTGAAAATATTAAATTAATTTAAATGCATTCCATAGAATGTAGCAGTAGTTATATTTGCCATAGTTTATGCAATTGTTATTTAAGTTTCTTTTTTAATAAATAATAAGCTGACTCGATTTTGATAAAAATGTATCAGAGAAATATCTAAACCACACCACAAAATTGACCCAGATGAATCGATGAACATACCTACATAAAAAATACATATGTGTCTACAGACGAACTTGCAACTTCTCGTCGTCAACAGATGGCGCTGCCTCCATGACACTGTTGGGTTAAAAAATATGTTGGTATGAATAATTCATGACCTTATTTTTAATTAACAAATTTTTCCACTCCATAAACCACCCTTCTATGACTACCTTTCCGCTACATACTTCCCAAACATTTAGTAAAGCTACAATGACGAGCAAAATAACGGATCACTTTGAACGAAACATTCCTTGTTAAATGATCCAATACTTTTGCTCTCCAGTATAGATGGTTAAGGCACAATCCGCCGCTCTCAAATTAAGCAGATAAGCTATCTAAATAGAATCTACGTCAGATTCATCGATCGATGATAAAGCTTTGATTCTGATTATCTGCGGTCACGGAGCAGAGTCACGTTTGGACACAACTTTTCTCTGCGAATATCAGAGCGCCTAGTGTAATCGACGGCCAAAAAATACTTCTCCATCGCTATGATTTACTACGGATCGTCTGAATTACTATGGACACATTTAGCAGCGCCACCTGTATGTATCGACAGCAACTAATTCTCATATTATTTGACACCCGCGAAACGCAACCGCGAGCGAGACCAGGCCAAGAAATACGTCTCCATCGCGTTCGCGTTTAACAATTCTCATACTATTTGACATACTTTAGCTCAAACGCGATCGAGACGTATTTTGTGCTTTACACTAAGGGCACAAAGTGTCAAGTGTACCTAATCAACGACCAAAAATACGTTTCGATCGCGTTAGCGTTTACGTCTGAATTATTATGGGCGCATTAGCAGCGCCACCTAGTGGCACGTATCGACAACAAATAATTTTCTTATTATTTGACACCCGTAACGCGAACGCGATCGAGACGTATTTTTGGTCGGCGATTACACTAGACGCTCAGATCGTCAAGTGTAATCAACTGCCAAAAATACGACTTCTGTGTAAATTCTGTGCAGATGCAGACGAAGTCGCGAGCAACAGCTATACTTCGTTTTTTTTAGCATTGGAAAGATGGTAAACAATCTTAACATGACTTTTTATAAAAAAAACGCTTTTAATAAATAAGTAACCGTCACGTATAAAACCAAACCAATATAAATAATTAAATATCATCGTTAGATAATTGTTACATGATGTTACTTATTTTCAAAAATCGTTTTTCAATAAAATGACATATCAAGATTGTTTACCTTCTTTCTAATGCTACAAACAAGGTATAGTTAGAAATAGTTTCATTAATCGCATGAACCGAGGTTTCGGACTCATTTTCATTGCCTTAATAAATATGTTACCAGAATACATCACTATTATACCCTAAACAAATTTTACTACTAATTGGGAAATTTAAAACCGTTTCCTCAATTTAATTGGTTATTTAAATAGCCATATAAACCCCACTGTCGGCTGTATAACGTTGCATTGATTTCTTAACCTTATTTGGAAACTATAGTGTCCTAAATTGCATACAAATCACTACACTTTATTTACAACGGTCTAGGGCTGTCTCTTAGAAATACGTACATTTCTTGCGTTCTTTATTTTATTGTTTAATGAAAGGGAGGAAAACGAGCAAACGGGTCACATGATGGTAAGCGATGACCCATGAGAACCAGCAACCCCAAAAGAGTCACTAGCAAAGAATATATATATTACTAGCTGTTGCCCGCGACTTCGTCCGCATACATTTCGGTTATCGCTATCCCGCGGGAACTACATAATTTTACCAAATAAAAAGTAGCCTATGTTATTCTTCAATATTCAAACTATCTTCTTACCAAATTTCATCTAGATTGGTGCAACGGTTTTCCCGTGAAGAGGTAACAAACATACAGACAGAGAGACAGAGTTACTTTCGCATTTATAGTATTAGTTAGGATGGCACTAGTCCGTTGCCGGCCTGTAAGGAGGGAAAGGGATAGATGAAAGAGAGGAGGGAGGGGGGAGGGGGGGATCGGGTCTTATTTGAAAGAAAGAAATAAATGAATTCCCTACTTTTAAATACGAATGAATTGACGAAGTCTGTATTTATCAGTATAAGTGCAAGACATTTTGAACAATAAAAATATGGAATTTAATTATATTCACGCCTTCAACTCGTGCAACAATTACCTAAAATCTGAGGCATTTTGTTTGCCTCCCTAGGGCGGTAATGGGACTCTTTGGGAGCCCTAACACTGTGGTGGCCTGGCCATAGTGCTTACCATTCGCGTGGCGTGTTTGTTTACCCGCCAGTGAACCGGGACAAGACAGTTATGTATTATGCTAGAGACGTAATGGTATACATTACGTATACGATAGGGGAGATGAGACTTGTGGTAGCATGTAGCATGGTGTACAGTATAAGGAAATGTACACGGATGTACGTATACGGATATATTTATTGTTTATGAGATAATGTTATATTTATCCTAACTAATATTATAAATGCGAAAGTAACTCTGTCTCTCTGTCCCTCTGTCTGTCTGTTTGTTACCTCTTCACGGAAAAACCGCTGCACCAATCTAGATGAAATTTGGTAAGAAGATAGATTGAATATTGAGGAATAACATAGGCTACTTTTTATTCGGGAAAATAGCATAGTTCCCGCGGGATAGCGATAACCGAAATGTATGCGTAGAAAGTAGCAGGCAACGGCTAGTTTCAGTATAAAACTTTTGTAGTGTGAGATTCATCATACTGTAGCTATTTGCTGCCGTACGATGGGCCGGCTCGTCCGGAGAAGTACCACCCTCTCGCAGAAAATCGTCATGAAGCAACAGCACCTGTGTTGCGTTTCGTTCGGTCAGTGAGACTGCGGGAGGTCCTCCCCTTTCCATAAAAAAAAACCCGATAATGTAGTTATGAACTTAAAGGGGGGGGGGGGGGCTAGAGTTTCGAAACGGGGAGGGGGTTCGGAAAAACAGGCAAAAAGACAGGAATAAAAAGTTACTAAAATCATCACGTGATTAATGGACGATACCCAACAGAAAATCTCCTTTTAAATAGCCTGGCTTTATCTTAACAATGTCAGGTCATCACTCATCAAATACTCTCGCTTTACACAAAAACAGTGCAATTTCACTCCGACAACAATAGTAGATTGCTGTGTTCCCATGCGTAGTCCCACGTAACACAATGCGGGTCAAACACCTGCGCGCTCCAATTAGTGACGTCTTCATTATTCCTGGTACGAAGGGGCGATACTATGTGTATACTCGCTGAGCGTCTAGTGTAATCAATGTCCAAAAAAACATCTCGATCGCGTTCGCGTTTACGTCTGAATTACTATGGGCACGCTAGCAGTGCCACTAGTGAGTGGCACGTATCGATAAAAAATAATCCTCATACTATTTGACACTTTGCTGTTGACACTGGAGGCTCTGTAAACTATGTGTTCGTTATCATGAGCTTTTCGATTAATGAAAACAACGCGAGGTAACCTGCATGATGACGACCGAATGGGTGTGAACACTTCCGCTATGGTTCATAACTGGATTTACTTTACCATTTATTTGTAGGTATATTAACAATAGATGAAAGATGACACGATGATGCTAATCAGTAATCATGGTATGTTCTCTTGGTGCCTAAAAAATTCAAACTTCTAGCTTTACGTATAACGAAGTTACAGGGGTTCAACAGTGCCATCAGTCGCTTTGAGAAAAGGATAGTATGGCTGTGCTCGACTTGGCGGGGGCACTGCCGTGCCCCCGGTAATGTTGCCTATTTATTTGTTTTGTAAACATCAGGTATGCCCTTTGGAACATTTTGAAATAGGAACGGTGTGACCGAGCCCGCTGGCGGGAGCGGCGCGGCCGGCGGCGCCCGTGCGGATGAGCTCGCGGCTCTTATTACAATACAATACAAATATTCTTTATTGAAAACCACAAAACAGTACAAGGAGATCTTTGTAGTCTCACTCAATTGGAAACAAAAACGAAGTAGAAGCCTATGGTTACGTTTTTCTGGGGGTCGAGCACGACTTTACGAATGCTGCGTAACGTAAAGTCGAATAGTAAACGTTGTCGAGTTTGTATGACGTTTGGAACAGCGCCCGCCCGTGAGCGTATTTTGTATGAGATTTCTCGATCTGGATACGACAACCGTAACGTTACGCAGCTTTCGTAAAGTCGTGCTTGACCCTCGGTGCTCTAACTAAATGCTTCGGTTACTAGTTTTTAACCGACTTCAAAAAAGGAGGAGGTTCTACGTTCCACTGTATGTATTTTTTTTTTTTATGTATGTTCATCGATTACTCCGTCAATTGTAGACCGATTTTCAAAATTCTTTTTTTATTCGAAAGGGTATACTCCTGAGGTGGTCCCATTGTCACCAAGTCATGATCTGATGATGGGATCCTAGGGAAATCAATGGCAACCCTCAAATTTTACAGGCACGTACTATGTGTTTCATATGTTTTCTAAGGTTATTCAAGTATTTGAGTCTGGTAGTCATCATATCATGATGATGAGCTGATGATGGAAAGTACAACTCCTTAGCGGTTAGGAGTTGGAGGATAATTCTGAAAATGTTAAATCATTATTCGAAAGGGTATACTCCTGAGGTGGTCCCACTGTCACCAAATCATGATCTGATGATGGGATCTCAGGGAAATCGAGGGAAAACCTCAAATTTTGTAGGCACGTATCATGTGTTTCATATATTTTTTAAGGCTATTCAAGTATTTGCGTCCGGTAGTCATCATCTCATGTTGATGAGCTGATGATGGAAGGTACAACTCCTTAACGGTTAGGAGTTGGAGGATAATTCTGAAAACGTTAAATCAACTTAAAATTGTGAAATAAAAATCTTTTAACAAAAAAGTAAAACCGCCTTCAAAAAAAAAAACCTTAAAAAAACGTAAAATAATCCTCTAAAATTATGATAAATAAATAAAATAACATAAAATGCGTTTATTTCGGACAACAGAAACTAAAGCCTAAAGGTTTATGGCCTAGCACTAAGCAGCAGAAATATGAAGTCGGTGCTTCATTCAAAGAATATTCCGCTCGCACCGCACCGACTTCATATTTCTGCTGCTTAGTGCTAGGCCATAAACCTTTAGGCTTTAGTTTCTGTTGTCCGAAATAAACGCATTTTATTTTATTTTATTTATTTATCATTATTTTAGAGGACTATTTTACGTTTTTTTAAAGGTTTTTTTTCCCTTGGACATACACATCCATCCTATGTATGACATGTACTGTGTGTATGGCACGGTTCGCTATTTTCTCGGCACCGCGGGTCAAACACCTGCCCGCTCTAATTAGTGACGTGTTCATTGTTCACGCAGGGTTGTCAGTATTTAAAGTGTTCATTAAAATTTTGTTACACAAATACATACTGAAATGGGCAGTCTGGCTAACACGACAGAGGGTCGAGCATGACTTTACGAATGCTGCGTAACGTTACGGTTATCGTATCGAGATCGAGAAACCTCATACTAAATTTTAGTTCCAAATACGCTTAAGGGCGGGCGCTGTTCCAAACGTCATACAAACTCGACAACGTTTACTATTCGATTTTACGTTACGCAACATTCGTAAAGTCGTGCTCCACCCTCTGGCCGCGACTTTGTTTGTCGCGCGAGATTATATTACCCGTCCCGTTGCATTCTTAGTGACTGAAAAGGACGGGCAGTTGTTCTCGCGCGAGACAGAGTCGTACTGTGAGTTGTGCTAAACCTACAGGGTGAGTGTTGTAAGGATCCTAAGAAAACTTAGGGAAAACTAGCACTTTCCTTCCGGAAGTAGGCAATAATAACCGCTTCCAAAACGCTTCCGCGTTGGAAAAGTAAAAAGCACTAGTGCAAAAAATCCGACTTTCCGCACGATACGTAGCTACAAAAAGTACCACTTTTTGAGCAACTGTATTAAAAATGTATAAAAACAAAGCGTTCATTTTGAGCAAAGAATTTTAATTAGGTACCGATACCACTTTTAACATGAAACTACAGTGAGACGACGATTATTTCACTACATGACGCTTCCCTCGCACAAAGTGTTTCCGCTCATCCTTCATTAGGTACTTTAGTAACATTATTAATTCGTAGTTTTACAGTCACTAGACAAACAAGCTTGCTCCGTCTTAGACGAACACATCTTTGCTGAATAGAACGAAAACTTTCCTGTACATGATTTTGAAAGTTAAGTTAGGTTTATCTTCGTTTACCATCAGGGGCGTGATTCGGTTCAATCGTAACAGTACGTACACTGTGTTTAAAAAAAAATGTCGTGCCACGCCAGCCCTATTGCTAGAGTTAAGGTGTAATGCACATTAGCCCCGTTTTAACTTCATTAACGTGGGTAGCGCTAAGTACAACAACTGTACCATTTTGTCCGTTAAGCGTGAACCATGACTTTGCATTTATTCATTTATTTCTTAATGGGGGGGGGGGGGGGGGGCACATTGCTCCCAGGACTGATGGCCGTTGGGTCAGAAGGTTCTCGAATGGCGTCCGCGGACCGGGAGGCGAGCTGTCGGTAGGCCTCCAACAAGATGGAGCGACGACCTGGTAAAGATCGCGGGACCGCGGTGGATGCGGAAAGCACGAGATCGGTCTGAGTGGAGAGCCTTGGGGGAGGCCTATGTCCAGCAGTGGACGTATTTCGGCTGACATGATAATGATGCCTTTATGTATCTGTCTTTACCTTTGATAGTCAATTCAAATCTGTCGTGAATTTTAATTTTCAGCTTTGTAAAGTGCCGGGTAAATTAGTAATTATGATATAAAGAACTAATTTTTGTCGACAATTCAATTCTACAGGACGGGTAATATAATCTCGCGCGACAACAAAGTCGCGGCCAGTCGTGCTACCCCTTCTGAATCAATGGTCTCTAGACAATCGACTACCAAGACTATTTAATTAATCCAAAAGAGTTTTAGTACATCAACATCCACTCGGCCAAATTTCTTCGCCGCCTATTGAAATCTGCTTGTCATTCGCATGCCACTCAATTCGGAAGCATTCCTTTCCTACATAAAATGTCCGTACTTTGAATTGCCATGCTTAATCTAAATAGAGCGTGGAAATCATGGAATCGACTTCGCGCCTCGTAATAGAATCGAGATTTAACTCGAGTTAAGTAATAGCCATAGTTTCCTTTGTATTATCTAATCTACGCTCCGTTATGTAACCTACGCCTACGAGTACTTATGCTTATGTTCAGTTAAACTAAGTTGACATGCGATGCATATAAACCCAATTGTGGAATGATTGGCTATCATTGTCATTAATTTCTGTTATCAGAGGTATTTATGTTGGGAAGTAACTATTTAACGAAATAATATTTCCACCACACTTGCATAACCCGGTTATGCTAGGGTTATAATATGCAAACTACTTTGGTTGTTGTGCCCTAAAATCCTTGGCCCTTTTCTATTTTCATAACGCCCAAGGGATGTAATGGCTCGTAAGGCGCGGGTCTATTAGCACTGCGCGCCACGTTTCCTCGTAATCGTAAGTGTGATGAAAGACATTGTATGTTGCACGGGTGGTACAGGAATTACGAATCTCTTCTCAGAAATCCCTCAGTCTTCGAATTCGGGCTTCCACTAGAACCTCGATCGTAATTCCTTACTTACCGGCCTTAATACATAATGTACTATTGGGGGCTCCATTCGAACTGTAGTTGTGATAATTTTGGGACCGTGCGATTCTCGTGCTCCCGTGAATCTGATTCTAACACCAGTCCAAATGCACAAAGACTTAAAAACAGTGGTTAAAAGGTTAACCTTAAAAACAGGCAATTTCCCATCAACCAACCATGACAAAGTCGTGAAAAACGCAACCTTCTTTTTTAGGATTCCGTACCCAAAGGGTAAAAATCGGGACCCTTATTACTAAGACTCTGCTGTCTGTCCGTTTGTCACCAGACTGTATCTCATGAACCGTGAGTTAGACAGTTGAAATTTTCACAGATGATGTATTTCTGTTGCCGTTATAACAACAAATTTAATACTCAAAACAGAATAAAACGAATTTTCAATTGGGGCTTGATGCCTTGTTTTCTTAGACAATGACATCTGTGGACGAGTAGTGTAACTAGGCAGCTATCTCATTGAGCTTGACTCTTAGACAGAATAAAATAACTCTGGTACCACCGTTACTCGCCACTAGATGACGCTGTCAATCACTTTGTTTTGTTTTTATGGATAACTAGCTGTTGCCCGCGACTTCGTCTGCGTAGATTTCGGTTATCGCTATCCCGCGGGAACTATACAATTTTTCCGAATAAAAAGTAGCCTATGTTATTCCTCAATATTCAAACTATCTTCTTACCAAATTTCATCTAGATTGGTGCAGTGGTTTTTCCGTGAAGAGGTAACAAACAGGGAGACAGAGTTACTTTCGTTTAAAATATTAGTTAGGATGGTACGGTGCGGAAGTACGGAGTCCGACTCGCACTTGGCCGGTTTTATTATCCCTACGCAACAAACCAACGAATTCGCGTGGATCGAATCATTGATAAACACGGCACATTGGATTTATATCGAGCAATGTCGTGACAGCGTCGCGTGACAGTTCTACCCAGAATTACGTCACTGCGTACAAAGTTAACTTTTCCGTTTCCAAAGTTACCGAGAACTAAGTAAGTATTATTGAATATTAGGAAATGTCCGAAGATCCAGCCACAAACCACAATGACCAATAGCTGTTGACCTAATATAGCACTGCACCTGGACTAGCACCTGGCACTAGTCGTCAGTCCAGGTATAAATCACACGAACTTAATGTTTTAGTAAAAACAGAAACACAAAAATGTTCGAGGAGAAAATCAGATGGATCCTTTTCACAGAAACCGTCATAGTGAAATCGTTTTGTTTGTTAAGGAAAATAGTTATGACGTTTACTGTAGACCGTTCTATTGTGGGTCTGGAATCAGTTTGTTCAATAGTACATGTGATATTGTACGCGCCCTGATGGGATGTCGTTAATCCCCTGGAAGATGGGCCGTGCGCTGGTGTGGGACGCCACTTGCACGGACACCCTGGCAGCGTCCTACGTCCCACTAACAAGCAAACGGGCAGGAGCGGCAGCGGACGCCCGGGAGCACCTTAAGGTCAGCAAGTACAGCTGTCTCGGCGCCCAATACGAGTTCTTGCCGTTTGGCGTCGAGACGCTAGGTCCGCTGGGGGAAGGGTGCGCTCGGACTCCACAAGGAGCTGAGCAAACGCCTGAAAGAGGCAACAGGCGACCCTCGCGCGGGCAGCTTTCTCGCGCGAAGAATTGATATTGCAATTCAGCGCGGGAATGCTGCCTGCGTGATGGGCACTTGGTAGGTATTTAATTTTTAAGTTAGTTTTAGTTTTAATATTTTAATTTACTTTGTAGGTAGTGTTAGTCCATATTGTACGTAGATATTTTACTGTAATGTTTGCCTGGCAGTGACACACTAGGTACGTATCGAGTTGTTTGAAATCAAATAAATTATATTTTAATATGATTTCTTTGTAAGACACGAGCTTAAAGACGCTTTTTTTTTGGTCAAGAGGATGACAGAAGAGAGCACAGTAAACAACAATTAACCTTTTTTTTATAAACACAGTCATCTTGTCTTTACAGCTTACTTCCCTGTGACACAGACCTAATAAAAAAAAAAAAAATTAATTTTGTGTGAATAAATCTCTCTCTCTCTCTCTCTCTCTCTCTCTCTCTCTCTCTCTCAATAATTTTCATTTAAGTTGTGCTGTCATGCGTTACTTAAGTTATGTTGTAATTACGTCTAATCACAGATAGACTGAATATTGTAAAGTCTAAAGCTACGCTTAAAAACAGGCCTGTTTCATAGTATTACAAAACAACTTTTTGTATTTTTATTTCTTTGGTCACCCCGTTCGAAATTATTTCTCAAAGTTTAAACTGAAACGTAAGTAAATATACAGAAAAACCAGAAAAAGGATGGCGCAGTTGGTAGCGCGATACCACGGTATGGTGGAGGTCCTGAGATCGAATCCCAGTTCGAGTATTTATTTTTCTGGTCTTTCTGTATAATTATTTACGTTTCAGTGTGAAACTTGACAAATACTTGTATTACAAGCAGAAACCTCTTGTTAACTCCTTTTATTACCTATAGAAAGAGACTTCTGCTTGTATTACAAGTTACTAGTCGTTATGAAACAGATCCCAGAATAGCGCTAAGTAAGTACTTAGGGGTTCTTTACACTTTGATTAATGATAATGAGTTCATATATTTGCTGTTTAGTTCAAGTAGCAAATGTACACAGATAAGAGTGTGTATTGTTTCGTTGTTAGTACCAATCTGTACGAACTTAGTACAGACAGCAGCAATAGTTGCTAGCAACCGAAGCGCTCACAATGATCTAAGCATGGCTCTATTGTTATAAACATAAGAGCTTGTGCAGATCATTGTGAACGCCTCGGTTGCTTAGCAACTATTGCTGCTGACTGTACAAAGTCCTCGAAATCCGCCATTTATTATTCTGCTTCCCATTCCGCCAATTAAAAGTTCATTGACCCTAAACTAAAACCATCAATTCAACCATACTTGTACCCATAAATACACCAAAATAAATGAGTAAATTCGTACTCCGGAAAGAAAACAAACAATCATAGTAATTCCAGTCGTTTACCCACTTCGCGAACTCGGTGATTTAGATCGTGCGATAACAAGTGCGTGCGCGCCGGAATATGGTTTTGACAAAATATCCTTTGCGGCTATGGGGCGAGTGCAATTTGGGTTTCTGG
>OY829528.1:2924895-2927395 GCA_963691665.1 Clepsis dumicolana | reverse complement strand
AACCAACTATCAAACTACCAAACTAACCAACTAACCAAGTATCAAACTACCAAACTAACCAACTCACCAAGTATCAAACTATCAAACTAACCAACTATCAAACTATCAAACTACAAAACTAACCAACTTTCAAACTAACCAACTAACCAACCAACAAACTAACAAACTAACCAACCAACCAACCAACAAACTAACTAACCAAGTAACTAACCAACCAATCAACCAACCAACCAACCAACTAATTACCCACAAACCAACTAACCAACCAACCAACCAACCAACCAACCAATCAACCAACCAACCAACCAACAAACTAACTAACTAACCAACCAACCAACTAATTAACGAACAAACCAACTAACCAACCAACCAACTAACCAACCAACCATCAAACTAACCAACTAACCAACAAACCAACCAATCAACTAACCAACCAACCAACTAATTAACCAACAAACCAACTAACCAACCAACCAACCAAGCAACCAACCAACCAAGCAACAAACTAACCAACTAACCAACCAACCAACCAATCAACTAACCAACTAACAAACTAACCAAGTATCAAACTATCAAACTACCAAACTAACCAACAATCAATTTTGTATGGTGGCCATCTTGTTTTCGCCATTTTGATAAAACTTTGACCGGCTCACCCATTGATTGGCTGTTCTAAACAATTTTAGTTTCGGGCAAACTCGGTAGGTCAAGTCGTTACAGAGAGCTACCCCATGTGTCGGGTCAGTTTCCAAGTTCAGGTCGATTTCATATTTTTTTGTTGGTCGTGGCGGCATTTCTGATGTGATGGTGTATAGAGTCGAACCCAACCTCTAAAGGTTGCTACAAAACAACAGTAAGTCAGTGAGTCACACATAACATTGTATGGCGGCCATCTTGGAAAATTGAGAAATCGAAAAAATAATTATGGCGTTGAATACCGTGGCCTTCAAGAGCCCTGGATGCAAAATTTCAATCGAATCGAACAAAAAAAAATTTTGCCGCCATTTTGAATCCGCCATCTTGGAAAAAAAAATAGCTTCATTAGATTACCCTTCCTATTTTGAACAACATTAGTTCAAGCACCTTATATCTATCTAGACTGGCCTCTGAGATATTCGCTTTTCAATTTTGTATGGCGGCCATCTTGTTTTCGCCATTTTGAAAAACTTTGACCGGCTTACCCATTGGCTAGCTGTTCTGAGCGACTTTAGTTCCGGGCAAACTCGGTAGGTCAAGTCGTCGCGGAGAACTACTCATGTGTCTGGTCAATTTCCACATTCAGGTCAATTTCATACTTTTTTAGTGGTCGAGGCGGCATTTCTGATGCGATGTTGTAGAGAGTTGTACCCCACCCTTCATGGGTTCTTCAAAACAGCATGTCAGTGAGCCAGATTTTCCATCGTATGGCGGCCATCTTGGAAAATTGAAAAATCGAAAAACTAATTACGGCGTTTGATTCAGTGGCCCTCGAGAGCCCTGGATGCAAAATTTCAATAGGATCAAAATAAAAAAAAAAAAACGCCGCCATTTTGAATCCGCCATCTTGAAAAAAAATATATCCCGATAGATTACCCCTCCCACCCTGAATGACATTTGGTCGAGCACCTGTCATCCATCTCGACTGGTTTGCGAGATAATCGCGTTTCAATTTTGTATGGCGGCCATCTTGTTTTCGCCATTTTGAAAAGATTTTGACCGGCTCACCCATTGGCTGGCTGTTCTGAGCGACTTTAGTTTCGGGCAAACTCGGTAGGTCGAGCCGTTGCAGAGAGCCGCTACCAGAGTCAGGTTACTTTCCACGTTCAGGTCAATTTCGTATTGTTCCTGGGGTCGGGGCGGCATTTTGGATACGGTGGTGTATACAGTTCCACCCCACCCCTCGTGGGTTCTTCAAAACAGCATGTCAGTGAGTGAGTGAGTCAGTGGGTATCGAGCTATATATATTATAATAACTAGTATTTTGGGTGGGGGCCGCGGGCCCCGAGGGGCCCGCGGAGGGTTCCCTGCCACCATGTTTTTTTTAATATCCTAACCAATTATCAAACTAACAAACTAAGCACCTAACCAACTGTCCAACTAACCAACAAACAAACTAACCAACCAACCAACTAACCAACAAACAAACTAACCAACTGTCAAACTTTAAAACTACCAAACTGACCAAGTATCAAACTATTAAACTACCACACTAACCAACTAACCAACTATCAAACTATCAAACTAACCAACTATCAAACTAACCAACTAACCAACTAACCAACCAACAATTTAACAAACTAACAAACTAACCAACTAACCAACCAACAAACCAACTAACCAAATAACCAACCAACCAATCAACCAACCAACCAACCAACCTACCAACCAACCAACCAACAAACTAACCAACTAACCAACCAACCAATCAACCAACCAACTAACAAACTAACCAACTAACAAATTATTAAACTACCAAACTAACCAACTAACCAACTATCAAACTACCAAACTAACCAACTAA